>JAODKF010000044.1:4243072-4257491 GCA_026779585.1 Mormyrus proboscirostris | reverse complement strand
TAGTTAAGTTCTCCCCAAACGAGCTTGATGGGCCGAATGGCCTCCTCTCATTTGTAAATTTCTTATGTTCTTATGTTTGTATGTTTATTGACGTCTCGCTATGTTACATCCCTCTGTCTGCATTTTCCCAATTTAGTTAATGGTTTGGAACATCCAGGACAGAAATGTTAAATCGTCAGAAGACACCGCCTGACAAATTCTGCATATGAAACAGATAAGTACCAAAAAAAGAAAACATGATGTTGAATGACAGAAGGACAATGGTGTCATTTCCATTCTTAAGGAACTTGTAAAACAGTCTGGGGGGGGACTTGTAATGACAGTAGGACCAAAATAAAAGGATGGAAAGAATGTGATGGGGTTGGCGGGGAGGAATGACACTGCAAAGGATGGATTATGCATCGATGGCAGGAGACAGAATATGTTAGAGATGTATTGTTCTCTTACAATCCTCCTCACTTGCTTCGATCTCAAGGAACAGGTTATCTAATAGTACCTAGGGTAGAAAGAACCACGGCAGGATGCAGAGCTTTCTCTCCTACAGAGCTCCTCAGCTGTGGAATAGTCTTCCATCGGATGTGTGAAATTTAGGCTCACTCTCAAAGTCTAGACTAAAAACACACTTGTTTAGTTTATATTATAGAGACTCTAGTTGTAGCTCTAGCAAACTGCTCACTCCCAATTAGGCCTATAGTGTGAAGAGCTGGGTGGGGATCGGTGCCATTGGCTTTGGATGAGCTGAACTGTCAGTGCTGTCACTCTAACTTCACACCCCCTTGTGGAATTGGAGGGCTAATGTTCATGGACTCCCCATGCCTGCCTTCCCACTTGCCTCTCCATCCTACTTATGCTGCTACTCTCTCTCAGAAAAAAGGGTAAAAAATTGTACCTTTGCTTGTCTCTGGGCTGTACCCTTGTAATTGTACCTTTTAAGGTACAGAAATGGAGTCTGAGGAATATCCCAAAGGTACAAACAGCATTAATTTACCATCAATGATACAAAAATGTTCTTCAAAGAACCCATTTCTGTTCCTTAAATGGTACAATTACAAGACATTTGAAGGTACAGCCCCAGTGACAAGCAAATATTTTAAATATGGGTTTTTACGCTTTTTTTCTGAGAGTGTATCTTCTGGAGCTTGCATATTGCACTCACCTAACTGTTTGCACTGCCTCTAGTCTCCCCGACTTTAGCTAATTGCACATTTTATTTCCCTTACCCCTGCCTGTTGTGTGACCAGCCCAAAAAATTAAGATATCCACCCTAACCTGCTGCCTGCGACGCCTCCACTACCTGTGGTGTCTTTCTGGCCTCCTCGCCCTTCTGCCTGTGACGTCTCTCCTGCATGCCCTGCTGCTGTTCATCCTGCTATCTCCTGCACCATCACCTGCCTGCCCCTCGCATTGAGGCTCAAATGTTAAAATTGGGACAGTTCGAACTGGAACTTTGCCGTCTTGCCCACTTGACTTCCTCTGCTGGTCTCAGGCCCCCCCCCCCCCTTGAGTCTGGTTCCTTCCAAGGCTTCTTCCTTCTAGGGAGTTTTTCCTTGTCACTGTCACCTCTGGCTTGCTCACTATGGGTTTTGGGCAGGGATAATGTAAAGCACTTTGAGAGATGTTGTTTAAATGCGCTATACAAATAAAACTGAATTGAAGTGAATATTATTATGATCACAAGCAAGTGTTCATGTCCTGCCTCAGGCTGTGGGTGGCAGTCGCCCCCTATTCACCTTTCTGCTCAAACCTGCTCCATTTTTTATAATGATATCTACAAGTCACATGCTCTTGTTGTTCTGTTAGAAAGAATGAAGGCTTGATATGTCATCATTTTAATATGGTCTTGAAGAAAGGCTTGACTTCTTGTTATCATAACCTGTGGCCTGTACTACGAAGCGGTGTTACTGGCTTATCGGGGTAATGTGTCGGATTTAAGGTAGTCTGGGCAAAATGTAAGTGAACGAATACGAAGTCCATTTAAACTGTGGTACCTTAAATCCAACAAGTTACCCCGATACGCCAATAACCCCACCTAGTAGTACAGGCCACTGGCATTTAATGCAGGCTTGACTTATCTCGATTCAGAGCTTGACCTGTCCCATTATTGTTTGTGCCACAGCTTTGTGCTGCAGCTACACAGGAGCTCCATACAATGACCTGTTAACCATCTCTTCCTCAGACTTTTTTGTTATTACTGCACTTACAAAATCCTGCAGAAAGGCTGACGGAATTATCAACATGCATCCAGCGCTGGACTACCCACAATCACAGAAGGCAACTGCAAAATGAAAATTTTACATATGCAGTGCACATCATCATGCCCTGATGGCCATCATGATATACATCATGTAATAAACCGGAAGTTATTGTGGTCTAAGGTGCATTTTCCCATTTATTGCACAGATACCTTATCATGCATCCTCATACTGTGACAGTATTTAATTTAGGATATTTGACATTTCCTGGTGCTCATCTTTTCATTAAACAGGACCTGTTGAACACCTTTCTATTTGTCAGAAACATGTAGGTTGTCTGTGGAAACAGTTCTGCAGCCTGTCTGTTGAACTCTGTCAGTATTTTTCTGTCACACAGGGAACACAGTGCTCTGTGCTACAATCAGGCTGAACTTTAAAGTACTTCAGTAATCATCTAAATCCAGTACAGCCACTCACAGCCCCTGCACCCAGCCGGGTGTGGCATGTGTGAGCATGAGTGAGTTTCTATTCTCTGCAACATGAGAGTACATTTGTGTGTGTGTGTGTGTGTGTGTGTGTGTGAGAGAGAGAGAGAGAGAGTGTGAGAGAGAGAGAGAGAGAGAGATTACTGGCTTTAAAATGTACTGTATATAGGTACTGAGAGTGGTTTAAAGAAAACACAGAGGCTCTGAGGGTGACATTGCAGTAACATTGGTCAATCACTATGAAGGGCAAAGGCCCCAACAACAGAGATGAGCTGAATCACATGCGATCTGGAATTAAACTGAGGTCCACACAAGAAGTGTACATAGTGTTCAGCGGAGTAGAGAAGCAGACAGTACACTGTGTGATTATGGTCTTTTGTTAAGTTCATTCATCAGACATTTTAATGAAAAGCAGCCAAAATAACATATACTGATTACCCAAGTGAAAACTTCCAGAGCCCAAAGCAAAATCTTATTTGCAGTACTTCTGAAATGCTTAAGCCTCAAATTGGTGCCCTAAAGTATTCCAAAGCATTCAGAACCTCTATAAAGGCTTTTGTTACTGCAGTAGTACACGGCAATCAGAAAGCAAGGACCGCTGTGCTCTGCATGAAGTCACACCTGAGCTGACAGCATCAGTGTTCAAGCTGAGATAAAACCTAGTTTGAGAGACGTACTGTAACTTCTCAGAAAAAACAGATATGTTGGCCAGTATCCACTTTGTAATTTGGTGTTGTTTGGTGTTTTCAGAGTAATGCAGTGACGACAGTCTCTGTAAATCTACGATGTTTACAGTATGTGGAAATTCTCAGTGGCATTTTACCTGCCGCGTGACGTAAATAGGAAGCTGTGTCTCCAAGTTCACATCAACACGTTACTGCTTTCTTTGTATTTTCTGGAATTTTCACCATCTATCACACTGCTGGGAAGAAGTCTGAATCTCTTAATGCTTTTTTTCTCCAAAGGGAGTGTGTCACCACAGCACTAACAGAAGGAAATGGCATTGTCAGACACGATTTCATATTCAGTCATGTGATAACAATTGGTCAGTTGATCTGTACCTTTTTAGTTTTTTTGCTTAGCAGTTACTGTGTAATTTGTACCCATTTATTTTATGTTTTCTCTCTGAGAAATATATTCAACAAAAGACAGAACTACAGGTGATCTTTTACTTTAAATCGCAGAAGTGTTCTTCATGCACTTCTGTCGAAACAATATGAATTCTGGAATTGCAAGGAGCTCTTAATAATCATGGTGTAAATCTCACATTAAGAACACTGGGGGAAGTTAACATGCACAAGCGTTTTTATTAAGAGGTCTAAAAGCAAACCATACATATATAATTGTAAGAAAAGGGTATAATTGTTATTTTATAAATATTATAATTATACATATTTTACTTTTTTGATCCTTTTATATTATCATTATTTGAAACATATTTTCACAATAAAATTCACTGCATTTCTGAAAGAAATAACATACCATGTCAGTATCTATCTACTATATATAGAGAATACGTAGTTTTGTTTGCAGAAAAAGAACAATGCGTTTATATTTATGTGGTATATGATGTTTGCAGGTTAACATTAGACAGAATGCAAGGCTAATATATTCCTCTCTGACAGGTTACCATGGTGACCAGTTTAGGGACCTTGGAGGAAGGTTGCGAATTACTAACCCAACAAAACAAAACTAGAAAATTATTAATAGTTCATGTGTTAATTGGAACCACAGAAAAAGTGCAGCTTGAGGGAATGAAAAAGGAAATCATTAACATTGGAAGTGTGTGGGAGATGGGTTTGAGGCTGGAAGCATGTGTGCTAACAGCACCCACCTGATTGCTTTGACCTTATGGGGAGTGCGGGAGGTTGGGTAAATCATTTTTACACTATTGTAGTTTTAAGTCATAGAAGATAATATTTCTCCATACCTGTAATTCTACCTCTTTTATAAAGAAATGTATGAAGATCTTAAGAATAATAATGCTACTTATCCAAGAGCTGAGAGGCCTGTGTCAGGAAACGCCCCTTTGCCCTTCCCCGTGGCACATGCCTCCCACCCGAAGGGCAGCTGAAGGCTCGGCCCTTACCGGAACCTTCTCATCTCAGCGACCATGCTGGTCATCACTGGTCTCACCTGTGTGGACAGATGCAGGAGCACCCGTGTAAAGAGAGAGGCTGACAGGGTATAAGGTAAGATTTGGAGTTCTCAGAGTCAATGGTTACATCTATGTATTTATATTAGGCTATGAAATGCCTACAGTGTTAGTACGCATGATGTACTTTGTTATTAAAATAGAATATACGTTATGTATATATTTCTGTGTTTAATTATATATACACAGAATTAACCATTTTTCCTGTATGAATATTAGTTTAGTGAGTATTAGTGTCCTTTACCATTCATTTGGACTAATTGAAGAGCAAATTTCCAAAACTCACTCAGTCCATCTTTTGTTTTGAAATGAGACCCCAATGTCAGGCTTTCTGCATCATATGGGAGCCAAAGCGAAGTGAATTTTGTAAATTTGCTCTTCAATTATACATGGAAAAAAAAAACTTCTGATCACATTTATATGAAACATGCTCAAACTGAAAATAATAATGGCCAAAAATCACGATTGCTTCATGTGCATTTTATAAAAACTTGTTCTTTTAATATGCTGGATTATTTTAGGTGTGTGATGATCATGTGCATAAAAACAAATTTGCACATGCAGCCTCAGTGGAGTCACTGCTTTCTAATAAAAATAATGTGCTTTACACAGATGGAGGGAATCAGTCTCACTAGTGCAGTCAATATTCACTCAGAAACAAATAAAAGTGATGGAGAGGAGGACTACCCTCATCAGCGGACTGCACCCACCAATGAGAGGCTTCTGCTCACTGGCAAGAATTTGTGGAAACCATGGCAACTTGCTCGTGCCAGGGTCAAAGGTCCAGAGATTTCTAGTCTTTTAAATTGAATTTGCTGTATTTGAGTTCTCCAATGATGTTTAATACACGACAGATGTAGCCTGTTATTTACTTGCATGCATATTATACTGTACATAAAAGTATATATATAACAATTATATATTTTATATATTGGTTACCATACCTGTAGTATTCCAAATGTTACATTGACTTTACTGATATTTGTAGCACATGCAGGATTTACCACCAAAATGGCACTGATGCCGTTCTTTTTTTATCCAGCTATCTTATTCAGGCTGTGGGGTGTCTTCGGCACTCTGGGGGGGTTTGAATGGTACTGCTTTGGTGCCCTGGGGATCCTCACAGCTCTCATGAGCTTCCTTATGGACCTGAGTGTGGCTAAGCTGCTGGAAGGTGAAGGGAAACACATTCACAAACGTACAAATCTGCACACACATATACTGTACGTTTGCAGAGAGGGACGCAGATCTGTATGAGAGCACAGAACTGTGCTTCACACGCATCAAACCTGCAGGACTGAGGACGTACCCGCCTGTCTCCCCCTGTGTCTCCCAGCACATCGCTGGCTGTACGAGCAGCTGCAGGGCCACTTGCTGCTGCAGTTCCTCTGCTGGAGTTTGTACCCCACCATCCTATGCACCCTGTCCACCGCCTTCTCGCACAGCATCAGCCCTAACTCTGCAGGTCGGGGGGGGGGGACATGACCTACAGTACATGTCAGTGTTAAATTCCCGCTAACACTTTACTTGATGGGGCAGAAATACTTAGTATCACCTCATTTACTACCGAGGTAAAAATCATGAACTGTAGCTGTATAAAAGAATAAAAGATGCGTCACAATTCACGATTCATGACCAAACATCAGATCGGTATTTCACTTGTTATTCATTACTTGTTCCTTCAATAAAGGTTTAGAGAATTAACAGATATAGTAACAAATATAGTAACTGCTCGAGATAAAAGATGCATCATTCATTAATTAATATAAGATCACTATGTAACTAAGAGTTAGTTTATGGTTAATTAATACATAAGTAAGAGCATAACTCTATATCATTTTTGCCCCCTCAAGTGAAGTGTTACCAAATTCCCTTATCCTGCTTCCTTTGTCTCCTCCAAAGGGTCTGGTTTGCCAGAGGTGAGAACCATACTATCGGGCCTAGAGCTCCCGGAGTATTTGTCTCTGTCAAACCTATTTGCCAAGCTGGTCGGCCTCACCTGCACTCTGTCGGCGGGAAGTGTTGTATTCTTGGGCAAAGTGGTATGGATCCATTTTTATGCACCGCCATAAAATACCTTTTATTTAAAAAGGGATATACACACAGTCCCCAGGTTACCAGTAAAGTCTGTGTTTAACTTGAATTTGTAGGGAGTGTCAAGTCGAAAAATAATATACATATAGTACATAATAATAAGCTGTATGGCAGTCCGTTTATAAGTACAAGTTCTGCCACATTTAACTCAAGGACTGCCTGTACTTTTTGAATACTGTTCTTACCCATTTACTAAGCCAGTCCAAGAGCACTACAGCAGAGTGCCTACTGTATAGCAGAGTGCCTACAGCAGAGTGCTTACAGCAGAGTGCCTTCAGCAGAGTGCCTATAGCAGAGTGTCTATAGCAGAGTGCTTACAGCAGAGTGCCTATAGCAGAGTGCCTACAGCAGAGTGCATTAGCTAGTATGTTCACTTGTTCATGTGTCCTCTTTCTATTGTTCCCAGGGCCCGTTTGTTCACCTATCAACCATGGTGGGTGCATTCTTGGACCGGCTTTGCATCTCCTTTCATGGAAAGAAAGAGGTGATTTCATTCTGCGGAAGGACACTAAAGCCAGCAGCACCACAAGAGATTTTGAGCCCCATGAAACCGTTTCATATCAGGTCCCCCGAGCAGATCGATCCAATTACGTTGCACATTTTTAGGGCTTAACTTCCCCCTTTCGCTCCTGACCAAAGCCGTAATAAGATTGCTGCCTTACACTGCCAGTAGCATCATTCCGGTCTCACTCACTTCCTTCGTAGTTCAGAGCACAGAACAGGATGCTTATTGCCTCAGCCGCGGTGGCAGTTGCCAGCTGTTTCGGGGCTCCAATCAGTGGTAGGTACCGCTGGAAGGTTCTGGTCCAGTGTACCTGTCTAACCGATTAACTAATACCCTGCTCTTCCTACCAGGGGTGCTTTTCAGCGTGGAAGTGATGAGCGTCCATTTCACCGTGCACGACTACTGCCGCTGCTTCTTGTCCGCTGCCTTTGGGGCACTGACCTTCCGCCTCCTGGCCGTCTGGAGCAGGGAGCAGGGTGACTGACCCGCGATGTCACAATGCCCCCTAGTGGACAGAGCTCACACTTATCTTTTTTTTTTAAATAAACACTTTCCTGTGAATTTCCCTGAAAACCTATGACGACAGGTGCCTGGGTATAATGTACATTTACTGGAGCTGTTTCTCTGTAATTACATAATGGCATCTCATTCAGAATGGGTGCAAATAAGAAAACCTGAGAAGTGTTTTACTGTTTTTAGAGACCATACAGGCTCTTTTTAAGACCAGCTTTTCCACTGACCTGCCTTATTACCCCCCGGAGATCCTCGTTTTCACCCTCCTGGGGTAAGCTTTTTGCCTCAGCAACCTACCTCACATGGCGACACTGTCTTCTGAAGTTTCATGAGAAAAGTCTCGTGAAGAGGATCCATTTCTGTGATTACTTTATAGCCACGTTTTCTTAAAATGTGTTTTGGGTCGAAATTTATTGCTGAAATTCCTTTCTTCCGACTCTCTGCACCGTTTCACTCTGAATGAATCTGCGGTTACTCTTCATATTTCATTCTGTCTGTCTGTCTGTCTGTGAATCGGCCTGTCTGCGTGCTGTGAGCCTGCTAGGCTGTCTTCTCTGTGTGCAGGTTACCATGTGTTACAATCCGCTGGCTCTGTCTCCTATCAGGTTGCTTTGTGGAGTCTGGACCTGTGTTTTTCTGTACTGTCATCGCTGGAGTCTCCTTTTCATTCAGACCAACCAAGCCATAAGCAAGATACTAGCCACAGAGTGAGTGTTCTCTAAGGTCACATATATAACATTATATAGTGCAGTAATACTTAGCGCATTGCTCTCTCTTTTACTCTCTAGAAAGGCCGTCTACTCAGCAATGGTTGTGTTCCTGCTGGCCCTAGTTACATTCCCTCATGGTTTAGGCCGTTTCATGGCTTCCACGGTAGGCCTGGCTTGTGCCAGAAACACCTTCTGAGCCTCCTAAACACTATTTGTTTACAGAGAATGAGGTCCAACAAACTTATCGCCTCTTATGAGCAGAGCGGACCGTACCATTTGGTTATCAGTGACAGGTTCCAAACTTGCTACCGCCTCTTATGAGCAGAGCGGACCGTACCATTTGGTTATCAGTGACAGGTTCCTTTCCCTCTGTCGATTCAAATGTCAGGCAACAAATACAGTGCTCACAGATAATCTTGGGACACTTGCTTAATTCAGTAAAAATATTACAAATTTATTGGTTTTATAAGGCCAGTTATATTGCTTACTTTATTGATTTCCTTAAAAAAAACAATATATCATATTAGGAACACCCAGCAAAACATTATTTGAAGCCCCATAATTGAAACACAGCTTATAGTTGCTGGTCCAAATTGCAAAGTTCATTGACAAGCTGTCTCATTGGGGCTTTTTATATTTGCTGTAGCTTTGCCATAGCATAAAACAGCAAACATTTATGCTTTGTGACTACGGGTAATAGTAAAATGGTGAGAACAGAACAGAATGAGTCGGTCAAAAATATTATGACAAGAGAGAATGTGGAAGAAAAGTAATATCAAACATCACTTGTCAATGGATTATTGTTATGAAACCAATAAATTTGTAACATGTTTACAGAATTAGGCACATCCAAGGCTTTTTGTTGGCACTGTATCTTTAATATATTCCTTTTATATAATAATGTAAAAATCTGGCAAAAATACCAAAGAAACAATGTCCAGTTTGTGCTCATTTTTGTGTTACTTATGGTTATTACTTTAACTTAAGCGGTGACTCAAGTGAACCAACGACACTGTAGTGATGCTTCCTCTGGTGTCTCCCTCTTAGCTCTCAATGAAGCAGCTTCTCGCATCCTTCCTGTATAGTCGCCAGTGGAAACCCGTATCGCAAAATGTGTCCGTGCTGCCGCCACTGGGGGTGCCAGAGAGCATGTGGCTGGAGTGGAGTCCCTCTGGGACCTCCGTTTTGTTCACTCTGGTGGTCTTCCTCGGTATGAAGGTACGCGATAGGCTAATCAGCCGCGATGATGAGAAAAAGGTGGGAGCGCCAGCAAGGTACAACACGAGCTACTGCAGTGGTTACCTAGCAACCATCAAGTATCAGCTGGTGCTATTTAAAGTTGATTTGCGTGTCATAACATACAGAGTCTGTGTCTTCTCCAAATCAATCTGGGGTGTGTTTGCCCCTCTGGGGACCTTCTGAAGTCCTCTAGTGGTTTAGATGGTCATATGACTGCCTGATGTAAATGACTGCAGGGGGGTTATTGTGTAATTACTCTTGTTTCCAGCTCTGGTTGCTGGTCCTGGCTATGACCCTGCCTCTGCCCTTAGGCTTCTTCATGCCCATTTTCATATATGGTGAGAATGGCAGGCTAATTTATTTTTGTAACCAATTTATTTTATCTCTACTTATTCTGTTTGCCTGAATTTACGTTCTATATTGCCTGAGGATACATGCAGAAAATACTGCTAAAACAAACTCCTAGTACTGTACATGTAGATGTACGTGGCCAATAAAGCGCATTCTGATACTGATTCTGATTCCAGTGCAATGCAGTGCTGTGGTGTGTTTGTTCCTTCAGAACTTTCCTTCTGCTCATTACTGGTTTCTTTCATTAAGTGGAACTCTGGCAGGCATAATAAATGCTGCTCTGATATTCCCAGGTGCTGCTATTGGACGGCTGGTGGGAGAGGGGCTGGCCTATATGTTTCCAAATGGAATAGAGTCTGGGGAGATCGTCAGGCCAATAAATCCAGGGGGCTACGCACTGGCTGGTAAACAAGCAGCTCTGCCGTCAACGGCCACTTACAATGAGGTGCCTGTGATTGGCTAAAAAGTCAGGAAGTAAAAAAATAACATAGCCAAAGCATGCTAGAAGGTTTCTCCCATTGTACCTTTATTTATAGCACATACTGATCTCTGGCTGTTTCCTAACTTGGGTTTTATTACCTTTTCCTGCCTGTGGATTAAGTCCTCATCATTGTAGGTGTAGTAGAGCAAGGAGATATATTTGGGGGACACTGCAGGTGCTTATGTAGGTTTTAATACAGTCAAGATTGAGAGGTTCCTGTGTAAAAAATTGATTTTCTGTTGAGTAACAAAAGGGTCAAGGAGCTTATTCTCAGGTGAAATTAATGCCCATTGCATTGATAAGGTTTTCTTCTGCTTTTTATGCTTTGAATCCAGCTTTTATCATTTCTGGTTTTTAATGGTGGTACTGGTTCCCCTGAATTTCTGAATTACCAGCTGGACCTTATTTTACTATTAAGGCGACACACTCACCAAAGGAGGCCATTTAGTTATGAGATTACCTCAGTCTGCCAAGCACTAGTTGTATGACTGTAGGGGATTTAGCTGTGTGATGGTAATGTTCCCCCGTCCCACAGGTGCTGCAGCCTTCTCGGGGGCCATGACACACACACTTTCTCCCGCCCTCCTGGTGTTAGAGCTGACAGGCCAGTCCACACACGCGGCACCTACGCTGCTGGCTGTGCTGCTGGCTAATGCCGTGGCACGCTCCGGCCGCCGGCCCTCCCTTTATGACAACGTCTCCCTCATGAAGAAGCTGCCTCACCTACCCTCGCTACTCCGCACCCAACCAGAGTGAGGGTCTCATCTCGAGGCTGTGCTGCTCCCTTAAACTCCTTCCTATCCTGAATCATGTTTAACTCAGCCTGGACTCCTCCTTAATCCTCTCTCTCTCTCTCTCTTTAGCCTGTCCTTTGTCCAGCTAGGGCAGGTTTGGTTTTCTGGTGCAGAGGCACATGACGGAAGGGGAGGAGCTGCGGAGATGGTGCTTGAGCGGGACAGTGGAGCTGCTGAGGTGCGTCAGGCCCTGTCCTCCAGCTCCGAGGCAGAGTTCCCTGTAGTGGAATCATATGGTGAGCCGTGCTTAGCAACATGACATTAATTATGTCCCTTTAACGTTAGTAATGTTTCTGTTTCTAATCACTAAGTGTGACAGTAATTCTGTGGCAACACTTTACTTGACGGGGTGCAAAAACTGCAAAAAAGTTTAACTTACTACTAAAAGTACAAACCGTGAACAAATCATGAATAAATATAGTCACCAGTTAAGGATAAAAGATGCATCACAAATAGTGAATAACCAAACATGAGATCAGTATTTCACTTGTTATTCATTACTTGTTCCTTCAGTAGTTCCATAGTAGTTCCTTCAGTAGTTCACAAAGATTTACAGAATTTCCAGGCATAGTAAGAAGTACAGTAACTGCTTAGGATAAAAGATGTTCCCCTGCCCCGTGCCCTGTGATTGACACCCGTATCCTCCAGCATGTCCCCCTGCCCCGTGCCCTGTGATTGACACCCGTATTCTGCAAAGTGTCCCTCTGCCCTGCATGTTCTAATTGACTGGCATGTTCTCCTGAGTGGTCCCCTGCCCTGTGATTGACTGGCATGTTCTCCTGAGTGTTCCCCTTCTCTGTGCCTTGTGATTGACTGGCATGTTCTCTGGAGTGTTCCCGTTCCCTCTGCCTTGTGATTGACTGGTATGTTCTCCGGAGTGTTCCCCTGCCCTGTGATTGACTGGCATGTTCTCCAGAGTGTTCCCCTTCTCTGTGCCTTGTGATTGACTGGCATGTTCTCTGGAGTGTTCCCTTTCCCTCTGCCTTGTGATTGACTGGTATGTTCTCCGGAGTGTTCCCCTGCCCTGTGATTGACTGGCATGTTCTCTGGAGTGTTCCCCTTCCCTCTGCCTTGTGATTGACTGGTATGTTCTCCGGAGTGTTCCCCTGCCCTGTGATTAACTGGCATGTTCTCCAGAGTGTTCCCCTTCTCTGTGCCTTGTGATTGACTGGCATGTTCTCTGGAGTGTTCCCCTTCCCTGTGATTGACTGGCATGTAATCTGGAGTGTTCCCCTGCCCTGTGATTGACTGGCATGTTCTCCAGAGTGTTCCCCTTCCCTGTGCTTTGTGATTGACTAGCATGTTCTCCGGAGTGTTCCCCTTCCCTGTGCTTTGTGATTGACTAGCATATTCTCTGGAGTGTTCCCCTGCCTTGTGCCTTATGCTGCCTGTGATCAGCCTAAGGCTTTCTGTGACCCTACTGTATGCTGTATTTTTGATGGATCTGATTACCGCAAATGACATCATTTGTTTAACTATTAATATTAATAAGTAAGAACACACCATGTAGGGAAATCATTTTCTTTTAGGTAAGAACTCTACTTGTTAAAGACCTTTGATAACAGCATTATCGCCACAGTAGCATCTTAATTCTGTCCTGATCTCTGCATAGTATCTCCACCTTTGTGCCAGAAGCAAGAGACCAATACAGTAGCTCAAGATTTTCCGTTTTGTTTGTCTTAATTGTAATTCTGAAAATTTCTCCATTGGCCTCCAGAGTCTGGAGTTCTATTGGGTTCTGTACATAGATCTGAACTGGAGAAGTTCCTGGACAGCCAGACTGACGGGCCCAGTGGACTGGTACTGAGCAGATGCAATGTGTTAAAAATATAGCTCCTATTTGTTTTAAAGCATAGAAAATATGAAATCACCATGTCTGTCTTGCAGGAACTGGACATTTTGAGACAACGTTTGGGAAATGTGTGTTCAATTCAGCCAGTCACTGTACAGCTTTCTACCCAGACAACAGTCCAACAGGTGCGTCTCTCTTTTTTCATATGAAATATTATATTTCAGATCATTTACAGTATTGTTATTGTAAAGTCCATATTATCTCCTTCAGGCTCATAGTGTGATGAGTGTACTGAACATACAACTGGGCTTTGTGACAGACAACGGCAAACTCTCTGGAGTCATTACCTGGACAGAGGTGAGAGCAGGTGTATACCACTGTAATGCTGCTATATGGCAATGTGACCTGGCTGCTAATCTGGTATCACTGTCCAGTCAGATCCCATCACCCACCTCCCTCTGTGTGTGGCATTGACATGTTCTCCCCATGGTGTGTGGTGTTTGCATGTTCTCCCCATGGTCTGTGGTATTTGCATGTTCTCCGCATGATGTGCGACATTTGCATGTTCTCCCCATGGTATGTTGAGTTTGCATGTTCTCCCTATGCTGTGTCGAGTTTGCATGTTCTCCTCATGATGTGTGGTGTTTGCATGTTTTTCCCATGATATGTGGTGTTTGCATGTTCTCCCCATAGTATGTTGAGTTTGCATGTTTTCCCCATGGTGTGTCGAGTTTGCATGTTCTCCTCATGATGTGTGGTGTTTTCATGTTCTCCCCATGGTATGTTGAGTTTGCATGTTCTCCCCACGGTGTGTCGAGTTTGCATGTTCTCCTTATGATGTGTGGTGTTTGCATGTTCTCCCCAAGGTGTGTGTCAGTTGCATGTTCTCCTCATAGTGTATTGAGTTTGCATGTTCCCTCCATGATGTGTGGTGTTTGCATGTTCTCCCCATAATGTATTGAGTTTGCATGTTCTCTCCATGATGTGTGGCAGTTGCACGTTCTCCCTATGCTCTGTGATGTTTGCATGTTCTCTCCATGATGTGTGGCAGTTGCACGTTCTCCCTATGCTCTGTGATGTTTGCATGTTCTCTCCATGATGTGTGGCA
>JAODKF010000044.1:4231421-4242972 GCA_026779585.1 Mormyrus proboscirostris | reverse complement strand
CTCTCCATGATGTGTGGCAGTTGCACGTTCTCCCTATGCTCTGTGATGTTTGCATGTTCTCTCCATGATGTGTGGCATTTGCTTGTTCTCCCCATCATGTGTGGTGTTTGCATGTTCTCCCCATAATGTATTGAGTTTGCATGTTCTCTCCATGATGTGTGGCAGTTGTACGTTCTCCCTATGCTCTGTGATGTTTGCATGTTCTCCCCATGATGTGTGGCAGTTGTATGTTCTCCCCATGATGTGTGGCAGTTGTATGTTCTCTCCATGGTGTGTGGCAGTTGTACGTTCTCCCTATGCTCTGTGATGTTTGCATGTTCTCTTCATGATGTGTGTTATTTGCATGTTCTCCCCATGATGTGTGGCAGTTGTATGTTCTCTCCATGGTGTGTGCCTTCCCACAGACCAATGACACTAAACTGGACAGACACAATAAAATGCAGCAGACTTCACCAGGAAATGTCTTTTACTGACTTCCAGTATAAAGCAGAATAAGACAGTTTCTTCAGAGGATGTTTTAACAAAAAAAAAAAAAAAAAACTGTGCCTCGTTGTGCAATATGATTTTGTTACATAAAACAATCTATGGTGATGAATAGATACAGATTAACACATACTATTGTGATTGATTATGGGTGTTTTTTTCAGCTAAAGAAAATGATTGAGCGTTTGGCTAAAGGAGAAATCAAACAAAACAATGGCTAGTGTGATAGACCAATAAATCCAGTGGGAAGGACAAGAGCAAGAGCAGCCATGTGAATTTCCATAGCAGACCGATGCCTGAAGAGCCCCACTTGAGCTAAAGACTGGGACATTACAAATGACTAGATGACCAAAACATCAGCGCACTCCCCCCAGCATCTCATACGCTTGTGTTTAATGGCTCAGGGCTGTGCAGGACAAGAGCTCGTGCTCTAGTGGTTAAAGCTTCGCATAGTTTATCCATAGAACTATGGTTTTATTTAGCTTTTTCATTCCTTTCACCTTCCTTAAGGGAAACATAGCCTATTGGTGTCGGTGGACAGGTTGTATTGCTTTCCCTAGTCTCTCTTCCCTAGTCTCTCTTCACTAGTCTCTCTTCCCTCCATTTTTTATCTCTCACTGTCTCCCCTTGTCTCACCACTATTTTACAATTTTATGCAAAAATCTTAAATACCATTTGTGTTTATATCTCTCACACAAGGAGACAAACTGCTTGTAATTAAGCATTAATAGAAAAAATTAATATGGAATTAAAACTTTGTATTTATCGGTCTTTTTCCATGTATATTCTGATCTCTCTTTCCTGCTTTTTAATGTCCCCATCACTGAGTTGTGGATGAAGGCTGATAGACTGGCGTTGTTAATGCATTAATAAAGATCAGACATATAATTCTGCGCACTAGATTCCAAGCTTGAGTGGAATTTCCAGGAAGTCCTGTCTTGTTATAGAAGCAGTGACAGATTGACAAACACCACAACCAAATGCCAATAGCACTCTAATGACCAGGGTGAGTTCACCTCTCTGGTTGTTGCACTGAGAAAATAGCCAGTTGCTAAAATAAGGACATGTCAATAAATTACTAGATGTCTTTTGCTGCAAGTGACACGTAATAATAAATACATCCAATAAACAAACTGGGCCATTTATTGACTGGTGGAATTTTTTATGCATGAAGTGAAGCATGGTTTGACACCTTATTTTAACAGCTTTTCAGTTTAACAGTTTCTCAGCTTGTGTGTATGTGTCTGGTAGGAAGTGCAGAGTTATCTGTGCTTGCATTGGTAGGTGGTTGCAGATCTGTCCATGTAACATTCTATACAGAGCAGCAATGATTATTATGTGCCTAAATACATAAAGATGTCTATATATTCATGACTCACAATAATATACATTCAACAAATAGACTGACATGGTAACAAGCGATTAAGTGAGCAAAAGTATACATTCCATCTTCTTAAGTGGAATCATTTACACAAAATGAATAAATGGGTTGAAATAGAATACAGTTCCATTTCCATCCCAGAGGAAAACAATGTCTGGTTGAAAATAAACAAATCACCCCATTCCATTGCGGGAGGATGCCTACATTTTTGTGATGCTTTTAATCTGATAATCTGAAAAGAATCATTTTTGGCAGGTTCTGCACAAATGTCAAATTGTCAGCATAACCAATCATTCATTATGGTGATAAGAATTTATTTTACTGGTGTGACTTGTTCTGAGTCCTTAAAGTTCAGAAAACAGCATAATTGTCATGCTATTTCCACTCCGAAAAGGCTGTTGCTTGAAATGCTTATCAAAAGAAAAGGTCAAAATATGCAACCGGACGCATATTCCGGAGTTACATAAATGTGCCCCATATTAGATGGGCAATCTAACTGCTTCTCTAACAGAAGGCAGGCATCAGTCAATAGTTAGTGCACTTTCCTGTCCGCTGCCTCACTTTCGTCCAAGTCTTGTTGGTTAAAAAAAATCACTAACCATTAAAAGCAGCAGCCAAGCACAAATATTGACTCTGGAAAGGAAATGAGCAGGTGTACCTGGTTAAAAAAATGAGAGGGACCAAATGATCAGGCAAATGCACTATTGGTTTTTTGGTGGCTAGGGCGGTTTTGTTCTCTGTCAAATGCAGCTTTCCACAAGGCCAGAACTAAAGGTCAGTATGATGCATATTGATTTAACAGGATAAAAACATGAAAGACTCAATCCTGTTCTCATTAGTTTCATTGCTTCTGGGCTACTGTTAACGTACAGTATGGGCCGTTTCATCTTTTATATTTATCTAATAAAATTAAAGAGTTTGTGAAAAGCACATTATTATTATTATTATTATTATTATTATTATTATTATTATTATTATTATTATTATACCCTTAATGGGTATCCATTGAAAAAAAATCCTCAATAATTATTTTAATGGTGTAATTTGTGTTAAGCATATATACTGGTCATTTTTTAAGCAAATGCAAACTTTACATCCTATTCTGGGCAGTAATTTATGAAATATTTGAACCTGTTCATTCTGGTTCACATCTTGGAGGAAAGAACATTTTTTGATTAAGACATAAATTCAGACATAAATGACAACCATGTTGTGAACAAAATAATAAACCAATACCTCTGATTATCTGTACAGAGTCTATTTTGTATTGATTTCTCTGTCAGCACAATGGTACAGAGACAGCCCCTTATGAAGAGGCTTATTCATTCTTCACATAAATATCAGAATCCACAGGGCTGGCAGTAGAGAAGCCAGGAACAGGGCTGGGTCACTGTGCCAGGAGTCAGGGCATCAAACAGCACATGGCTATGCCATATCTGTAAACAGTTTTTCATTTTGCATCTCGCATATCGAGATTCTCAGTTCGAAGTCTAGTTGTAAAAAACGTCATCCTCAGACATGGAGCTGCTGTCAGCGTAACGGATGGAGCCTTCGGGCCGGGAGGCCTTTCGGGTGCGTGACACGAGCTCTAAGTCCGGCTGCCAGTGACCACTGGGCAGCTGTGGGGGGAAGAGGGGGCCGCCCTCACTGTAACGGGGCAGGGGGGCAGTGAGGCCACTGCCGTCGAGCACATACTGCGAGAGGACGACGGTGTCTGCATCTGGAAAACAAGTGACCCCACATGATGGCATTACTGGCCGATGTTCTGAATGTGCACAATCCCGTAAATTAGAAGGCTGTCAAAGGAATAGGGCTTAAATGATAAAGCGCCACAGCCAACCGTAACTTGAAAGCTCAGTCCAGCACATGCATCACTAGGCAATAATCATTAACAATAATGTCGTTAGAATTATCACAGGGTAGCACGGTGGTTAACACTATCACCTCGAACCTCTGGGACCTGGGTCTGAGTCTCCACCATGGCCCATGTGTGTGGAGTTTGCATGTACTCCCTGTGTTGTGTGAGGTTTCTTCTGGGTACTCTGCTTTCCTGCCCACACTCCAAAAACATGCTGAGGCTGATTGGTATTACTGAATCGCTCTTGTGTGACTGTGTCCTGTAATGGGTTGGTGCCCCATACTGGGTTGTTCCCCGCCTTGCACCTGTAGCTTCGGGGATTGGCTCTTGACACCACCCCCCCCCCAGAAGCCTGAATAGGGTAAGTGTTTTCAGGAGCTGGGCATCTGCACAGCTATAAAGAGAGAACTATCATATCATTACATGATCTGGAGTATATGAGATATATGAGCAGACAAACAGACACTCAGACTCCATAATTCAATTATTACTTCCCCAGACTGACTGATGGTTAATAAGCTATGAATGGATGCTGTGAAGAATTAGGTGGGGTAGAGCTTAACTGGCCAGGCTCTTGACGTCTCCAGCTGTTTCTCTCAAAATAATACTAGTCTGACCTGGTTTCTTTTAGTATCTGTCCGATTGGCTAAAATATACTGGCCTCTTTCCCATGAGTATGTCTTTCGTCCTCTTTGTACACCTAACTAGCTTTTTATGGATAGTTCACAGCACAGGTAGTTATTGCTGGGTTATCAAAAAATTTTAATAATGTGTAATTGACCACAGTTGTAAGAGCTGTATCTAGCTAGGAGAGAGTCTGATCATGCGGTCCAACACAGCTGAACATGCTTCAGGAGGGTAGGTAGAAGGTAAGGTCTAGTGATCGAGATGAAGGATCTGATGTCTCTCTGGGGTCAGTACCTCGCAGAGGTCCAGAGCAGCCATTTGATCCATTTGGGGCATCCGGAGAGGACCACGCAGAGAGGGCTGCCTCTGCAAGCGCAAACTGTTGTGCCACCCCTGTGAGAAGTGCAGGTGGGTCATTTAGGTGGGTTTCCAGAGCATTTAACCCAGAACTCTGCCTCTACTGCCGGAAGCTACAGTCTACAGTCAAACACACTGACCTGCAGCAAAGCGTGCCTCCTTGACCTCGTCTGATAAGTCAGAGTAGAGCTGCTGGTCCTCTTGCAATCCTGCTAGAGACCCTCCCCATCCACCCCTGGCCCTGTCCCAACCTGCCCCCCGCTGGACATTCCCGCCCCCACCCAAGGCCTTCCACTCGATGAGGTGGGCGACTCGGCCCTGAGCCATAGCAGTGGGCTTGGTAATATGCTCCTTTATGGTGGCCACCAAACCTGAGGAGAGAATAACCGAGACAGAAAGGCTGTGTGCGCGAGGGGCAGAGGGGGAACACGCAGGCTGCACTGAGCCGGCAAACAGGAACAGAGCGGAATACATTAAATGTCTGCTTCGGCTCCTGTGATTCTAGCAAGAACCATACAACAGACAAGCAACACAAATCATTCAGCATATTAAATTACTTTTCATAATCATTCTTATTTTTTCTGTCAACTTCTGCAATAATGGCTATTGTGATGCATGAATAGGTAAGTCTATTCTTCTATTTGTTTGTTTATTAGATCATCAGTGGAACGCATCTTTATGAACGCATCTTTATGAATGCATCTTTATGTTTGTGGGCTCTTATAACCTTATGGTAATATTTAACTCTGTACATTGAACTGTATTTTAAAAACAGACAGTGCCTGTTCATGTCTGCCAATAAATTACTCTGTAATGGATTTTTCCATTAAGAATTCTCATAAGACTTAAGCTTTATAATTAAACTGAGCATTACGTTGGAACAGATTAACAAAGCCATAACAGTTATTGGGTTTAACTTATGTAAGACAAGATGACAGAGGAATAACACAAGAGCACGGGATTGTGGGAACTGGGAAGGACAAAATGATAGTGGGGGGGGGGAGGGGGAAGGGGGCTATGACCAAGATGATGGAAGGAGCACCAGATATGAAGACATGGACCCAAGCAGCAGGAGGGAATGTGTGAAATGAGCATCAGCACAGCTAAGAAAAGATCAGCGTTCCCAGTCTCATGGTGCCATCAATAGATAGTGAGGAAAAACGACTTGAAGAGCTCAGCAAACATCTCAGCATCTCCCTCATACCCAGCAGGGAGGAGGTGGCCAGCTCCCCGATGTTGTAGTTGCTCCCCCGGCTCTTCTCATCTGACAGAATCCCATTGGCCGGTTCCTGAGCTCCCTAGATACGTGGGCACAGATACGCACAGAGGGGGCTTTGAGACGCAAGTTTTTCTACATTGAAATTATTGCTATTAACCTAAATATTCAATTCAATTAACACATGCTCAGAACGTTGTAGTGTAAGAAGCAGTACAGAAATGACGTCAAGCTATATTAATAAAAAAATGTTAAATAAACCGATGATTGTCGATTGAAATAAGAGAGTCAAATCGATTGATGAATATCTTATCTAAATAAACTGAAAAAAGAGACGACAAAATAGTTTGCAGCAGAATAATAACCTTTTACTGGAGTGAGGCAGCGAATCGATTCATATGCTGCGAATCAAGCAGCCCCATAATTCATTAGCTACGAATGTGAAAGGACAAATTTATAGCTGAAGAAGTACGTGAGCGATTAAAGCAGACTGGAGCCTCAAATTGCAGGCTGCGCAGCCAAAGAAAGCTGCATTCACTGCTGTCATCTGGGGCTTACAGTTCAAGTTCTGTCAGATATATAATGCTGTTCAATGACAGGTACTTGTCTGTGACTTGCTCAGCTCCTTACGACATTCCCCTCACGGCCTTCCTCTAAACAAACCTTGAACTCAGGCTTCCCGTCAGCACACTGCAGGTCTGTCACATGTGGCTCGGGGGCACTCTGGAGCCCTGCATGGGGGAAACGGGCCGATCCATGTGATTTCGCATGTGACGGGGACAGGAATCTATGCTTCCATGGCAATCAAAACCGTGACAGATGTGAGCAGGCTTTCCAGAGGAGAAGGCAGTGTCTGCCTGGCTCACTTTCAAACGGCGTCACATCTCGATTTCCATGTGATATATGTTGTGGGGTGTCATCTTCCCCTTTCTATTAAATTCCACTGCTAAGCTTCCAACCACCCTCAGCCACACAAAGGCTACTCTCTCTATCCCAATTGCAATTATTACCCAACAAGCTGAATTATTCATTTAGCAAAATCGGAAAACACTACTAGACGAGTGTCGGTGGTATTTCAGCACATTGAAAACTACAATGGTCCCTTATGTAATGTTCTCCACAGGTAGATACATGGAGAGTTGGAGAGACTGTGCTATCCCCAGAGAGATGGAGAGAAGGTTAGCACTCATAGACAACTGGTGCTTCATGTGAATACTTTCAGGTAGAAAGGCAGGCACAAACTTGGAATCTCGGAGGCAGGCAAGGAGAAGGCTCATATTGTTTCCCAGGCAGAGAGACAGATAGTTTCATACTCACAGACAAGCAAAAGAGACAAGTATAAACTCACAGTCATATAGGAAGGCAGGTCCAAGGTCACAGACTGTAGACAGTTGCATGCTCACAGGGAAACAGAGATAGATAAAGAATCCAAGATAGCAGTAAGACTGACGCAAGAAGTTGTTTTGTGCAAATGGACACAGCTACGTAAATAAATGTTAAGGCACATGCGGCTAGGTAGAAAAAGAGAGTTTTATAGCATGATACTAACCAAAATGAAGGTGGACACCAGACATAAACTGTAACAGAAATGAAAGAGACACTATCAGAAAACACAGGCCATTAGTAAGGCATGCAAATTCCCATGAAGGGGTGGCCGCATGCACAAGCCAGCAAACAAACAGGAACTTACTGGAAGATGGAGAAGCAGGTGTGTATTTACAGAAAGCCAGAGACAGGTGGATACAGAGACAGTTATAGAAACAAGGACACTATGGACATCCAGAGAAAAGTGTGAGCTCAAAAACAGGTAAGCAAACAGGTAAACACCAGCATGTACAGTACTACACGACAGGAATGGTAAAGGGACAGCTAAAGAAACAGGTGAAGACATCACATCCACTCACCCATGAGCAGTAGCAGCAACATTCTTTTAGTCTTTTTGTCCTTTCATATTTATGATTTGACTTAAATTCTAATTTTAATTACAATTTATCAAATGCATATATAGTAGGATTTCCAAAAGCAATCAACAGAAAGCTGTAATATGTGAATAACTGAATATTATTCTCTTTCCTGGAAAATACAAAGTTCAAAATGTAGACCACAATAAATGTGCACTATAATAAATGTGGGACTACAATAAATGTAGACCACAATAGTACGATACTGATGAAAGTCGGCTGACAGTGGTCCTCCTTCATCAAGAAATCATTTCCCCATACAGCAATTATTCAAAGGGGCTTCCTACCTCCTGTTTTTTTCCTCCCAGTGACATTAATTGATAAAATGAAAGAATGTGTGTGATTATCAGTAGCAATAAACACACATGGTGTGGCCAATTTATTAGGTACACCCGATTGCTAATGCAAGCAGTCTGCTCTGCCAAAGAGAGAATCGTGTGTCTGAAACTGGATACATGCAGCATCTAGACAGGGTCAGGAGGCTCAGTTAATGTGTGGCTAAGCATTAGAACAGCAGAAGTCTGACCTAGGTGATTCTGAACGTGGTGTGATTGTTGGCACCATGGATAGTGACTCCAGCATCAGAGATGCACTCTCCCAGGATTTTTATAGCATCGTACAGTGTGTATAGTTTACACAGAAGGGTGATGAATAAAAAACAGACAGTTCCTGGCAACTTGTTAATGAGAGATGTCTGAGAGGGCTGGCCAGACTTGTTAAGGCTAACAGGAAGCCCACAAGTGCAAAATAACGTGTAATGTACAGAATGGCTGAGTGCACAGCTCCTCTAGCCTGGAAGCTGATCTGGAGACAAAAGCAGTTCTATGCAGTACCAACTAGCAGTACCTAAGTAATCACTCAGTGTGCGTTGCCTCTCTTGTTATGCTTTTATGTCACTCAAAATGAATAATATTCACCATTTTGAAATAATATTAAGATTCTCAAAAATCCTACTCTAAAAACTGAAAAGTGCATACACAAAAAAAGAATTTACAAATGATTTTATACATTATATTGATAAAAATCTTTGCTTTAGAGTTGTGGTACTCAGTGTATTTATATACTGGCTATTTATATTTAGGTCTAATGACAACATGCTTGGTGTTACTCAAATGTATATAAAAACAGAAGTGATGATGTTTTTATGTTTGGATTTTTAATTTTTTTTCTGAAATTATTATCTCGGAAATAGAGAATATAACCACATACAATTGGATTTGTATGTATGTCATCAAACATAAATAAATTATCTTGATACATCTATGTAACACAAATGTATTTTTTTCTTCATTAAGTACTCAAGAGCCAGCCGTGGAATGTTGGTCAAATCAGTATCCGTGATTGCATGAATTGTAATTTAGAAATTGAATGACTTTGGCCCTGTGTGCAAAAATATGGAAGCACTAATGTTATAATAATATAACATATAATAGCTGAGGAATAATCATTAGTATTCCTAGGAACAAGATTATATTTAAAGTCACGTATTAGTAACAATGATGACTCGCTCCATTGCTTGATACGTTTATGAGGTAATCTAAGGTGAGATAATCCATGTGGATGGAGACTTTCTTAAAGCAGGAAGAGGTGAAAAGAAGTCATGTTCCTGTTAGCATCTAAATAGAGAAATTCAACCTCAAGATGATTAAAAAAAAAAAAAGTCCATTTCTTCTGTACGTCATTAGTCAAATCTACTCCTAATCCATATGCACTTAAAGGAATACTATCGCATTCAACTTGAGCACAACACTCAACTTGAACCTTGAGTTTTTGTCAGTTACAGGTAGACTAGCTGATAGGTTCTTTTTAGAAGAAGAAAGCTGATGTTCCTGTGTTTACTTTGTTCTTTCACATTCCAGAGCAGGTGACCCCCTCATAACACCATACTAAACTTCTCTTTACTGTCAGCAATATAGCTCTTAGCCCGAAGTAGAGGGCTGGATGCCTCGAATGGATAGACAAATAGATGAACGGACAGACACAGAAATAGACTGAACAGAAAGAGCACTGACCTTTGTGACCTTTGCAGAGGCAGGCACCCATGCTGACCAGTCAAGGGGTTCAGAGTTGGTTATCTGTTCACCATGCTGTCTCGAAATGGGCTGACAGGGGCTGAGCAGGAGAGCAAGAGAGAGAGAGACAAGAGCCAAACACAATGGGGGGGGAATAAAGGAGTAAATTAAAGGGGACCAGGAGGGGTGAAGGACACAAGAAGATCAAGGAGAAAGACTCATCACAGAGAAATCAAAGACTGATAGAGAAAGAAAGAGGAGAGGCTGAGCTACGGTGACTCCTGCCGCTTGTGAGACTGACAAGTACGGTTTACGTTTGTCTGTGTCAGAGGGGGAGGGAGGGAGTGAGGGAGGGAGAGAGAGAGAGAGAGAGAGAGAAAACGAGTGTGGAGCATGAAAGAAGGAAAATAATGGAAGCATATTTGCAGATGTCTACAGACTCCTCCCCCTAGTCCCTCCTGCTCCAGGATCAGTCTCTTTAGCTACACACCCTTTGCCTGCTATGTGACTGGGAATCCCCCTTCCCAGAACAACACAGCCCCATTTCACAGCCCTACTCACCTCAGCAGCTGAGGAGGAGGGGAGACTCATAATTGGCTAAAGGGACAGGTTGTCATAGTGAGTTACTTATTGTGTCATAATGTATGACTGCATGATGTTTCCTTTTGGTTATGTTTTTCTACCGGCTGTTTAAATGACGCTTCACAGGAAACACATTCTTGAGACAGGAACAAGGCTCCATTTATGTCTGACAAAGAAACGCAGTGGATGAAACTGTCATATTTATCAGCAGTATCACAGACCCTGCAACCCTGAACAAAGCAGTAAAATGATGGATGGATGGATGGATGGATGGATGGATGGATCACAGTCTTTATCATCATTACAAAATGCATTACAAAGAGTGTGTGAGATTGATCTATTATTATTAATTGATCTATTATTATAGCTTCATCATATAAACACAATAATGAGTAATGACTTTTTATGTAGCGGTAAGTGGAATAAGAGGTGAAAAAAAGATGATAAATTGATAGTGTTCGCTCACATTCATTTGGTTTCATCCATCATCAGGAGTTCACCCTTGTGAAGGGAAACACATAAAGGGACAGACACGCCCCCGTTCATTTTTGTTGTCAAAGTGCACTTCTATCAAAGAGAAGTAGCCCAACACTGCCCTCTATTGGCTCGATGCGACACTGCATGTCATTTCTGAGCCTTGGGAGATGCTGTTCGGCACTGTAATAACTCAACTCATGTATCCATTCCCTCTGCCTGCCGCGTCTCTTTTTATCGCCATGTCAGGAACCACTGCAGACACCGCTATTATAAAGAAGTACATTAATCCCTGAGTGGGAAATGATGTTTGGCAAGAGAAATTAGCCTTCATTTATTTGATGTCTCCCTGGATGAACACTGCGAGGGCTCTGCCACCTTTGCTTGTATTGATTTTGCTGATTCAGTGTCCAGGGGGAAACTTCAAACTGGAATCACTGGTGTCCTCAGTGTGTCTCAGCTGGAGTTTTCAGAATCATCTAAAATTATTTTCACCGATACATTATTAGGAGATTTTACTGGTGGTAGTTTTATTGTGGCGGTGATGCAGTGGTTACCGCTGGTACCTCACACCTCTAGGACCAGGGCTCGAGTCTCTGC
>JAODKF010000044.1:4213808-4231321 GCA_026779585.1 Mormyrus proboscirostris | reverse complement strand
GGTAGTTTTATTGTGGCGGTGATGCAGTGGTTACCGCTGGTACCTCACACCTCTAGGACCAGGGCTCGAGTCTCTGCGTGTGTGGAGTTTGCATGCTCTCCCCCTGTTTCCGTCAGGTTTCCTATGGGTACTCCAGTTTCCCCCCACCGTTCAAAAACACGCTGAGGTTAACTGGAGTTATGAATTGCCCATAAGTATGCTTGCATGAGTGACTGGTGTGTGAGTGTGTCCTGCGATGGGTTGGTGCTCCATCCTGGGCTGTTCCCTGCCTTGTGCCTCCATAGCCTCCAAGACTCCTCATGACCTGGAATAGGATAAGTAATTACAGAAAATGGATTGAAATTTATCGTGTCCATTTTTTGTTAATTATGGCAGATTCTGCACAGCTGAGCCAAGGACTTCATATATACTGTAATACATTAATGGCAATAAGTTAATTAAACACATTACCTGTATTATTTAATTTCTGTATTTAAACTGTGTGTCGAGTTTTACCTACTGTATACTAAATTCTTATCTGAAATCATAAAGATACAAAAAAGCTCCATATGTGACAAACAAATATAAATGACAATTTCTGTACGATCTCAAATTGCCTTTAGCAAGCGAGCAGTTTAATTACTTGCTATTAAACTTTTAATTACATGTAAAATTAGGAGTTTACTTTGAATTCATCGCTGTATATACAATACAAATGAGCCAATTGAGGTAGTGTTTTACCTCAATTGTAATATGTGATTATATAATGCAGCCCAAAAGAGCATTTTAGCATGTGCCCCTCTCTCAGAAGCACAAAGACATGTGTACATGACGCCTTGCCTGGAATGAGTGCAGGAAGTCATACATTCTGGTAATAAGATCACAAGGCTCAGAATCAAAGAAGGAAAACATAAGGAAAAGAACAGCGTCCTCCTTTGACATCACATTTCACAACAAAAGAATATTCGTCAGTGGGAATCCTGTTCCCATGGCAACCCAGTGCCCTGTGAGTTCGTGTTCTTCTCTAGTCCCTTTTGGAAAAAGATGAAGATAGATTTCAGATGACGCATTTTTCAGAAAAGACGATGGAGAGTGGGATGCTATAGATTCTGTATTTTTTCTAATTTTAGCTGATTCTAATTAGATCTTCTTCAACGAAGCTATATGTACATTGGTACCTCACTTGGCAAAATTTAACGTATCAAGCTTGATTAAGCTATTTACACCCATTTGGGATAATGTGGGGCTCAGTCAGAAGCTGACTTTCCTCACATCTCCGTGGTTCACCTTCCTGATTCTGCCCTGTATGTCTGCAGTTTGCTTGTTCTCCCTGTGCAGTTTTGGGCTCCTCAGGCTACTCCGGATTCCTCCCACAGTCAAAAGATGTGCAATAATGTGAATTGGCTTCACTCAATTACCCATAGTGTATGATTATGCGTAAATATGTGAGTGTGCCTGGTGATGGACTGGCCACAGACATCTGCTCCATGCTGCCTCGGATGAGTCCAGGGATGGATGGATGGATGGATGGATGAATGAATATGCGTATGTTAAATGGACAGTGGGACCTATTGCCAAGGATATCATCTACTCTGTCAGAGAACAGAATTTATTTAAGAGAATTTATATTGGGAAAGGATGACACCTACTGCTAGATAGGTAATACTGCATGCATGCATGCATCCGTCCATCCATGATTGGGTCACTAACTACAAAATTCATTGCTACCCTGCAATGAAAAATAAAAAGATGTTTTATTTTATTTCTATTAATTCTCACTTTAATGTATTACTTGTTACAGTACACTGCACAAATACAAATACGTACTAATATATTGTTGTATGCCGACAGCATAAATTTTAAAAATCATAATATACCACTGAAATGTTGCCTGTGCTCAAACCAGCCTATGTGAAATACTGACATTCTGCTTGCACAAGGTACAACAGGAAGCATAACTCTAAAGGGACCCCATTCAAATTGGGGCTTCTAACGTGTAGAACATGTGACTATGCACAGCAGTACAGGAAGCCCTAGAACCTCCCACAACAAGATTTCCGCCTTGCAGTCTTATTCTAGAACAATACACCCAGATCCTTAAATAGTAGGTAGGTATCTTGGGTATCCAGAATGTTGAAAAGATTTTGATGAGCTGTGTTCAGAACAGAATTGTAATTTAATATAGATCATTCCATCCATCTTCAATACTGCACAGGGTGGCAGTGGGCCTATAGCCACTTGGAAAGAAACAGCACAAGGATGCTTGTCCATCACAGGATGATACACGTTCACAATTGCAATTTAAAAACACAAATGACATGTTTTTGTGACCGTGGGAGGAGACTGGAGTACCCCAATGAAATGCTTGCATTTGTTTCATAAGAATGACCATAATGTCTCCAAAAGATGCTCCCAGAACTGAATTATTAAAAGCCTCTAAAGCTTCGCTCTTTAACCTCTGTTGTGTGTTGCTTTAGAGCCTGATAATAGCCATCACACATTTTACTGGAGCATAATTCTAGAATAGAACTGGCTCTCTGGCTTTATCACCTGCTGCAGTCGAGTCGTCAAGATTCCCCATCCGCAAAAAGAACTGTGGGATGAAATAAAGTAAACAATGCCAAAATGTGCTCAGATGTACAGTACTGTGAAAAAGTCTTAGGCATTCTTAGGCATGAATTATGCTTATTTTGGCGTAAAATTGTAATCTTATGCAAGAGTGTGTTAGTTTAGCCATTTTAAATCCTCTCCTAAAGTCACCCCAGTGTTTACAGTAACCATCCGATATACCCATACGTTTGTCGACTCACCCACTAGTCTACCATGTTTGCCTAATCAATAACTCAATCTAATGTACTAAGTAAGAGAGCTGATGGTGAAATTTTAGCAAATGCATGGATTGGCTGGGGTGCTGCTGAGGAGAGGTTTGGGAACTGAAATGATGTTCATCCAGTCATCCAACTAGATATCAGTAACTTTTTGGAGAACAAAAGAAATTTCTGTTTTTTTTTATATTGCAATATAGACTTATTGCCCAGATATATAGCTTTTACCCGCCTAAGACTTTTGAACAGTACTGTAATAACTTTAATTGAGCTGTGAAAACACCTCATCTGTATCTGAAGCTTAAACAAAGAAAAACAGCAAACAATGACTTATATATACACGATCGCTGAGAAAAACTTGAGCACTATTCTCATTCTCATATTAAATATAATGACACTTGTCCTGAAAAAAAGCAGCAAGGAGCCTAAGACTGAACAAACCTGAATAAGAAGCCCTGGAATGTGACTGAAAAGAAAAGAAAAACATCAGCGATGTCCACATTCATTTTATAGATTTATGTTTCCATTGCCATAGCTTACAGGCTAATTACACTGAGATAAAGAGGCTGGAAGAAAATTGCTGGAGCAGTGTTTTGCTAAAGCTGCTGGCTTCACAGATACCTTCCTTAAAACCTACTCCATATATTTTTTTTTTCTGGGGGCCTTCCCATGGTCTCCCATTTTAATTAAATTCATGATTCCTAACATAACCCCGCAAAACGTCAAAGCAGATTAAACTGACAACATGTAAAGCATTTCGGCACAGGTCTTTTATCAGTGCTTTTTTATTTTTACTGTTCCTGAAATACTGAAATGTCCCCATTGTTCCCAGCTGAAACCTTCACAGACACACACACACACACACACACACACACACACACAGACACACACACACCCATCTTCTCATATTTCTGCATTAATAACTTTAATTTTCTTAATGGGGCCAGATCACCATTCCTATCCCATGCAATTAAATGGTGGGATAGCCAATGCTCTGCATTGTCACACCTGCAGTCAACTCATGTTTTTAAAAATATTCTCTGACTGCTGACAGTATTTATATAAATGGAAGCTGAAATACACAGAATAGAATTCAGGAACAGTAAAAAATTCTATTACTTTATGCAAATAACTGCAATATCATTGGTATTGGCAAGTTAATGTTTGCATTGCTTAATAAAGGGGCAGGCAATCTTATCCAGAAAGGGCTGCTGTTTTGGCTGCACCACCCAAATTAGATTAGTATTTTGAGGACTGATTGGCTGAACAGCTGACCTGAAGGTTATCCCAAAAATCTGCACACACACTGGCCCTTTGTGGCACACTTGACTTAATGAGGAAAATAAACAGAAAGGGAAATTTGAAAATTGCAATAATAATAGATGTAAAGTTCTGTTATATTGGGAAAGCGAATGTTTTCATATTCTTGTTTGAGTTCCTCCCACAGCTATCAGACATGGAGTACATGTGACCCTGTACATCTGACCTTTATGAGTTTTCAAAATATAATTATCTAATGTTTTATTTCTCAGATCTGTTTGCATTTTCTAAGTCAGGACAAAAATAAATCCTATTTGTCTTTCTTACATTGTGAAATCTGTCATTCAGGATAGATGAATTTTCAAAATCTTGCTTGGTTATTGTGCATTAAGAATCTGAGACTCTAGGCCGCCTGTGCAGGTCACCTGTCTCACTTGAGTTGCATAATTTAGTTCCCATTCAGCAGTAATCTAATTTTGCCAGTCATTATGACTCAGCAGGGACCAATAGAGATCTCAATGCAAATAGCTACCATAAGAAATATATGCCATTACATTCCTGAAGGACTTTGGTTTTGCCAACAATCACCTTCATCCACATTCTGATTGTTTACACCTTTGCTATATTACTGACCTAACCTTTTTTTTTTTTTTGAAGTCTTGTCTCCCTTGTGCAAGTCTTAACTCTAGTTCCAGTTCATTGTTACCCTGTGTTTAACTCTCGCTTGGACCGTCATGTGTTGCTAAACAACAGGGATATGTTCTGTAAGATAATTGAGTGATGTCGGCGTTGTGTGAACATCCTAGAGTGTACTTACACGCTATGTGTAAGTATATCATGCTGCTTCATAGTACACTTTTTATAAGTAGGACATACACTCTAAAATAACAATAAAAAGCACAGTATAATAAATACGTAAACCACTAACAATACTTGATTATGATAAGCAACTATATGTACTGTACTTAATTGTATGTGCTGTATTTTTATTTGACTGGCAGTAGGTCTGCAAACACTTGTAAACCTAGCTCAAAGTCTGAGTATTGCATTGTGATTTTGACTTCAGAAATAAACTCTGGAACTGGATGCACACCCATGGGACACTGTAGTTATTACAATGGTCGGTCCACCCTAACAAAAACACTGCATTCTCCCTGGCCGCACCCACTGCCCCAGATAAATCCTCAGTCAGCCACTGAGACTTAAAGGAACAACTGGGAGCATATGATTACTCCTTTGTGTATGTTTGCATGTTTGCTTGCTTTTCAATAGCAGCAGCAAAGCTAACACCCGCAACCAAAAAGCATGATGTTCCTAACAGAGCGGCTGATCTGTCCTGAAATCATAAAGCTGAAAAGTTTTCAAACACAGTATGTATTATATAACATATGTTGGATAAATAGACGTAATTTATTGGTGACTTTGTGTTCGTTGAAGTTTCCGCTTTTTGAACAACTGTATAAAGCAATGTCATTTGTTATATAAATCAACTCAGGTGAAACAAAAAATGTATGTTTTCAGGGTTGCCAAATTGCAGGTATCTGGCATGACACTCACGCTTTCAGACTAACGCAGTTAATGTATATTATTCCATTATAAATATATGGCACGGAATGGAGAAGCAGGAGTCGAGTGAACACATGTGGGTTTAATTAGGAAACCACGCTCAGGTACTTACAACCCCTACACAACATTAATGATCGGACTCCTAAACTCCTAAGTTTAATACACAGAACTAATGAAACACAACTAGATCAACAAAAAAATTAACAAAATAAAATTCTTATTATCTTTCACAGTATTGTACAGGTATTAAGAAAGTTTCTTCAATAATATTAATTATTAACTTCTGCAAAAATAATTTTTGTCTTCAGCTGTATATTCAGAATATTTTGAACATCAATAACTGCAAACAAACAATGAGGGCTCATTTCAGCAAGGAGTGCACCTCTAACTGGAAAAAATCTCTTTTATATCCCTTTTTAAAGTATAATATAATGGTTGGTTTTTCACATTAAACAGGGCAGAATGTTGAGAGTATTCTGTAGTCAAGTCCTGGATTTTAAGTTCTCTAAGAAAAACAGACAGACAACTGTTTGTCTGTTTGTAAAACAAACAACTCCAGCAAAAAATACAAACTCCAGCATGAAATACAAACAAGAGCACTTGTTTCAACATCAGCAGCGCAGCTCCAACTAACATCCAAAGTTTTATGAAACTCTTTTTCAAAGCAAAAAAGTTAAAGAGCAACACATTCACAGGGCAAGAGACAACCGTATCCATCTGATGGTCAAACTTCTATGTTATAGTGTAAGAATGTCAACATGTCCACGTGTTCTGGACTTAGGCTCTTTTCTTAGTGACTATGTTTCCAGTTGAAGAGAAGAGACGTTCAGAAGATGCTGATGTTGCAGGTACACATAAATAAATTATCGCAAGAGAAACCAGAGAAGGAGATCTCGCCTCATTTGATTTCCACCACTGCAAAGGGTCTGCACTTTTAGGCACAGACCGTTTCCCAAATTACCTGAGGATCTCTTCTCTCACCGAATGACTGATGTTATCTGCCTCATCCCCACTGTCATTCTGACTGGATGTGTCTTCAGAGTCCGACCCAAGCAAAGTGTTCAAAGACACAGGCCTCTTCTCGGTCACCTTTTTCGATTCTTTGACCTCTGTGGTGTCCTGCTCTTGCAGCATCTCTGACATATTTGTCTTTTCAAGTACAAGAGCTTGGATCTTCACCTGCAGTTTTACTCTTTCATTTGAAGATGAGAATTTCAGTCTGCGAAACCTAGGATCCTGGGATGACACAATTAAGCTAGTGTTTGAACCATCATCTTTGCATGCCATTTCAGCCTCCCACCTTTCTGAGATTTCCCTTGCAGCTGTCTGAAATGCTTCGACATGTTTGCTGTCAAAGGCAGAATTATCAGTCCTTTAATCAGTGGAGGTACAGAGAGTCACATATGACCCACCACTTAGATGAACACACTCAAACGGTTTGAGAGCTTGTTCACGTTCCACTGTTCAGCTTTGAGGTCAAGGAAATGCTTTGATCTGGGTGTAACCTCTGGGTCAGATATTTTATTTGTTTAGTGATCAGTGGTCTTTGTTGACACACCACAGCACACAGTGCAAAACAACAAAATGCTTTTGTTTTGTTTTGAGCTTCGAACTGGCAGTCTCACTTTTTTAAAAATGTTCTACTAAGCACCTTGCAGCTCCAACTGCTTTGGTTATTTGGGGATTCTTCAAAGCATGATTTACAACTAGCTGAAATGTGTGGCCAGAACATATCCCATGCCTCTCCTCTGATACCCTGAGGGCTGCTACCACATTAGCTGTATTGTCATGTACTATAGCCAGAATTCTACCGGCAGGAATTCCAAATTTATCAATTGCCTTTTCAATCCAAGATGCAATATTCTCTGCAGTGTGTCTTTCCTCGAGTGGCATAGTAGTCAAACTGTAGCTCAGGAGTTCCCAATCATCATTTATAAAATGACAGGTTATGCCTAAGTATGCCTCTGTAGCAATAGTCAACCAGGCATCTGCTGTTAAACTGAGCATGGAACTACATGAAGAGAGAGCATGTTTGACTTTTTGTAATTCATCGCCATATTTCTTCTCCATCATGTTGATGAAGCATGTTCTTTTAGGGAGAATGTAGCCAGGTTGGAATGTTTCAGCCGTAGCTCGGAAACCCTGATCTTTTACCATTGACAGTGATCTCATGTCTTTGATCAGCATTTTCAGGACACCGTCAGTAAGCGCTGCAGCAAACTGTGGTGAGCAGTCCTTCTTTTGCAGGAATACACATTAACACACAATTTTGGTTGAAACCGAACACAACTCCGCCCCTGATACAGCCGCCATTTTGAACTGATCGTGGGGTTGCCAGATCCATAATTGTTAAGGTCCGAATGATCCCAAAATACACCGAAACTGTCTGAGCTAATCAAAGTATTACACTGTTGTGGCTACTTACTGTAGCATACGTAAATGAGAAATAGATTCCTAGATAAATATCATCCATAGGTATTCACACTCCCCAAATATAAAATCCAAAACCTCAAAATCTGGCAACACTCAAGTTGGAGGGAGCCAAGCTGAAGGAGCCAGAAAATGGTCGGCGTGTTTTGGGAAATCGAAACAACTCAATTTTAAGAAATAAATGATGTGTCAATTAAAAATATTGATGTCAACATTTTTTTTGCGTCAACGTTGTCGACTAATCACTCTACAATCTAGGCAATCTAATCTGGCTGGGTAACTAAGGGCACGCACAGTTGTTCTGAAGCCATTCCTGCTTTTTCTATGCTGTGTGCTTCAGTCCGTTGTCATGTTGGAAGGTAAACCTTTGCCTCAACTTGAGGTTCGTCCTCGAGGAAATTTTCTTCAAGGATTTCCCTGTTCCTCATATGCTCATTCAATCCCAATTCCTGATGCTGAAAAACAGTCCCACAGCGTGAAATCGCTATAGTCACCCTTTGCCTTAGAAATGATGTTAGACACAGCACATAACATGGCCAATTTCCTCCAGATGTCAAAGTCAATGAAGTAAATCTTGGTTTCATCAGACCATAGAATTGGAGTCAGTGAGGCACCTCCAAGTGAGTCAGTAGGAACCTCTGGAGTTCTGTCAGAGTAAGAATCAGGTTTTTGGTTACGTCCTCTTTTTCCTCAGTTTGCTTTGGCGGCCAACTCAATGAAGAATCTTGGTCATTCCAATCTTCTTCAGCTTAAGAATGCTGAAAGCCTGTGTTTTTTTTTACAACCATTAAACTTGCAGAAAAAATTAGTGCCCTTCTCCACACTCTCCACTGCTTGACACAATCCTGTCTCTGAGGCCTACTTTTGGTTTTTCGCCTGACAAGAAACATGCCTTTCCTAATCAAGTCCGGTCAATTCAATTCACTACGGGTGAACTTTAATCAAGCTGTCCAATCGTCTGAAGCTGGATCAATGGAAATGGTAATGCACCGGAAGTCGAGATAAAGGTCTAGATAAAGTATATATGATATTTGAGTTTCATTTGATAAAAAAACTAGGATTAATAGTTTGTAAGCTCCATACCCCCCATGTAGCCAAGCCCAGAACCTTGTTTATCATCCTTACATGGACGAGTAACCTCATTCTGATTCTTGTTGGATAATATGCATGTAAAATATCTTGAATGCATGAAACATTTTGAAAATGTAGAGAGGCTGGCTGTATACTGTATACGAAGTCCGATCATTACATGGTCCCTGTTTAAATCTGCCATGATGAGACGTAAAAAGCACGCAGGGATCCCGCTTAAGATTTGAGATGCCTTCCAGATACAGTATAGTGAAACACCTTCTGGATATGGTGAAATGCTTACATGCACATGTGAAAAGCTTCACTATTGCTATATGAATGTTTAACACACAGTTTAGGTTTTATGTTGAAGCCTGTATGTTATTTTTGTTACATAAGAATCTATTTCACATGCATCTGTATAAGCATTTCATATGCGTGTGAGTCCATTTCACCGGTATCTGTATGAGCATTTCATATTTGTGTGTGAGTGTGAGAAATACATTTCACCTGTATCTGTATGAGCATTTCATATGTGTGTGTGTGAGTTTTCAGTAGTATGGATGCATGTGTGACATTCATATGTGAATGTGTATGTTTCAAATGTGTTTGTGTAACAAACGTCTGAAATATTTCCTAAACGGCCCCTCATAGATTACGTGTAATACAATGTTGTATTGCCAAAACGACGTTGAGTTTAATTTCTTCTGAACAATAAGGGCAGCTTAGAGCCTATGTGTTCTGAAATTGAGCTGCGATTTCCAATTTTGTCATCCAGACATTTTATTCATAATCACCATCTACTAAAAGGTTTCTGCAATAAATCCAATTATGTCAAATCCAACACAGCACAATGACAAAATTCACAGTAAACAATATCAGGGAAGCCAAAGAAAGAACTTAATAATGAGCACAGTGTGTAAGGCAATGTTATTGTAGGCCAGGCTGAGAGGAAATTACATTTATTTGGACTGGGACTGTGGCAGTGGTTCACATAGCAACAACAGCAATATGGCCAACCGATGCAGCTTACAAGCTGATGTGAAGCAGGCACCACCCGCTGCAGACCTGGAAAGACATTACCCAACTGCTCCACAGACCCTAATCACTGTCATTATCTACTGAGGCCGGATCTCCGTGTGGCCAAGTGATTAATGACACTGAAAACATTCATGGACAGGAAGAAATTAAGAGGATGAACGACAAAATCTAATTTTCGGGGGAAAGGTCATAGGTGCTTTTCCGTTAAAATGGAGACAGACACGCTAGATGGGTTAACTGGAAACACCAGATCCAGGTAGGGGCCACAGAATGTGGATAAATGACCTGTAATAACCAGATATGCAAAAGGAAACCTGCAAAAATGGTATGGAAAACCAAAGGCTGTTTAACAGACCTCAGTTATCCTGTGTGTGAAAGTAAACATTTTTTGGAATAAACCAATACTACCCTGGATAAGGCATAAAGTTTGAAGGGCCTTCTTATTTGTCACATTTACAAAAAATGTTAGTCAATTGCAGTGTTATGCATGTTACTGAAAATGGGTAATTAGTCAGTTGCTAGTTACTTCATTCAAAACTCAGTTGCCGTATATCAAAATAGTTAGTTCTCTTATAAATGCACACATACATGATCTGGACGTTGGTAGAAGATTGGAACAGTATTAAATGATTGCGTTCCATTCAGGCCTGTTAACAATAATGTAATGCTTACCAGACTGAAGAATCACGGCAGCGTCAAGAGACCAGAGAAAATGGTTTTGTTTCTCTTTATGTTAGTCCTTAAAATGACCACACAATAAGCAATAACACAACAGCCAAATGTGGGGAGGTGGCAAAGTAGACATACACAACAGGTATACACAACATACACAACAGGTATACACAACATACACAACAGGTATACAACAATAGAGCACATCAGGATTACACATACAGTACAACACAGATGGGTACTTGGGGCCATAAGAATTTACACTATCAATTTAAAATATTTTAGTATTTAAATTATTACATAACCTAATATGTATTTCAGCGAGTGCATTTTTTTTTCTCCAATAATTTTGTGGTTTAGCATAACTGTTTGGTCTATTGTTACTGTCATGTTGCCAGTGTTTTTAAACGATAAATATATAACTTTTAAACAGTTCACCAACTCAGAAAGCAACCGAGTTTGCTAAACACTTTCTACAGCTTCCCTTCAGTGCGCAGTTTTGGCAGCTGAAATGCACAGTATGTGTGCCTGGTTTAGCATCTTCAGGCGCGTTCAGCAGATGCATGACAGTGGAATGTCTGGTCCGAGGCCGGGCTTTACAAGGGCTTTACTGCTTTTAGCCATAGCCTGAAAGCAATCTGTGCTTATAACAACAATAGTAATTTAACACAGCTGTTAAATTATATACATATATTTTCATATTAATCTATATTAAAAGCACATTTGAAATACTCATAAAAATATGCTTCTGTCTCCAAAGGTGTCACTGCATTCGCTTTTTGGAAATAATAAATGTTTACTAAAAGAGCACAGAAATTCAATGTGGACTAGAAAACTGAGTTCTCATTAATTCTTGTTTTCCATACAGGTGAGGGTCACAGTGAAAGGGCAGCCACCTTTGTGGCACCTCTGGAGCTGGGAGTTAAGGGCCCTGCTCAAGGGGCGATAGACATGCAATTGTTCTGTCAAGGCCAGGCTTGAACTGGTGAACCAATTATAGAGACAGAGGCTTATTCTGCGGAGCCACAACCCACCGGCACACAGAGGCTAATTAAAGATTAGGAACAGGAAGCGGAGTTCAATAGACATTATACAAAGGCACCTTCAGATTCCATTACCTGCAAGGATATCATTCCATCTTATTTCTAATTACGACATACGACTTGTTTTTGACAGAGACTGTTTGTGTGTTCCTCACTTTTCCTCAGAATAGCCATCTTGCCTTTGTGTAATACTACTATAAAATAGTTTATAATACTACTACATACTAGTTCAACAATGTGCATTTTAAAATCTGAATTTGAGCAACCAGGCTAGAAAACGATAATTCCACAAATGGACACAGGAGCACGAATAAACACCGATGGAAGGGAGACAAACTGGGTGATGCAAGAAACCCAAAGTATAAAAAGTTACTGCGGTTCTAAGTTCCAGATGGTTGCTAGATTTCAGTTACCAAATGAAAATTAAACCATCCAATACAGAAAGGAAAAGGGAGGCAAAGTACAGTAGTAAAATGGACCATTTCTAAGAAAATGTTTTCAAGCCCACAGAATATGGGACATCTGATAGTCTGAGCACAGGTCTCACAGAAGAGAATCCCCGGGAAATGCACAGCAAGCCACGAAGGAAAGGAACACATGCAGAACAAACAGAACACCTCACTGTCACTTCTATACATGGCGCATAAGACATATAGCTAAGCAATCGGGAACAGATGTGTACAACCCAGTAAGAGAGAACATTCCCAGAACTTTAGCCAGCATTACTTGAAGGTCCTCTCAAAGTTGGCAAGAACATTCATACTGTAGCATTAACGGAACATTATTTCCATGTTGTACTTTAACTAATCTGTCGGTGTCAGCTTAATAACATTATTACCTGAACATCCATCAATCCATTGTCTGCTACAGGGTCGCGCCAGGTCCAGAGCCTATTCCGGAGGCTACAGGTGCAAGACAGGGAACAACCCAGGATGGGGCACCAACCCATTGCAGGGCACATACCTCAACATCCTTTTAACACAGTGTTGAAGGTTATTTTTTTATTATAGCATTATATGCATATACCCCAAATACACCATGCAGTATGGAACCCATGCCCTTTCTGGTGTAAAACAACAGTGTTACCCACTGCTGTACTATCTATATAATATATTATTAACCTTAGTTGTTGTAATTATGGGTGACATGGTGGTGCAGTGGTTAGCACTGTTGCCTCACCTCTGAGACCCGGATTTGAGTCTCCGCCTGGGTTACATGTGTGTGGAGTTTGCATGTTCTCCCTGTGTCGTCGTGGGGTTTCCTCCAGGTACTCTGGTTTCCCCCCACAGTCCAAAGACATGCTGAGGCTAATTGGAGTTAATAAATTGCCCGTAGGTGTGCATGTGTGAGTGAATGGTAACAGTGTGTGAGTGTGCCCTGCGATGGGCTGGCCCCTTGTCCAGGGTTGTTCCCTGCCTCGTGCCCATTGCTTCTGGGATAGGCTCCGGACCCCCCACGGGTTGGAAAATGAATGAGTTGTCGTAATTGCAGTTGCAATAGTGGAATAATATTCTGGGAACATCAAGAAACCTGGACACTTAGAATGTATCCATATCTTAAACGCAATGTTTGGCAAATATTCCTAGAATTAAAAATCTTTAGCAAAGAATTCACTTACTCTGGCTATACTGCTGTCCTTGATTACAGAGTATCACCTTGTCATCTCGAACCAATCATGAATTAGAACAAAGCAGAAGCTACTGGGTCCACCACACAAGCGTGAGCATGAACACGGAAGGCCAAAGAGCCTTGAGTTGCATCTCTCTTCTAACATACACAAACACAGGTACATTCAGTCTCCCCATATCAGTTTAATGAGGAGTTCAGTATACCTACCACTTACTGCCACTATATTCATTCTCTGTTGAATTTAGAGTAGAATATCTACCTCAAAAACCATAATGCTTTAAGCTTAAATAAATTCATTTGCATACAAGGATATGGTTCTTGTAGTGATCAGTTGTGAAATCAAGTTAGATTCATTTGCATACCATCCATATACAAGTATACAGCAGCATGAGAGATTCACAACAATTTGAAAAAGTGCAGAAACCCAAGTGCAAAGCAAGGGGTTGCTTCACTATATATACATGGTGGACATGGTGCTCCGTCATCTGCCCTCTGCTTCATGAAAAATGAGTATAAGTGTCAATTCTGGCCAACAGCCTCTGTCCAGCTTTCAGCTATATTCAGCACACCATGAACTGTTCCCTTCTGTGAATGTAGATGAGGAAGAATTCGATATTAACAAAGATAGACAAATAATTTCACAGTCCAACCTGGAAAGTCTCCATGAAAATTTCCATTTATTATGCTCAGAATATACATTCTATCACAGTTTTCTGTGCACAAAAAACAATGGCAACTTTCAGAATAGATATAGATTATAACAATACAGATGCCCTACATATCGTCATAGGATTCTTTAACAAAGCACATATCAACTGCCTAGATGTACACAGTACATTATATGGAAATGGGAAGCAGGAATTAGACACTTTATTGGAGGCCTATAGGAGTTGGGAGAGTTACCTCTTCAAGACTGTTAAGTACAAACTGGGGAAAGGATTCAGAGCAGCCAAGCAAAGCTACTCTGCAAAGCTGAAGAGCAATTTCACAGTCAGGGACCCATGTTCAGTGTAGGAAGGCATATAGGAACTCAAACTACAAAAAGAAGATGACCATCCTTTCCATGGACTGCTGTCTTTTGGCTAATTACTTTCACAGATTTTACTGTCGATTTGGTAAGCTAACCCAGAACCGCCTAACAGCCTATTGTTCACATTTCACCCTCTCAGTCACCAGCAGGTTGTCAGTAGACTGTATGAGACAAAAACCAAGAGACTCCCAGCCCCAGATTTTGTCTCTGAACTTTCCACCCTTGTTCTCAGGCACATTAATCGATCTCTGGAACTCTGTTCTGTTCCCCCGCTTCAAAAACTTCACCATTGTCCCAGTATGCAAAGATTCAAGAATCGGATGCCTAAATGAGTACAGAACAGCTCACCTACTTCAAAACAACCACAGATCCCCTGCATATACCCCCTTTACATATGGTCTGCATCAATATAGGCCTTCACTATATACACAGCACCTAGACCATCCAGGATCCTGACATAGTTATAATTTGTAGACTTCAGCTCTGAATGTTAATAACTCCCAGCTGCCTTCTATTTATTCATGTATTTAAGTGCCTCCCAGTCCAGTCTTCCCCAGGTCTGTCATTGATGTTGCGTCCCTGCTTTCTTCTGTTTCCTCACTTTCCTCTGTCGTGGTCCTGTTTATTTCCTGTTTTTGTTCCTTTCGTTTGAACTAACCCCTTTTGTTTTGAGTCTTGTTTCCTTCTGCTTACTCCATTTCATCCCATACTTCTTCAAACAATGCTTTTCCGAATTACTGCACCTGTCTCCATCTGTCAGGGGATCAGTGCAATCTATGACAGGCAGGAAATGAGAGGTTGGGAAAACACATTCTCTGTCCCTGAAACCTTAAGCCCCTCAGAGCTCTGCGCTCTTTACTTTGCTATTTTCTATCTATACAAATGATGACCTAACTACTGTATAAAACTGAAACTGGCAGATGACTAAGTGTTACTCAGGTTTACACAATGGTAATGAATCTGTATGCATAAATATATCCACTGGTGTCCTAATGCAAACATAACAATCTGGAGCTAAATGTGTGTCATAGAAATTTCCACTGGAGACTTGGCTCGTATATAAAGTGATTTTATTATTACCCAGATTAACAAAATACAGAAAATCAGCACTGCAGGCAATTTCCCCTTTATTGCTCACTGTACACACACAGGTGTAAAGATCACACTTCAACCAGCTAAGATGGGCTGCACAGTGCAGTTCACTTGGGGAACACACTTCCCCAGTCCCCTTACACCACTCCAAAGCCAACTTTACAATGTGCTGAGGAAGACCAGTACAGTCTTGCAATAAAATCTAACAATAATAATAATTGGGTGAGTCTGGATCTACTTAGACCATGCAACATCTCCACTCATTTCTACCTTTACTGCTGCAGTGGTTCACCTGAGTTTACACAAGTCAGAGTTTACACAAGTTTACCAGACAGGTGCAACTCAGTGATTAAATACTCCAATCTCTCATTCTTTACCAATGACTTGATGCAGTATGGTAATTGATTTTGATGTGGGAGTTGACAGTTTTATCTGACAAGGGGTATTTCTTGGGGTCTGCACAGAGTAGGGAATGAGCAGCTCCAGTATCTTCTAGACAAGGGAGAGATTTATTATTATTTCTAAAGTCAACATAAAGCCACATAGGTATTACTTTCCAGGGGGAATCCTTCTCTTAGTCCACTTGGGGTTCCATCCCACTGTAGCTGGAGTATTCTCTTATCAGTCACTCACCACAGTGCTCACAGGATTCACCAGGCTCCAGTTTAAAGCTGCAGCTGTGTTTCAAATCAGCTGGCTGTGACAACCTTCGCATCTAAATAACTCAGCTACACCAATTCTGCTGCAGTGGGTCTGCACTGAAGGAGCAGCCTTTGAAGGGCTGCCACAAGGCGAGGCCCGTTCTGCCTGGGATCTGGCAAGTCACTTGCAACAAAATTCGGCTCCTGTATCTTCCAAGGTCAGAGAACCAGAACGTTGTCTCCCTCTTGTGGATTAGGACATTCCAACAGAAGGTCTGTGGGTTCCTCCTGCAGTCTTGTTCTTTGGTGGCTTCATGTCGTCAAAGAGGAGGTGGAGTCAGGTGCTGAGGGGTCACAATCCTCACCTGCAGTGGAAGGAGGGAAGGGGGCAGGGGCATCTCCTGCTGTTGGGAGTGCAGGGAGGAGGCTGCTGTTGTGGCAGGGCTGCTTGGGGAGAGGCTACAAACTCTATTTCCAGGTGTATCTTATTAGTGCGCACCATCACTGGCACACCCCTTCAGCCTGAGCCAATACTCACACACAGATTCGCATGCAACCAATATCCCAGCCAGGAGAGTGCAGCCCCCACCATCCAATGCTGAATTTTACAAGAATCAAAAGTTCCTGCTTTAGGCCACTGACCCTCAGTGTATTTCTACATATCCTGACAGAAAGGATGACTGCAGTCCATACTTTCTGTTTACTATCTTCACAGGAATCTCACATTCCTCTACATTCTCTGCCTCCTGCTTCTTTCTCATACCTTATAAACGCTTCATCTCTCTGCGATTTGCCTCATTTTCCCACAATTGGAAAACCATCCAATTTGGTTTGTTTTTACCACCATGCTTTGTCCCTGAGCAACCAGCCTGATCCCTTTCTTCTAATTTCTGACGCAGCTGGCTTATCTGATTCGGACTAAAGCTGTTGTTTCTAAGGAAACCAAATTCCTCCCGCTCTGGCAATTCTGACATGGCATCCTTCCCATATTTCTCCTCTATTACTTTTGCGGGGCCTTGCAGAACCCATTCTTTTACTTTGTGTTATGTATCTCACCGATACGTGACAATGTGTTCTCGGATGTTTTAAGGTATCAACCACGTACAGTGAGGTCAATAAGTATTTGATCACCCTGTGATTTTGCAAGTTCTCTTACTTATAATCATGGAGGGGTCTACAATTTTCAGCATAGGTGCATTTCCACTGTGAGAGACAGAATCTAAAAAGAAAAATCCGG
>JAODKF010000044.1:4189443-4210019 GCA_026779585.1 Mormyrus proboscirostris | reverse complement strand
GTTTTTGTCGACATTCTTAAGACAAATGCAATCTGCCTTTTGTTCCCGTCTTTTATTTTATGGGTAATCACTGCACCAACCCCATAAGGAGATGCATCACAAGCCAGAATTAGTGGTAACTCCTGGTCATAATGCACTAGTACTTGACTAGACTGCAAAGAATTTTTAGCATCACCATATGCCTTCTGACACTTCTCTGACCAATCCCATGTTACGTCTTTATGCTAAAGGGCAGTCATCGGCTGAATCAACGAAGACAGATTAGGTATGAACTTACCATAGTAATTTAACAAAGCTAAGAATGCTCTGAGTTCTGTAAGGTTTCTGGGAACTCCTGACTTCTGGATTCCCTGCCTGTGGCATCAATCACATTCCCTCCGTCTTACGACACACTGCTCTTCATGAATTTACATTTGTGTTGCTTCATCCTAAGATTATGCTTTTCCAGTCCCCAGAGAACCTCTTCCAAGTTACATAGGTGACTCTCTGTGTCCATACCAGTGATGAAAATGTCATCCAAGTAATAGATAACACCATCCATACCTTGGAGTACCTGATCCATTATTTTTTTTTTTAAATGCTGGTGCACTTGCAACCCCATATGGTAAGCGATTGTAACTATAAATCCCCTTTTGGGTGTTTATAGTCAGGTAGCCTTTTGCGCTTTCCTCTAAAGGTACTTGCTGATACGCTTGGGACAAATCTACTTTAGTAGACTTCTGACCTCCTGAAAGTTTGGCAAATAAATCTTCAGTTCTAGGTAATGGGTACCATTCCACATTTAACCATGAATTAACAGTGACTTTGAAATCATCACATATTTGGATACTATGATCTTTTTTTGGTATGCAAACTATAGGGCAGCCCATTCACTATAGTTAGTAGGCAAGATCACTCCATTTGCTTCCAAATTAGCCAGCTCTCGTTCTACTGCTTCTCTCAGCACATAAGGCACATTACGTGGTTTACAAATTTTTGCCACTATGTCTACAGTAACATGCAGCTTTGCTTTGATACCCTTTAGCTTCCCTAGCTCAGGTTTGAACACAGATGCATATCTGGCACATACATCCTCCACAGTTTCCGAAGCTACTCTATGTGCTTTTGACCAGTCTAGGTTAAACTGGCTGGTCCAGTCTCTACCCATTAATGCAGGACCATTTCCTTTAACTACTAGAACTTCCAGAGATTTCATCATACCTTTGCATTTTAACTTTGCTGTGAATTTACCCTTCAATTCCAAGGATTCTCGACTGTAAGTTCTTAGCATACAATTTGCTGGACTAAGTTTCACTGAAACCGGCGTTTGTACAGCCTTTCAGACAATAGATAATACAGAGACAGCTGCACCTGTGTCAACCTCCATTTTTACCCTCACTTCATTTATGCTCACATATACATAGTAGGGTCTTACAACTCCACCAGTACCTGAATTAATGGCAAAAAGCTCAGTACCCCCACAGTCTAGGGTTTGCCCCGTGTCCATGAATGGTGGTGCCATAATCGTGCAGGATGGCCTTTTAACACTGCATCGCCCCTCGGGTGGAAGCTGGGATCGCTGACATCTCGATCCTTCTCGTGCTGGAGAGTGTCGCAATCGTTCTCCACGTCCAGCTGGGAAACGCTGTAACCTCCAAGTCTCTCGCTTTGTGGAACTTTCCAACCTCTGACGATCTCAAGCATGAGATTATCGCAACGTTGCTTTAATGTAGCATTCAAATGTTTTGTCCATTTTGAAGGCTTGTACCAGTCCCCCTCCTTGAGTGGACATGCTCTTGCAATGTGTCGTGTCTTCTACACTTCTTGTTCCACTTGTTTGAATCTGCATCCGTGTGGTCTATGGCCATTTCCTTGGCAACAATAACATGGCTTCCCACTTGCATCAGGCTTTCCAAGGACTTCTTTGTGCTTAACAGGTCGTGTCTGCACCACCGCATTACCTTTACACATTTTCTGTGCAAACTGTTGCACCCTGCTTTTAGTTACTTCAAACGCAAGCCCCATTTCCACAGCAAGCGACAAGGTTAAATCTTTTGTTTGAGCTGTACTAAGCAAACAGTCTCTCAATTCGGCAGTACACACTCTACAGACAAATCTATCGCACAATGACTTGTCTAAAAATTTCCCAAATGTACACGTTGCCGCCATTTTTCTCAAGTTCGCAATGTACTCACTAATCAAATCTCCTTCAACTTGATTCCTCATGTGAAACTTGCATCTTTTGGCAATAACACCATTTTCCGAACACCATTTTCTTCTAACTGATGTTTTTCCCCGGCGAACTTGCAGCCATTACTGTCGCGTTCTCGTCCGTCGTTGCCTCAACAGAGTCACTGGTCAGGTTAACTCAGTGTCTTTCACCTAAAATAATCCCATCCTCATCGCTAAACTGTTGTGTATTCAGGAAGAGTCGGATTACTGCATAATTCAGAGATACTGTCATCTAAGACTTCTACAGATGGAGCATTCTATGCACTTGAGCCTGCTTAGATAAAGTAGTATGGGATTTGGGCCTAATCAAAACAAGGTGATACTCCCTGTCCCACCAACCAAGGCTGGGGAGAAGAGGGAGGGAAAACTACTCAAATCAAGGAGGTAGTTAAAATTATGGTCACAGCAGCAAAGACTAGGGAGTATTAAGAAAAAGACACCACTATGAAAGGCACTGCACTTCTGACCCATGATTTACAGCAATGCGACTTCACCAAACAGAGTTATTGCATTCTGGCTGTCTTAATTAACATTCCTCAGCCTTCAGGTTTCTTCCACAGGAGCCCCCCCCCCCCAACAATCTCTGGGTCAACGGTTATTGCAGTCAAGTCCTTCAAATTCCTGGGAACAATAATCTCTCAAGAACTTAAATGAGAGATCTACACTGACTACATCATCAAGAAAGCAGGACAGAGAATGCAGGATTAGACTCCAGAGCATAATCAGGTATGCTTCCAGTCACAAAAAACAAGATATTAAGACAGAAAATCTGTTTTTTTTTCCAAGTAGTGGCCCTCCAGAACAACTGACACATCTACTAATATAAATACACATAATTACTACTGTTGGTCCAGAACTGCACACTAATGTATACTAGCTTACTATTTCATGTTGTTTATAAGTGTGGAAGAAAACAGAAACTGCGGAATGTTTATTAACGCAGCTGAAGTGCAGAGATTCTGTTTGATGTAATTTCAGCTCTGTAAGCTAGGGGTATCTGAGCCACAAATTACTCTCATTAGAGTAGTTCCTGTTTGCTTGCTTTCATTTACAAGAGTTTCTGTTTGCATCTGTACCAGGATGTGCTCAAGATACTGCTTATGATATGTAACCCAATTTGTGCACTTAGATGAAACCCACCTTTGTTCTTCTATTCCTTCTCAGCCTTGGACATAAGATAAGGAGCACCGATTAGTTTCAAAGGCTGGTGCCACGACTCTAGATAGAATGTTTTGCAAAGTTTTACACAATATCACCGAATTATGCAGCATTCTGGTTTCTCCTGAAGGCCCTAAAATTGCCTCAAGTAATTTGTGCTCACTGCCTCAACACTGGTTGATGTGTATGTGCCCTATTTGAACAATTATAGAATTATTGAATTTGTATGCAGTGCTAGATTTCTTTAATTTTGAATGTCCAATAAAAAAATAAAATACTCACTTAATATACGAACCAAGTCTCCAACTAAAAATATCTACAACATAAGTTAAATGTTGATTGTGATATGTTTTATGTTTCTTTCTTTACACTCTGTTCTATGGTTGCTTCATGTCACTGGAACCACCATAACGTGACAAATTCCTTGTAAGTGTGAACTTACATATCATTCTGGAGTCGGGGCTGTCGGGATGAAAACGCTGAGTTCCCCGGACAACCACATCACCTGCTTTGCCCATCTAATCTGTACTCCACACACACTCACCAACCTGTACAATTTCTAGAAGAACTGGATGGATCAACTGGAAATGCGAAAGTTAATAAATGTGTTTTTTACCTGAATTCTCTGAAAGAATACTTAATCAGGGTCTGAAAGAATGCTTATTCGTTTATTGCAAATTACAATTATATGACAATTTGCAGAATCTTTCCCCACCAACGAGGTGGTTATTTGTCTTTGTGCATGTTTTAATGTCTATCTCTGAAAATGTCATTTATATTACAGAATCCATTGTCAGGGATTCAAATCAGCAATCTTTCTATTACAAGAACCTTCTTGACCATTAAGCCACCACTGCCATATGCCAGGGTGATATACTTACACTGAATCAGCAGCACATACAGCCGACTTACACTCAGAAACCTGTAAATAATAATATGTGCTCTTAAGCCACAGAACTAAGCAACTCAATTAAAACTTGTGTTTGAAGGAAAGAAATAAACATGCTGCAATATCACCCAAAACAATTATAATCTCTGCATAAATGTATTTATTCCAAACAGAAGTCTCATAATATAGATAAAAATGCATATATTGGTGTTCTATGGGTCAAATAGAGCAGCTACAGCATAACAGTGTTTAACTCCACTAAATACACAGCAGGCTTTTTTTCTCAGTTTATGACATTGATCTCAAAACAGAAAGTGAATGTTCATGAACAAAAAGCATCTAAATCTAAAACCTATTTAGCAAATGGCTCTAAAAATCTAAAAAGCCTGACATTAGCCTCCAATAAAATAAAATGTTCACAATTTAAATAAAACTTGAAATAATAATAAAATTAAGTTATTTAACCAAGATTCTTCTTGGACTATGATAAAACAGCCGATAATTTTCAAACAACTGTCGAGAAATTTAACATAACAGTTCACTGCTACAGTCCCAAATTTCGTCAAGCTGTAACAAATCAGAACTTGCCTTTCCCCTCCAGCTTCGCTGTGGGACGCTAACTGGATACTTGATTTTGGCCGTGAATTCTTGGTGAGTGCAACATCACAACCGAAGAGTGTTGTTTACAACCAGGAATATTATATGTCCCTTCCCTCATACTATTCTCCCATTGGGGTATCTAGTTTAAGCGATGAGTCTAAAACATAATAATGTGTAATGGTGCTAACTGGTTAAACTGACAGCCATAATTTATATAGTAATATTGCTATTGTCTGACCATAATTTAATAATACATGTAAAAGGATTATAAACATAGTATATTTTGTTGTCTTTCTTACACTACAATTATGAGTGATAAATAATGATTGGATCATACGCTATTGCTATTGTCCAACATGCATGAATGACTGTTCTGTAACTCTATACTGGATAAATTGTTGGACAATAGATGGGTGTATATAATGGATTACATAGATCGTACAAAGATGTGCATGTTTACATAAGAAATAGGAACTGCTGCCCACAATAATGAAATACTCCTTCCATCCTTCTAAGCATCCGGTGACTACAAAGATTAAAAGTTACATATGATATTTGAGAAGACAAATACAGAACCTAATAAGAATCAATGACTCAGATGAGAAATGGTAGAAATATTTTAATTGGAAAGGAAAGGGATTTACAAAGAATGTTCCAATTCAGTGTTTCTTTGTCACAATAAATAAACAAAATAAATAGGGTTTTTAAATTATGAAGTATAAAACAATAAAATGGGTCACACTTTTTCTAAGTTAGAGTTGCCAATGGTTATGAAATGGAAATAAAACTCGACAGCATTAGGTCTATTTCAGGGTCAGGCCATTAATGATCAATTAAAAACATAGTACCACTTTACAATAAGACTACCCTTATAACAGGTTATGAATGGTTTATAATCGGGCTGTAATACTTTGAAAATTATCAATAGAGAATTATACACAAGTTAAAATTTTTCTTAATTACAGAGTTACTATCATTTATAAGTGGCAAGAGGGAGCCTTATTGTAAAGTGGTACCAAAAATATAAAGACACAAAATGCCATGTTACAGAATTCGCTATCATATAAAAATACCCAGACTTGAAACAAATGATCATTCTTAGTTTAATAGCATTCCTATCAAATGCAGAGATGGAAACCAGTGCTTTCATACCTTGCAATATCTGTATCGACTATAAAACACAACATCTGGAAGCACTAGACTCATATTTTGCTCTAAGTCTTCCAGACTCATACAGCTTACACTGTGGTCATAGTCATGTAAATTTTGTTCACATTTTTGTTCAGTTTTATATAATTTTGTATTCGTCCATATTTGCATCACATTATTACACATCATTACATCACTTGTTGAAATCTCTGCACAACCGCTGAACTATAAACCACATTCCTTTTCAGAAGTTTAATTTAATAGTAAGTGCTTCTGGTATAACCCTGACCGCATTCCTGTTCCCTCTATCTTCTGAAAGCAAGAATATAGAGAATTATAAATATCTCACAGCCGCAGCCCGCGTGCCCACTGTCTGCAAATAGCTTTGTCTCCAACTGACCAGCTCTGCTTGGAGACATGTCTTGCAGCGATTCTTCTGTTGGGTCTGTTATGAGAAGCCCTGACTACCTTCATCCTTTTAAATAAAGCTAGATGTCTGTATAGTAATTACTGAAAAAGTTTACATGAAATCCTCAAATGCTGCTGTGGAACTCACCTCAACGTCTTGCCTTTCCAGGTGATATTTGAAGGTAGAAAAACAACTGAATTTTTAAATCTTCAAAAACAGGTCATAGTAAAAAGGTATAAAAACAAAAATGATGTTTATGAAACATATAAGTAGCAAAATATATTTCTATACAAAGTCTGATATGTATACAATTATCTATAAATAGTCTTTAGTGGAAATCTTCACGGCTCTTCACCCTGCTTCGGTTAAATTACATTTCTTTTAAGTTGAAAATAAATTCTACTAAAGCTGAATGATGAATCATCTTCAGTCTGGCACAGCCGACTTCTGTTTAGCACAAGACCAGTGCTGCAGCAGTTAAGCCAGGCTTGGAGGTCCACGTATCTGCTTGCAGGCTGGTGGCTTCCGGATCACACAGCAAACACACTGAGGGAGCTTGTCTGGTCCTTCAGGCCTAGGATGCTGTAAGCAATCCTCTTCAGGTGGCCCGGCAATCGCACCCCGATGTTCCGGATGTCCCTTACGGATGGAGTGGGAGATGAAAGTTATGAGAGGAATTTGCACAAACCCTTCTTCACTAATTCCGACCTCAAACAGCAAATTATGTAAGAACATAAGAATGTAAGGATTAAAGCACGACAAGTTGTGTGTTATGTATTTAAAAAAAACAAAGGCAAAGCAAAGTAAATGTAGATATTCAGCCACTGGTTTATTAAATTAGCTTTATGTACCTCCTGACACTAAACTGCATTATGGGTAAAACACACCTTATTTAGTGTTTACTGATTATTAAAAAAGACTTGCATATTATCTCATTTAGGCAGGTGAAACAGGACTGTAAGGTATGACTGGACTGCAAGTGCATAACATCAGTAATTCATTTAGGTTTTTAATCACTGACCACAGGTTCTAGACTTTAGCCTAATCGTGCATTGATTTACTGCTGTGGATCACTTGGCCGGCAGTTATAGAAAACTAACCGACACTCTTCAGATTGGAGAATTCGACAGTGCCGTGGCATAAAAGCTAATAAGGCGATCAGGGCTAACACGGCAGACTCTGATTAGTTTTCCGCCAAAGGCAGCACGCAGGGTGTCGCTGCCGTTCACCAGCCACTCGTTCCATTCAGGCTCATAATTACTTAAGAAAAATCCATTCCAGCACAATTCTGCTGTCTCACAGGCAGAGCAGCCATTAAGCTCATAAAGAACTCTTTGGTATCGAACAGAATGTTATATGAAGACTGTAGGAAAAGAATACGACGTACAAAACAACGAGAAATATGTAGAATGTATTTTTCTGTGGTCGTGTGACCGGTTCCATTTCAGTGTGTGGCACTATGAAGGCCAGAGGCCACTAAGGGTCTCCTCCCTCACCAGGGCTCCCCAGGACCAACCCGAAGATCTCCCTGCCAAACACACCAGAGCCCTACTTTCGTCTTACATTTCAGTCTATTTCTGTACATCCCTTCCAGGCAACCCCAGGCTTAACTTGTAACCCCGGTGGTAAACCAGACCCCCCCATATTGGACAGGTTCTGCAGGCCAGGGCCAAGACAGAGAGACTGAGGGCGAAATCACAGAGGGAGGGAGAGCGGGAGGGCATACAGCAGCCTCAGGCCACCACAGAGAGACCTTTCCTCCCTTCTACTCCTCCCCCCTCACTCACTCGTAGGGGCCTGTCTTTTAAGCTAACCTTTCATTTTTGCTGTTCAAACCACACAAAGCCATTTATCTGGTCATTTCAGAGAAAATGTGTGCTAATGCACAAAGGAACATAAAGACGTGACTCTTTACTCACTCTATCTTCATCTGCAGCACCTGCTCCATTGTGGTGACCCCAGCACGGGTGAAGTTCTCGGTGTACTGGCTCATCTTGATGGACTCCAGCCACTCCACCACAGACCTGAAAGGGGAACCATCGGACCCACTGGTGCTGGGCAGGCGGATGGACACGCTGTGGGAATAGAACAAATTACACTGTAACAATGACAGCACCGTCATTCATGCACATATATCCATATATGCAGAAAAGACCGAAATTGTGTGGCTTGTCATGAACATTGCTTTATAAATGTACCATTCATAATTTTAACATTTTTAAAGTTTAATTGTTGCATAAAGAAACATATACTGTACACAGGTGTAGTGAAATGCTTTTTCCACCTACTTCTTGGACTGTCTGCAAAGGTAAAGACCTAATACTAAAATATAGTTAAAAAAAGAGTAAATAAAATTTAAATGACAATTTAAAAAGTGGTGTGTAAAGCAGATAATAAAGCCATTAAGAGTCCACGTGTAGCATACGGACAGCTGGAGGGAAGAAACTAGATCCAAATCTCTCAGTATAGGTTTTTCATTTTATGCAGTGTGATTACTGACAGCAGGAAACATATCTGTCAGTCCAGTAACAAAAGCTGAAAATTACGCATATTATACAGACAAACCATATGGCATTTAACCATTCAATAGTTACAATAAAGCAAAATGTCATCGAGTTTCATTTCAGCTTCAGGCCAAGGTGACCCGAGTCCTTTGGGCACCCTCTTCCAGCCCCCACCCTACTGCCTTCCCTTACCGAGGATCAAAGTCAGCAATAGTTTTGAGGGACTCGGGACTTTTCAGCAGCTTGTCCAACAGGCTCACAATGTCAGTAAAGCGTGGCCGTCTGGAGCGCTCCTGCATCCAGCACTGCAGCATCAGCTGATACACGGTCGACGGACAGTCCATGGGCGCTGGCAGGCGGAAGGCCTCATTGATGGCCTTCATCACCTGGAAAAGAATGTGACAAAATGCTCACCACTGTTACCTCTTCTGAAAAAGCTGATCCTAAATGCAAAACTCCCAAAAATAAATCTAGAGCCTAAAGTTCTATTCTAATGTTCTATCCTAATAGTTCTATTCCCAAAGCTCAATCCAGAAAGTTTCATTTCCTATCCAGAACTGCCCAATCTACCTGGAGCTTAACCCAACTACAAAGAGCCTCCTCCTAGTGTCCAGCTTTTACTGAGCAAGAATGAGATGCATCATAAAGAAGGTAAAGAACTTTCCCCATGAGCCTCACCCACGACCACTAAACCATCAACCAGTTCAGAAGATCTATTATGAGGGAGAAGGGAAGTGCTGAAGTCCCCCACCACAAGACCTGCAACCTAAAATGCTCTACCTCATGGTTGCTCATATCCCAGTACGGCCGCTCCCCATAGGCCATGACTTCCCACATGACGATACCAAAACTCCACACATCACTCGCCGACGTGAACTTCCGATAGGCAATGGCCTCGGGAGCTGTCCAACGAATCGGGATCTTGCCTCCCTGGTGAGCAAAGGATAGACAGATAGACATTACCGTATCGCTAATGCTAATTTAAAAATCCAAACGTATTTAACCTGAAAGAAATGCTCCCCTTAGCCCATCCACAGACTTACACTTGTGGTGTAGGTGCCCTCAGCGTCATCCTCCAATATACGTGACAGGCCAAAGTCAGACACTTTGCACTCCAGGCCACTGTTCACCAGGATGTTGCGTGCTGCCAGGTCACGGTGGACATAGTTCATGTCAGACAGGTACTTCATGCCGGCGGCAATACCTCGGAGCATGCCCACCAGCTGGAAGGAGGACAACTCCCCATCATGGTCCTGCAGGGCCAGAGGTGGTAAGTCAGCCGGCAGCCAGAGGAGGAGTGATTCTTTGCTCATCATAGCTCCCTGAACTATTCTATAGTTCTTGAGGGCTCTTAGGGCACTTTTCCACGGCCACCAGGAACCGAGCTGTACCCAACCGGTACACACGCTGGCATGGCCCTGCTTACAAGCATGGCTGAAAGCGTGACTAAACCGAGCTTGGCTGTGTTACCACCATCTGATTGGTTGAAATACACGGGGACATGTACGAACTGGTGGTCGTTCATTATTAGTAATATTGCGCATTATGATGTATTTATGCATTCCTGATAACTCACAGCTTGTGAGTTTCCAACCTTCTACTTAAAAAAAAAGCGCTGTAGAAAAGCCGAATGGAATGGATTCGTATTGCAAGATAATGCTAATTCTGCTACTGTTTGATGCTAACACAACATGCCGACCTGCTAGTGGAAATTAGTGCATAATAAATTGTGATGAACACCGTGCGAATAAATAAGCATCTCTTTGGTTCCCAATAACTGTCTCTCTCCAAGCCGGCCACAGTCTATAGCGAGCCGACCCTTCCGCAGTAGAGAACCGAAGTAACTAGTCTCTCTTCGCGGCTCAGTTGCTGTATGGCAATGGAAAAGCGCAATTAAACCTTTTCAGAACAATGGCCTCAGCCTGGTTCTCTTTAGTGACTTGCAGCAGAGAGCACATATTGAGACATGCTAACAACTCACCCTGAGGTACTTGTCCAGAGCCCCATTCTCCATGTACTCCGTCACAATCATGGCATGCTTGACTGAGGGAATGAAAAACAGTAACAAGTTACTTATGTTTACCCTCAGTCACAAACACAAGCATTGGGACATCAGGGACTTGGTGGCATGATAGTTCTATCCTAAAGAAAGAAGGCTCATAAAGAGGTGCAGGTCAGGCGTGGACAAATAAAACACAGATCATAACCATTTTAACTACAAAATGCAAGAAAACAGTCACAGGAAAACCAGAGACGAGCACTGCATGGACAGTATATTGGCACCATTTGGGAAGCAAGCATTCTAAACAAAGATGGCATCTGAGCAAAGAGAAGAGCTCAGGGATACTTACACTTAGTGACCACACCCTCTAAACGGATGATATTCTGGTGTGAAAACTGGCCCATGATGCTGGCCTCGCTAAGGAAGTCCCGCCTCTGTTTCTCCGTGTAGCCCGGCTTCAAGGTCTTGATGGCCACCGCCGTCTCCTTGCGCCCAGGCACCTTCAGCACGCCGCGGTACACCTCCCCAAACTCGCCTGCACGCCATCCGCATTCCAGAGGAACAAACATTACAGGCATTACGGTTAATTAACCCTGAGATGGGGAATCTTGCTTTCTGTTGAGCGGCGCTAATTACGAATGGCCCATCAAACTGCTAACCAGATGCCCTGAATCGGATCATGCGGAATAGCAGAAATGACGTACGGGTCCGAATTACGGAAAGTCTAAAACTGATTCAAATGTTTAAAACAAACTAGTACACACTCTAATCGTTTTCTGGCAAATGTGCAGACGAGCGATTTAGCTGCCTGTAATCTGGTAAAGCGCTATTGTCTTTTGAAGTGGTGCAGCTAGACAGGGTTTAGGTGCAGCATATGGTTTTATAGAATTGTGGGATTAAAGAGCAGTACAAGCAGCCAGAGAACAAAGCGCTGTGCTTCTTCAGTGTGTGACAGAGGAAGGTGGGGGGGCCCTGAAACCCAACACCACTCAACGCCCCCTTTGGGGCGGCGGCCTGGGAATCAGCTGTCACAGGGGAGCAGACCCTGTGGGGTCATGGGAAACACCATAGGAGGGGCAAAGGTGACTCTGCTTAGTGCATCCTTCCCTGTGAGCAGTCAGCAGGGAGCCTCGCTTTCTCACGTCGCTTATTGCTCCATAACACGTTATCTTCGTATCTCTTTAACATTCATCTACCATTATAACCTTTCTAATCAAGCGTTAATGGGAATTTTACACAGCCAGATATCCTGAACTGAGAGATACCCATATCCCAGCTATTAACACCGGGATTGAGTGACTGCAGCTTTGTTGAACACCAAAATATTTCCATCTGAGCAGAACAAGAGGATCCCAAACCGACATGTGGTATGCCAGGGTTTAAAACATCAGTGAGACTAAAAGTATCTTCAGCAAACTTCTAGGCATTGCAGGAGGGTTCCTCTGATCGGTGATAAGCTGTCCAATTCCCCGTAACTTCACCCACCTGCTCCAATGACCTTCTGCTTGGAAATGTGGCTAGGATGGATCTCAGTGGCAAACTTCTGCACGGCCATATTAGGGTCTTCATATGTGTGCGGATCTACATAGGTCTTCAGGGGTTTCATTTGGTCTGCTGGGATGAGATTTGTTTTAATCAGTTCAGAAATAATTAAGTAGTGCAGAAAGGAGCAGCAACAAGAGATGGGGTCTCAGAATCACCCAACCTGAGCCAGAAAAGTAGGCATCCTCTGGTCCTTCCCTGGCATGTGTGTTCCTTCTCCTGCAAGAAATCACATTATTCACATGGCTGTATTTAACTGTTGTAACAAGCTGCTACCCTCACACAGTCCATTACAAGCTTTTCACATTCACTTATCTGAACTTCATAATCATACGCTATAATCCATAGCTATATATGACACATACTAAAATGTACTTTTACATGCACAGTGTGAACAACAGAATAATACAGACTGCCATAACTGACACGTCTATATTGTTTTTATAAGTTAGAAGACAGCTGTTTTGCTGGACTATGAAATTTTTTGATGAAAAGGAATTTGTCAAACGGAAGCAGGGACAGAGACATCGCTCTTTGACTAAAGGCAGGCATCAGCTCCATAAAGGCTGATGGCTGCTGGATGGGACTCAAAGGGCTGGGCACTTTACACTTGGAATCATCTGTGTCACTTTTATTTTCACTACAGCAACTGAAGGAGACCAATAAACAGGAATTTAGCTCCCATTGCTTCCCTGAAGTGCTAGAAAACAGACATGATTGTGGGGAGAAGAGAAATCCAAGACGGGGGAGAGGAAATACTGCAGATTTCATCAGGATTTCAACATGGGAAGATGAAAAACTGAAAGCATGAAAGAAAGCAGGCATGTGGACAGGGTGGCAGGGGGGCTTTACTCACCGTTTGTGCACTAGCAGGACACCCCCGACCACAAGGAGCATGGCCCCTCCCCCAAGGATGGCTCCTAGGACCACTGGCGTGTTACTGGAGACCTGAGCCTCAGCTTTAATACGGCAACAGGAAAGTCAGACAGCAGCGAGTCACTAAGTGACAGTGATAAGCAATAACGCTGCACAACGTCGCACAAAACGACACCGTCGCATTAGTAAGCGCAGCCTCATACACTGACCTAAAGACGTCGTTTCAAATTCGTGTTCCACACTATTACCACTGGGAGTACCATCTGGATTCAGAACCGTGACTCGGAACACATAGACAGTTCCAGGTGCCAGGTCGCTGATGTGAACCGAGTTCTTCTCCAGAACCAGTACTGTGTAGGTGGTGATATCAGTCGCAGCGCCGTCATCCTGCAGAAGGATGAACAAAGTAATCAGAACCTAATCAAACCACCTGCGCTCACAGTTTAGGTTCACCTTCCTGTGGGCATGCTCACCTTTTTGCGGTACATCAGCTCATAGCGAGCGGCTCTTCCTGACCTCTGAGAGAGAGCCCAGGACAGGCTGAGGCTGCTGCTGCTCCGCTTTTCCAGGCGGATAAGGGTGACCGCTGGAGGCTCTGGGGATCCGACGCTCATTAATACATTATGGCTACATGGCAGAATGTGGATTTTGCTTCAATATATCAACTAAACGAAATGGTTAAGAAGAGTGACTCTAACCTGTGAGGTGCAGAGCTGTGGTGACAGAGCTGGTGGCTCGCTGGCTGCTGTACCGGGACACACCGGTGCGCGCCTCCACCGTGAAGGTGTAATTAAGCTGGGCTTCGAGGCCGCTCACTGTCACATGGGGTTCCCGGAGGGCGGCCGGGCGGGGCTCAAAGCGAAGTTCCTCCCCACAGGGCTGGCAGACAGCCGCCTCGCACCGCTCACACGTCACGCCGTACTCCACGTCATCACGGCCGCCCGTGTCTGCCGGAGCTAGCCACGACAGACTCAGCTTTCCCGCCCTCGCTGTGGCAAGCAGCTTTCGAGGGCCAGATGGCAGGCCTGCAGATGAGGATGAGGGGGAAAGTGCAAAGACAGGGACGGGAGTGAAAAGGAGGAGAGTGAAACAGATCCAGCTGGCCAAGCTCCTCCCTCCTCAGGAGCCACATGCTCCCTTCCTCAGTCTCCCCACATTTTGCTCTCATCTTGGCTTCCCGTCTCATTATCGCACTATTAGTCTGAGCAGTACTGTCTGTCTCTCCTTTACAGCAGGGTTTCTCAAAGTGGTCCTCAGGGACCCCCAGACAGCCCACATTTTTGCACCCCACCGGGATCAAACATGGGAGAGATCAAACAAACTGAGGACCAGTTTGACAGACTCTGGTGTACCAGGTGTACTGGTGTATACCCAGCAGGGAGTCATGAGGGAGCAAAAAACGTAGACAGTTGAGGGTTCCGGAAGACCGGTTTGAGAAACATTGCATTACACCATCAGTTACCACCAAAATGTTTCTAGTGCTTTACTCCAATATAGTACAATGTATGCAGTGGACAGCAAAACCATCATCGCGAATGCGACATCGTCGAGATGACGTAATATCTGAAGTGTGCGGTGTTTACCGGAGCAGCCATCAGAGGTGGGGTCCTCGGGGGCCCGGTAGAAGCCCTCGCGGCAGGGGCAGGTCTGTGCGCCTGCCGATGAGCGCTGGGTGTTCTCCGGACAAAGATCGCATTTCTCCATGGACAGAGAGGCCCTAAAGTAGCCAGCCTGGCAGGCTACAGTGAAAAACACAATGATGCAACTTGTGAGGAACCTCACAGAGAAGTCGCGTGTCCGCACTCCTCTACACATCTATATGCCCTGCTTCATTCCTTTGTGCATAATGCCCAAGCCTTCAAATAAACTACACATTAACCATGCTATTCCTGTAAACAGGACATATATATACACTCATTTGTGGCTGCGGCCAATTTTTTTTTTTTTTACCATAGACTGTATGCAAAGGGTTATTATGGTATTATCTATGGTTTCAGAGCTCGACACACAAGCAAAATGTACTGCAGAACAATCCTGCTGTTTTCTGCAAAGCAGACCAGTTACCCGGCATTCCTGAAGAGGAGGGCCGCCAGAAACACATCGCGGGGATAGAACAGTGGACAGAAAATGGGTCACGTGAATGAGAAACACTATATGGGCGTTACAGACGTCAGCAACACGTTTTTCTTTAGCTCCATCTGTTTTATCTGCATACTGCAGGCTATTTTCCCATGTCCCGTGTTCAAAACCCGTCCTGACAATGATACGATCGGCTACCCAAATAGCTGTCAGCAAACTGCTGGCGCGACACGGGCACCACAGTAAACTGAACAGGAGCATGAAGAGGCGACACATATACAAGCCCACATGAAAAGAAGACTATCACAATGCTGGCAAATGATGATACTTGGCAGGTGAAGCAAATAAAAGAGAAGCATAAGTCATTCCCCCGAAGGGCTCCCTCTCACTTGTTCTCATCTTCCCGGTCTCCCTGTATCCCTTTTCCGTCATCCGTTGTTCCCTTTCTCTGCATAACTGCTAACCTACCACTCACCTTATAAACAGCTGCTCACTTTGCCTTGCTGACTCCTCCCTTCATCAATCTCCCTTATGATCAAAACTTCCAGCCAATAACAGCCCAAGTTCTCTTATTCTACTATGTGGTGAAAAAAAAGGCAATGTGCGCCCACGTGCTCACGCACCTTAAAAGAAAAGTCTGACCAGTTTTATAATAACACTTTAATGTGCTATTATCTTCTAACCTTTTCCTGATCCCTTTAAAGAATTTCCACCAACGGTAATGAAATCACCAAGGACACTGCTGAAAAGAGTGTTAGGGCACAATCACCGTGTACTAAATTACTAAATACCTTCAAAGTCACCATATGAATCAAGCTTGAATTGAATCAAGTTAAACTGTAAAAGTGAGTCTCCAGTCAGCAGCATGGAGAAAGAAGCCTGTCCGAATGGCACAGGAGGAATTCTGTCTGAGATGTTCAACTTCGAGATTAACCCCCTGTCCTGCTTCATTTTAACGCCATACCTCATTTTCCATGGACACAACCTCTCCCGGCTCTTGCATCCTAGAGCAATCTCTCATCTCCCACCTGCTGGTCCAGCTCATTAAGTCTAATGTGACAGGCAAGGAAGGAATGAGGAGGAGAAAGTATCCGCAGAGACAAAAAAGCAGGGTGAGAAAAATAATTCCCCCATTCACTGGGAAAGTGAACAGCTGCCCACCGGTAGCCCGGTTCAGTCTCTCCATCCCCCCCCCCCCACCGGTTAAGTCTCCGCTTGCCTGCCCCCTCCCTGTCATCAGCATATTCTCACAGAACAGCAGGCAGAACAGCGCTGCCTCATTCAATCCAGGCGGTAACACTTCACAGGCACATAGTGAAGCTGCGGCACGTCGCACGCATATGTCAGCTGGCCGCAGGCATACCCAGCTATACTCACGGGTATGGGCAAAACACGGGTATGGGCAAAAGTCGCCCATGCACCTAAGCTGCCCGTGCCATGGCGTCGTACGGCGATCGCTCTGCAAAAGCCACTAACCAGGACGCTCCCATGTCAAAGCACCAAGCATGTTCAGTATGCAGAAAATGTGCATTGTTTACACGGATAATGCCACATGTGCAGCTAACCCTGCAGTGTGAGGCATGGTTCCGTAACAACCGGCATGTCTGGAAGTTGCACGGATCTTGACTTTTTTTTGTGTCATTACTGTTATGGATTTCTTGACAAATCCAACAAAATTTGGAATAGTTTTCATGTGAGCCATGACATCAAGTAGCTGCCCCCACACAGTCACACACCTAATGACACACAGGCCACACGAACTCAACCCGACACAAGCCAGAAATCTCACATCTCTACATATTAATAACAAACAGCAGAGTAAGTCAACGCTGCGCCATTTTTAAATCAGAAAATACAAATAACACTGCGGCACTGGTGACATTTCATAAGTCGGGGGGGCAAAAAAACAAAAACAATACCATTAATCAACGTTACAAAAACAGCGAATGGACAAATCACAGGAGCAGCTGCGATTGCATTTAGCGTCCACAGGTCAGGTCAAAGAAAAATGGAGGAAGGACTCAGAAAAAAGGCAGAAAAGGATACAGAGAAATAATAATAATGCTGAGGACTAGAAACGTGTGTGAAAATGCATTAGAGGCTTGACTGCTTTACTTGTTCCTTGTCTTTCCCTCCCAAGGGCTACTTGTCGTCCAGCTGCCTTCTAATGTAGCACTGAGCAGTTGGCTGGGAAGAGGAAAGACCAAAATTTGTTTGTTTACCATGCAAGTAAAACTGCAAGGGGGGAGGGGGGGGGTCCTGTGCCGCTATCCTTGCAAAAGAAGAGTTGCTTGTTGTTGGGAAGAGAATAGGGCGGACAAATGAATGGATGGATGAGTGAATAGATGAATGAATAGATCGTTGAAAAGATGAATAGATGAGAGCTAAATAAAAAGACGGAGGAATCCGCACCAGGTTTTTGTGGCTGAAGAAGGGTGTTCAGTTTAACAAGAGGCCAGAAAAAGCGAATTATTTACTTAAGGGCTTCCCCCTCTTGGACGGCACAGGATTGAGCTGTCCCCCCCTCCACAGAGAGAAGGGTGCTGGTGGCCAAGTAAAATAAACAGAACGCTGGAGCGAGACAGAGAAGCAGAGATGGGAGGGGTGGGGGGATTGCAGACCCCGATGGCCTGCTTTGTGGGTGGAGGAAGTTAACCTCTACAGACTAATATGCAAATACTCAGAAAGAGGGATGGATATCAGCATCAGCAGCTCCTTAACGTGTATGGATACCTTACTCAAGGGTACTCAACCACAGACTGCCTCTTCAGATCTGAATCCTTGAGTCTGAAGTCCTGAGTCTAATTTTCTAAGCACAATGCTACCACTCCGTGCTTGAGTGTTAGTGTCCTGTTTATTGGTCTAGTGCCAGTCTAGGCAAACAATGAAAAGTCACATTTTTCTGGCTGAGGGGAAATAAAGACCACAACTGCGACAGGAAAGGAAATCGCTGTTTGAGGGGGCTGGTGTGTGGCTGTGTGGAGAAGTTTAGCCAAGAGGATTATCAGAGCAGAAAAACAGCTGTTAGAGAAACACACCTTTACTTTGGGTTTCCGTTCTGCATCTAATCGTTAACATGCACAAAAATCCCTGTAATTCCCACCAGGCCAGAGACTGAGAGTTGGTTCAGCCCGGACTAGTTTCAAACTGAGTGGAATCTCTTTCCCATTGGAGGATCATAATGATTAGGAATCTGACCTCAACCTGGTGTCAGTGTGAGTCAGCACACCCTGCACTCTGTGTGGTTTTCCTGTTAGGTGAATCAGGAAACAAACACAAGAGTGCTGTCACTCCCTTCAAAGAACGTAAATCAAAATAGTTCATTCCCACCTTATCTTTTTATATAAAAATTCTCAGCTCAAGCCCTTACTTGTATGACTCCCAAAGTCAGACCACACTTGCAGCCTGATACAACAGCAGATAACACATTCATCTACTGTCATAACCTGCCCAGTAGATTTAGGGCATTAACTTGAATGTCTGATTGTCACTTTTGCATACCCCAAGTATACCAACAGGTTTAAGTGATAATGAATGTATGTCAACAAACAGGCCAATAGCATGTGAGAAACTTTTATGAGCCCATGAGTAAGTACACAAATGGAGTGACATCAACAACGGAAATGTTGAATGATGAATGGATGGAAGGCACATCTCTGTGTAGTGAAGCCCCGAGGCTTATTCTGGGAGGAGGAGCACTGAGCCAAACTGAAGGAGACATAGAGGCTAACTGCAAAAGCAGCATATACAAAATTACAGAGCACAGAACAGAAATACGGAACTCTCTCAGTGGGAAAAAGGGAAATCAAAATTAAAATAGTTATTAAACCTTATGAGAAGTGCAAAACTAAAAGGAACTATTCAGTGCAGACTTGCACTTTTGATTAAGCAATCATGTGCTATAATTCCATCATTACCATACAATTTTTGCTTCAGATATTGCAAACCAAATCCAGGAATAATCGTCCGTCAACGTATCTGATACATGAACAAACAAACAAAATAACAAAACTGTGTTGACGTTAGCGTTGCAACAGAAATATGAATATTATTATGCAAGCAGGTTCAAGAACATTCACTGAGGCTATAAGCTCACAGCTCCCTGGCCCAATTTTTAATGCAAAAATTAAAGAGAACATATCTATGACATATACAGGAAACAAGGAACAGGTGGTGCACGGCATGTACAAGAATACTATCGCTCAGCCTTCACTCTAGACATGGCCAGCACCCCTCGTCGTAGATTTCCACGGGCTTAGGAAATCTGATAGTTCCTTATACATCTATACATAGAGTATACTGGGGGTGGACAGAAAGTAATGGGGACACCGCATGAGAACTTTGAAGTAACTTCAAACTTTGAAAGTTAACTTTGAAGTAAGTGCATGGCAATTAGGAAAACAGCCGGGCTGAAAAAAGTGAGTCACCGTGGGCAGAAGGCCAATCAGCAGTATGTGTGAACTACAGAAGAGATCTGACACTTTGATATGTGAGCCTTCAGAGAAATATGAAGTGATTAACAGTCTCAGAAAGTCATATGACCGGTGCCAGCATCACAGGTGCATCAGTTACAAAACTTTAAAAATAATGCCTCTGAAATCGTGGCGGCGCCTGCCAAACAGACTGCATCAAAAAGCAACATCGGCTGAACGTTGAAGAGATGGAAGGAACCTGAGCAAGACAGTTACTGAAAAAGGATGACTGCCATGCACAGTGTTAGTGGGTATACACAACTGATTTGTGGGACTCATTAGGTGAGATAAATGCAATGCATAGTTGCATAACAATCAAGGACTATGGGTTTATTTGACAGGATCAACTGTAGGCTATGGTGCAAACATTGTTCCACCACGATGTTCCCATATTCCAACATGATACTGCACCCATACACACCACTAAACAAATTCAACAATGCACATAAGGGTAATGTGAATCACCTTTTCCTGGCCTCCAACACGGAGCCCACTCCCATCAACACCACCTCAGAAACACGGAGCCCACTCCCATCAACACCACCTCAGAAACACGGATCCCACTCCCATCAACACCACCTCGGAAACACGGATCCCACTCCCATCAACACCACCTCGGAAACACGGATCCCACTCCCATCGGCACCACCTCGGAAACACGGATCCCACTCCCATCGGCACCACC
>JAODKF010000044.1:4145397-4161563 GCA_026779585.1 Mormyrus proboscirostris | reverse complement strand
TAATATGCGGCCCGTGAGACTTGAACTTGGACATAGTGCGGCCCACTGCAAAAAAAGGTTGAGAACCACTGCTCTATAGGTTTACTGCACGTTTTATTTCGCCCATACACAAACACTGTTCTACCATATACATGATTTACTGATATAATTATAATAATAATTATATAATTATACCTGAGATACCAGGTTAAATGGACTTCATCTTTGTTTACTTACATTTAGCCCAGACTACATTAAATCCAACAATTTGTCTGGCTGAACAATAACTCCAGCTTTGTGAGGCAGGACCCAGTTGAATTAAATCACTAGAGGTGCAGCCTTTTTGTACTGAAATATAATGACACTGTCACTGAAAAGTTTGCATGTGAGCTGCCACACTATGTATAAAATGAGATAGCTTTGCTTTTCATCCAGAATTATTCTTTGAATATTTCATTGTGCATTATGGTGCCCCATGTGACAAAATCAGTAAAACACAGCTGAAGACGTTAATGAAAGAGTATGAACCGAACCCTGTAGAGTTCCTCTGTCTTACCCCTATTAAAATGCAACATGACAGTTTCATGAATACATTATTTTTTGCTTGTGTTTTGTGAGGAAACTGATGCATGCTGAGGGTTTTAGGACCAGCAACCCAAAAGAAATCTGACAAATATTTAAACTGTTGGTGATTTTTCACCAGTATTATATCTAGACGCTGATTTCTTGTCAGATTGATTTTTCATTAAACACAAACACAGAGATGGATAGTTCAGGTCCAGAAAATAAAAATCTAGACCAAGATTTTGTTTCGGTTAACCAGCTGAGTATTTTGTGCCTCTTTTACTCAGCCAGGTTGGGGTCAGGGTTGGGTGTAGAGATGGGCGATCCATGACTAGTTCACTCACCCAGGTTGGGTTCAGGGTTGGGTGTAGAGATGGATGATCCACAGCCATTTCCAGGAAGGAGATCTTGAGTGAGTCTGTTTAAAACTGGCTCAGCAAAATAAAGATGCACGAATTGAAGGCATTGAAGCTTCCCAAGACCTCCAGGGTTGTGGGTTCAATTCCAACCCCTAGCTTTGAAGAGTGTATTCAGATATATTCAGAACTTTTGCAGCCTTACGCTAAAATTGTTTAAACTCTTATGAATTTGTCTGAATTTGAATTTATTAAGAAAAAAAAAAAACTGAAACATCACATTGACACATAGTACATAGTTAAAGCCCTTTTTACAAGAATTACAACATTGAGCAGGGCAGGATTTACCTTAAGACAAAGGTAGGCAGTCACCTGGTGCCCTGAAATCTAGGGGCCCATGAAGACAGAATTTCCAGAAGTTGTATTTATGGGTATAAGATAATATGATGATTTATATATAGCAGCATGTCTGTTATTTGCATTTTTAGTGACAGTTTTCAGGAAAAACAGTTGCCCCATCCCTGCTGTAATGGGTTATTCTACTCTGAGACTTTGTGCTACCCAGCTTTCTTTTAGCCCTAGAGTGTAGTTGTAGGTTACCGGTTGTTTCACTGCCACACTAACCAGCACAAAGTTGCCTAAAAGAAGAAGAAATACTAATATTATACCTACTGTGTCTTTGATACTGTTCCGCTAGAGTGATAGACAAATTGTAAACAGACATGGAGAGAATACAGTTAAACAAACATATGCAAGAATTGTAGACTATCCTTGGCCTAAGGGGTGAAGAGAGGTATAAGCTATCGTTGGCTACAGCCTAAGGCCATGGCAAAGAGGGAATGATTAAACTTCCTAAATGCAGCCAGTCAGTCCATCAGTGTGTTGCTCTCTCTCTTTGGTGCGTTTTACTGACAGAACTCCCACTCCCGTCCATGTCAGCCTGGGGACCCCAGAGGGATTTATCCAGCAGCATACATCAAGGCTTTGAGTCTTCTTGGGTGTGATGTGATACGCTTTGCACACCTGGATTTGGGGATTTTCTGTCATTCTTCTCTGCAGTTCCTCTCTAACTCTGCCATTTTGGATTGGCACGGTTAGTCAACAGCTTTCAGATCTGTCCAGAGATTTTCAATTGGGCCACTCAAAGTTATTAGCATTAAAAGTTATTAGCATGTCTGAATTCTACAGGCAATTCCTTTGGCCTTATTGTTTGGTTTTTGCTCTGAAATACATTGTCAACTGTTGGATAATATAGATCGTTGTGTGCTTTTCCAAATTATGTCCAATAAAGTGAATTAACCACAAGTGGACTCCAAAGAAGGTGTAGAAACAGAAACAAAAGTTGATCGATAGAAATGGGATGCTCCTGAGGTTAATTTCATGTGTCATAGGAAGGAACCCTATTATCCTTTTCTGGTTTTTCCCTTCAACTTTAGTATGTTATATACACTATATGGGCAAAAGTATTGGGACACACCACTACATCATTAAATTTAGGTGTTTCATTCAGACCCATTGGCACAAGCACCTAGCCATGCAGTCAGGTTTACAAACATTTGTGAAAGAATGAGTTGTTTTGAAATGCTCAGTGAATTTATCTGCATGATACTGTCATAGGATGCCACCTTTGCATTAAGTCAGTTTGTGAAGTTTCTTCCCTGCAAGATACTATGAGTGGTATTATTGTGAAGCATTTAGGAACAACAGAAATTCATTCATGAAGTGGCAGACCATGTAAAGTAACAGAGTGGATTCGCTTAGCGTTGAAGCATATAGTCTGTAAAAGTCAACGCTATGTTCACTCAGTAACTGCAGAGTTTCTTCTGGCATTACCTCCAGCACAAAAACGGTGCTCCAGGAGGTTCATGGAATGGGCTTCCATGGCCAAGCAGCTGCATGCAAGCCTCACATCACCAAGCACAAATCCAGCATCAGATGGAGTGGTGTAAGGCACACAACCACTGGACTTTGGAGCAGTGGAAACGTGTTCTGTGGAGTAACATCACGCTTCTCTGTCTGGAAGCGTCTGGAAGCCTGATGGACAAGTCTGGGTCTGGCAGATGCCAGAAGAACATAACCTGCCTGACTGCATTGTGCCAGCTGTAAGGTTTGCTAGAGAAGGGAAAATGGAATGGGGTTGTTTTTCAGGGCTTGGGCTAGGAACCATAGTTTTAGTTAAGAGAATTCTTAGTGCTTTAGCATACCAATCCTATGCTTCCAACTTTGTGTAAACAGTTTGAGGAAGGACCTTTTCTGTTCCGACATGACTGTGCCACAGTGTTCACAAGTACATGAAGACATGATTGGGTGTAGAAGAACTTGACCAGCCTGCAAAGTCCTGAACTCAACCTCACTGAGCACCTTTGGGATGAGCTAGAATGGAGAATGTGAGCCAGGCCTTCATGTCCAATATCCGCGCCTGACCTCAGAAATGCTGTTCTGGATGAATGGGCAAAAATTCCCACGGACACACTCCAAAATATTGTGGGAAGCTTTCCCAGAAGAATGGCAGTTGTTAGGACTGCAAAGGGGGGATATTGATGCCTATGGAGTTTGGACTGGAGACTCTGATATTCATAAGTGGGTGAGTGTGTGCCCTACAATGAACTGATGTGCTGTCCAGGGGGTTCTGTGTCCTGTGCTTACTGGGTTTAGCTGCAGGGTCCCTGGGACACTGTAATAGGTATGCATTAGGAAGACTGATGAATTAAAAGACAGCATAAAATAAGTTCATAGGTAGGATGTGCCTTGTCTCCTTGTCCAGACACAATCAAACAATGCATTAATCTTGGGATTTTGAACACCATAAATAACTAAGTACTAGCTACTGTGAAATATTCAAATTTCACATAGCTTGTCATGGTAACTGTCAGGAAGCGTGCAAGATATAATACTGCATGCGTTAAAATCTAGTGCCTATGCTGGCTGCAGAATGAGGCCATGTGGTGGGGTAGTATTGTATTATACAAGCATGATAAAAAAAAAGTATGGCAGGTGAGATGCAAAATCAGTCCACTGGAAATGCACAAGCCACTCAAACAGTTACATTTTTTGTGGAGAACCATATGTATTGTGTGTGCAGAAGTTAGTACTTTTGTTATATAGGCAAATCCATAATATCATTATATATTTTATATATATTATATAGAAAATAGCTCAGAACTCATCCAGGGACACCATGGAATAGAGTATCACTGTAGATGAAGGAAATCCGTAGAGCACTAAACTGACTTAACTTGTACAATGATTGACTCAATAGGTGTCCATGCAGGTTGAAGTGTATTTTTGGATATAGGAGAGCTCTGTTTATAATATGTAAAAATCAGCCCATCAGTCTTCATGCTGTTTGACCACCATGCAAACAATCTTGGGTTTGTCAATGCTGTAAAGTTTGCTGTTAAAATAAATTCTCATGAAATTCTCTCACAGGAAAGCAAAATTCATTCAAAAGTGTAAACATTCTAGTTTAATGCTTTTGCTTAAGAGTTCTGACAAATGTCGCAAACACTTCAAAATTAAAATGTAGTCACTGATCATTTAATGATCGGTGGATTGTATAAACCAACGTTTTATTTTACAAAACATCTTAAAATAACCTCATAGAGGAACAATATATTACACTCAAAATGAAATTGGGTACAGGGACAATGTTTAAGATTGTTCTGTTTGTTTTTCTGTTGTTTGTTTGATTTTTTTTTTATTTATGTATCAAAATTATAAGTGCCTTCAACAATACCATGAGAGCTGTCAGCCTGCAGTCATACAAATATTTACACCACAAAACTGAAAAACATGGTTTACTTTCGACATCGGTTTACACTTGGTTCTGTCTTTTTCAGACTGCTTTGTTTTGTCTGACAAAACAAATTGACCCTGAAAAATAAAACATTAAAAAAGACACAGAAGGGATAAATGACTATTTACACCACAGTTGAGAGACATAGAGCTCACACATCCACTTTTGGCTCTGCTTGGGTCCCACTGCTTTTTCCCTTCCCGATTTCTTTTCCTTGAAAGTCTATAAGAATGTTTCAAACTCAAGTATGGCATTGTTATTGTACAGTCACCCCTTTCACTTCCTACTTTTGCTTAACACTACACCTGTCATACAGGCAGGTACATTTTACAGGGGCAGACATCCAAGGAAAAAAGTGGTTCGGGAAACATTCACCAGATGTCAAGAGTAACTGTAAACGATCAACTTACAGAATGGCTTATAGCACTTCTTTTTTTTTTCAAAATAAACAAGGCAGAGTAGCAAAGAGGGGTAAAATTAAGTAAACTGTTAAAACAAGACAGTCAAGCTAGAAGCAATTATGAGTGACAAATACAAAGTCAAGTATGAAAATAAGATTTGATTTTAATTCCTTTTTTTGACTGCATCATCTTAAAAGACATTTTGGCACAGATTCATGTTTAAAACAATATGTCTGTGAAAACCATCACTGGGAGTGACCATTCTTCTTTCTGTCACTTCTCTTAGTTATGCAGGTTCATCTCCCAGCATTGTTAAGTCTTTAAATATTTATAATATTTACAAGGCTCTCACGCTCCCCTTACATCATTAACCTTTAAGAAAAAAGTATTTGTCTCAACTACCCCCTGTTGAGCTATAATGTGTAAACTGTACAACTCCAGAACCCCCCCCCCCGTGTCCCTGGGGGTAGGAACTATGAGGAATAAGAGTGCCATCTCTCCCAAAGCAGTAGTAGGTTAATACATGGGAAACCAGTAGTAAAAGTGAAGATGACTGGCTGGCTGGGCATGATTGGCCACAATTTCCTCCCATGACATAATCTTTCCCAGTATCACCATACGGCATACAAACATGCCAGATCTCTATAGCCTCCACCTCACTGCCATCTGCATCAATTCATAATTCTTCAAGTCCCCGTTTCCGTCTTTTTTCCCTCCATCATAGTGCAATGGTTGATCCGATCCATTTGTAGGAAGAAAAAAAAAAAATCACGATCTTTTCAATGAAATTAAAATCCACCCTTTTAGCTGTTCTCAGACTCCAAGTTCTTTTTCCCTTTGATGTGTCTTTGGAACCCCTTCATATGAAGTGCCTGGCCCTCAGAGACATAGAGCAGAGATGATCATAAAATTGATCATTTCGCTATAGCCTGGCTTGGCCTCCCAGGAAAGGTGGAGATGCGGAGCAGCATTGGAAGGGTGCGGGGCAGGTCGGCTGACAGTGTAAACAAAAAAAATCGAACGACGCCCTACCCAACACCCAGCTTTTTACTTTCCGGCAGCTTGGGGAATGAAGGGCCTCTGGAGAACAGGTGGGGCTACACAGAGGCGATGACGATCATCAGATGGGGCGAGATGCTGGAGATGCTGCTGAGCAGGTCTGGAGCCAGACGAGACAGGTGACTCTCTGAAAACTCACAAGGCGGGAAGATCTGCAGCACGTAGGCCGGCTGAGAAGCAAAGGGAGAGTGTCACAGAGCGGGCACGAGATGGGCACACCGGTCATTAGTTCATCCATAGCAAACCACAGGCCAGTCTGACTCCTGCGAATTGGTAACAATACACCACATTACCTGGTTAGAGCCTGGATTTGGGACGTTGATGATGCCAGCAGCCTGCTTGGCCTGCAGGTAGGTAATGAAACCGCCCTTGAGGGCATGCGTCTGGTTAAGGACATCCTCCTGGTCACGTCCACAAGGAAGAGCCAGCAGGAGGCAGTAGTCACTCTCCACCTGAACAAATAATACATTACAAATACTACATGACTGGTTGCTATTATTTCAGACATCAGTGGGGTAACAACAGGATGATTCTTTGCAAGCATAATATTTTGCAAAATATAATAAAAATTGTACATTTTAAGTTTCACATACTAGCAAAGACAAAGAGATAAAGGGGCTGAGAGCAGCAGATTATTTTAACATGTGTTAGCTAAGTCACTGAACATGCAAAGAGTTGGGTGTTGCAGTCACCATCATCCGTCGAGCGACTCCCTCGAGCTGTGAGGCCTCCAGTCTCATCCTCTGCACAATACGCAGCAGAGGCCCCCCCTCCGGTGGAGGCAGAGAGCGGTGTGCAAGCACGTTGTTGCCTGAGACAAAGTGCAGCTGGACAGCAGCTGTATCGTTCTTAAGGGCCAAGTGGCCCTGCCACACAATGGGGTACTTCTACTCAGGAAAATATTAAAAGAGGAAAAAAAAAAAAATAATCAGTCAACTGCATAACTACTGCAGTCATGCGTCGCATAATGACAGTGATACGTTCTGAGAAATGTGCCACTAGGTAATTTCGACAATGTGCAAGCATCATAAAGTATACTTAGACAGACCTAGATGGTATAACCTATCAGTTTAAAAACTATTAACATTGCTGTTTATTATCATTATCAAGGATTATGTACTGTACGTGACTGTATGTGCTAAACTTTTATATAACTGGCAGCGCAACAGATACGTGACAACAGCAACAGTAATGTGTTAAGCTACGTCATCACAATGGCTACAACATCAGTGAGTGATAAGGAATTTTTCAGTATCATTATGGTATATTCTCATGGGACTACCGTCATTACGGGAACCGATGATGAATGAAATGTTGATATACGTTATATGACTGTATTTATCTTTACCGTGACAAAAACAGTTACATGGCTACTACATATTAGAGATCTACTGAATTTGCTCATAAAACGTGTGACAAAAGCTCCCTGGGTTAGGAATGAGTGCCATGAGTGGGTTAGGAGTGTTTGCCACAAAAGTATTTTTAAAGGTACTAGCAACAGATCACCTTCTGTCTCTCCTCTGTTCTTTCATCCTTTACGTTTTTCTCACCTTAAGCAGCTGCACCATGTCCATAGTGCGGCTCGCTGTGTGCTCCAGCTTGCCCTCATCCCGTTTCTGGCCAGAGCCAGACGACGGCAGGTGAGATGGTAGGAAGGACACGGAGCCCTTCGTCACGGATGTTTGTGCTGAATCCAATTTGTGAGAGATCGGAACGGGAGAGGCGTATGACGGTGAGCCCGCGTCACTTTGCGCTCGGGAGAGGTCGATAGTGCCCGTGTGCCGATGATGTGAAGCTTCTGCTTTGAGGTCTCCCACTGCTCCTGATGACACCTGAGGAGTTTTGCTCCTGTGACTGTGCTCGCCATCCTGAGAGTGAAGACAAAAATCACGCATACAAAACTTGGGACAATTATCTATGACCTGGTAGCGGTGACAACAGTAGCCTAAACAGACTACCGAGAATGATATCAAGCTGCATCTTTAACATTAAAAGTATTCAAAGCTCACATTAAATGAACTCTCCATTCTGCTCCGACTCTCTCACCTGTGAGGGGGTGATACTGCGGGGAGGCAGGTTGATTCCCATGGCAGAGGGACCAGCATACTGAGAGTGAAAGCCCCGCATCTCTCGGTACACTGCAGAGTATTCTGGGAATGTGCTGGCAGCCCCTCCATGCAGAAGCTGTACCCCCGGGTTGGACACCATGACAGGCACAGTGGGATGTACCCCCAAGATCCTGCCTTCAGCATGTGGAGATTGTGGCACTTTCACATCTGTAGCTTTTGAGGAGTCCTTTCCTGCCTGTGTCGCACCTTTTCCAACAGGCGTGGTTTTGGAAGAGGAGGATGAAGAAATGTTGCTAGAGGAAGATGAGCAGCCAGTGTCTGGGGTACGGGCTTGGCGTGCCTCTGTGGATGCATGTTCTCCAAGCTGGTGGTGCATTAGTATCCTTACATCTCTGGATGGTAGGCCATACAAGCTAGCTCCATGGTGCCGTCCACAGTAGTCACTTGGCATCACCATAACATCTGACTGCACCTGAGGTGCAGATGGCCGACGCAGTCCCTGATGAAAGTGCCTGACATCTTCCTCCGATGTCCCACTGCTGCCCCCAGTGCAGCCTGTGTGGGACTGCAGCACCATGTCTCTGATGCCTGCAGGCTGAGGCGTGCTTGAGCGCTGCTGGGTCCCCGAACGTGGAGAGGCTAGAGTCTCCGAACGCATCCCATAGCCTATTCCAGACAGAGGAGGAGTGTTCAACCTCACATCACCCTGAGAGAGGTGGCTCAGAGAAACAGACTGAGTGACACTATGAGGAGGCATAATGACCGACTGCTCCGGGTGGTGTACAAACTGGGATATAGCTGACATGCCCGGGCCAAGGACCACAGAAGTGCCAATGGGGGACACAGAGCTACTCGGAGGGCAGACTTTGGAAAATGGAGATGGTGAATGGCCCGATGTTCGGGGTGAGTGAGGCTCTTGTTTCAGGTGCGGCACAGTTCTGTCGGTAGGTGTCCCAGGACTTGAACCCATGTGGTTCCCAGAAAGAGAGGGGTGGTGGGGACTCATCACAGGGCTCAGGTTAGAGGACTGAGGTTTACCTGAGTCAACCTTGAGGGGTATTGGATCAGTTACCATCCCTTTTTTAATATTCTGCTGTTGCTGCAACATAGCCTGATTGTAGATCAAAACTTGCGAGCTGCTAACAGACTGTGAGTGCATTTTCACAGTGCCAGCCTGAGGTCCAGAATGATATGGTAATTCTGACTTGTCTGACCCAGGATTCTCCTGTTTAATGGTAGAGATGACAGGCTGAGTGTTGTAAGACTGACCAGCTAAAACTCCCCCACTGTGGCTATATGCATTGGCCATTTGTGAAGCCTTTGGGGTGGGGGGCTGGGAAGGAGTGAGTGGCTCCTGCTTAATCTGGGGTTTAGACACAGATTGTTGGAACTCAATGTCAACTGCACTGGCTGGTGGGATCTGGCTGATCTTTGCACTTATACGCTGAGGTCCCTCAGTCTTCTGTCCAGAGTAACTCAGTACCACTACACCCTCAGAGGTGTTCACTCTAAGCCCAGGGCTGGCACCTGTGCTGTAGGCTGCACTCTCTACCATAGCTCGTCCTCCACTACTTCCTTCTTCGCCCATAGCTAGCCCATGATACCTGTTTTCACTGATGCCAGATCGATACTTCTGCTTGGGCAGTGACATCCCCGAGTTGCGACTGCTCAAGGAAATACGTGGTGCCTCCTCCGAATCAAAAGGGATTGGAATGCGGCTTATAACTGAGGTACCTGTTGAGGATATTACGGAATTGACCATTTTCTCACTATAAGCTTGCTGGACGTCAGGTGGAGGTGGTAGAGACGACTGCTGGTGTACAGGATGGGGGGTGACAGTCGAAGGTCTTTCATCAGGTATGCAGGGCTTGACAGTTATCAGCTCACAAGAATTATCATTCTCTGACATCCGTGGATCCCTCATGGAGGTTGTAAGAAGTGTGTTTGGAGCCGAGTTATTTGAGGCTGATACATACTTGGGTTCCATAAGGATTTTGCGCAAAGTGCTAGAATTAGGGTCAATGTCCAACGCTTTTGTATCAGGTGGTAAGGTGGAATTTCCAGAAGGTGGTACTCCTGCTGTGGCTGTAGGAGTAGAGGGACCCGTAACGGGGATTTGAGGTGCAGATGGAGCAAGGACTCTGCCATCCTCAGAATGATTCTGCCAGTCTTGGGGGGACACAGGTAACTTGCAAGTACGTGTAGGGGAGAACTTCAGACTAGTTGGAGAAGGTGTGAGTGATGCTGTATCTGAAGGTTGCTGCTGCAGCTTGCTGGTTGAATGAAAGGCAGATTCTTGGGGTTCTGGTTGCTCAACTGCAGGCTGTTCTGCTTCCTTAGGTGTATCCACAGCTTCAACAGTTACACGTACAACTTCCTGTTTACAGGAGGCCGCTGTAGTGACAATAGCTGCTGTAGAGGCTGACCCAACTTTGGGCTTCAGAGTCTGTGGGTCTTCAGGGATGGACTCTGGCATTTTTACTGGGGTATGTTCTGGTTCTAAAACTGCCTCCTCTGTCACTTCCCCCTTCCTATTGGTATGAGTTCTGCGGCTTTTAGACTTCTTTTGAGGTTTGGCTCTAACTTTACCACCTTTTCTGGGAGTGCCTGGTTGAGGAGACTCATCCTGGGTAGAGGCTTCACTGGCAGCGGATTCTGAAACTTTAGAATCTGGAATCAATCCTGTGTCTGTGTCCATAATGATAGCCACGTCTGTCTCTGGTTCCATGCACTCACTGGTACTGGGGATTACCAGTGGCTCGGGGGTAGGGACGAGAGTTGCATAAGTAGGTGGAGCTGTGAATCCATCTGCATCAGCAGTTATGGAATAAATGGCAGCTTCAAGTTCAGTCTCACTAGAAGGATTCGCAGGCTTCTCTTCCTCAACCTCATTTTCTGGCTCCACTGTTACCGGTGATATCAAGGTTGGTGGTGCTGTTTGAGGTTCCTTATAAATTGGAAGGGGTGGCTCCACACTGAGTTTAGCAATATTCTCTACTGCCCTCTCCAGTTCCATCTGACGGGCTAGCAATGCAGCTGCCGGATCAGCAGGAGGCTCTGGGTCTGACAACACCTCTTCCTTCTTCTCAGAATTGAGCTCTGACGCCTTAATGAAAGGAGGTGTCAGTGAATCTTCTTTCGCAGATGCACCTGACTTGGTCTTTTTTAGCGAGGTGTCAAAAGATTCAGACTCCTCCTCACCAGAACGCAGCACACCTTTGACATCATCTACACTCAAACGGATCTCAAGGTTCTTCAAGCTCAGGGAATTATCCTCTATTGCCATCTTAGTGTTGCGTGTCAGTCTCGCCGCTTTTGTTTTTCCACTTTTCTCAGTTGGTGGCCGCTTTTCTGTGACTGGCGTTTCCAATTTATCACCAGCTTTTTCTTCATCTAGTTTCCTTTCAGTTAGATCTGGAATATCATTGTCTTTCTCTCCTTTTTGCATTGTCATATCTTGTATCTCATTTCCTATGAGTTTCCCACACTGCTCAAGCAATTCCTCTTTTGACTTAGCTGTGGAATCTAAAGTACCAGCAGCATCACCCCCTGAGCGCTCCGCCTGTGGACCTGTATTCTCAGATGTTTTGTCTGCTTTAACCCCCTTCCGACCTTGCACAGAGCTAGCAGGTGGGGATCCTTGGTTAAGCTGCACTTTCTGTGTACGGGGTGAACGCCACCCTTCAGTGACTTTGGCAACTTCTCCGCTGCTACAAAGGTCTTTGCTGTCAGTTTCTTCTCCCTCTGATGTTTTCGGTGGCTCTCCCTTCACTGGTGACATATCTTCTCCTCGCCGACGTGTTTTGGGAGGGCGTCCTCGCCGGGGTGGAGCAGCTAATGTATCCTGAGAAGGCTGCTGCTGCTGTACTAGCTCTCTTTCAGCACACCGCTTGCGAGTAGGACGAGGGGATTCTGTAACTTCCTTACTTGACTGCTGAGGAGTCTCATCCTCTACAGGGGTTGCATAAACAGACCTTACATTTCTGCGCCGAGTCCTGCCATGTAGCAAGCTCACCTCATAACTTTGATCTGAATCTGGAGCATGAATCGGGGACTTAGCTGTGTTTTTAGAATCGGTGGCTGGTTTGAAAGCCTCTCCTCGAGGAGACGACGCCCGTTTAAGCTTCTCTCTGTCAATTCGCTCACTCTTGCGGATGGCTGGTTTCTCAGCACCAGTTGTTTGGACCAGAGAAGGTGCTGGTGCCGGGATTGGCTTAGCTCGTTTGTTCTTGGGTTGTTTTCGAGGTGGCAGCACTGGCTCAACCTCAGTTTCAGAGACCAGCAATTGAACCTCCCGGGAATCTTCAATTTTCTGGGGAATATTACTGGTTGTTTGATCACATTTTTCTGACAAGGCCTCTTCTTTAGTAGTATCTGTGTTTTCCTCAGATTTAGGGGAAGCAGGAATTGGAAACTCCGTAGGGTGGGGCTCTGGCTCAAAACTGCTAAGCGAGGCACCAGGAGTAGGAGGTTTAACATCCAGGTAAGAGGACTGTTCTACAGTAACTGTATTTTTTACTTGATTCTTGGATTCACACAACTCTTCCTTAGAATGCATTTTAACTTCTGCCTCAGAGGAAATGGCCTCAGGGGTTACAACACTGCTGGGGACAGGTGGCGGTATTTCTGCCACAGGCAGTGAAGGAGGCAAGTAAACATCAGAAACAGACACTCCTTTTTCTTCTTTAGCAGAATGACACTGTACCATGGGTTTATCCTGAGGTGGTGTCACATCTCGAGGTACTGAAGTGGAATGTAAAACTGCAACTGCACTAGGACTGATGGGTTTAACATCTGGATCCACAGTCAGCTCAGGCACTTTTGGCGATGACCGTGACTGTTCCTGTTCACTTTCTTGCAACCTTTCCCTCTCATGCCCATCAGCACTATTAAGTTTCTCTATCTCTTTGGGCCGCAGGTCCCTTTCTTTCTGTTGCTGTAACTCTAAAAAACGGCTATGGAAAAGTACCATAGGCTCTTGCAGCAGGTCGGTTCCACCTGTTCCAGGTTGTCCCTCAGTAGAACTTTGCTTCCCAGCATATCTACTAATGTTCAGTTCTGTGTCTTGATCCTTGCGTTCAAGATGTTGCAGGCGCCTTGAGTCCTGCTCAAAAATAGAGCTGTGGAGAAAGCGAGAGGCAAACAGCTCCTGTCGTTCATGTTCTTCTGGCTTAGGTTCTTCTTTTTTGTCATCAAGCTTGCCTTCTGAGTCAGTACGGATTTTCTTTTTCTTCATGTACCAAGAGGGAATAGGCCTTGGGGCAGACTCCACCTTTTCCTTATCTTTGGTGCTTCGGAAGCTGGCGAAGCGAGAGTCATGATCCAGGAATGACCAGTTATCCTCTCGGGACGAAGACAATGACTTTGCTCGTTCCAGCAATGCTTTAGTATCTGGTGTTATAGTCTGGTCCAGTGCAAAGGAATAAAATTTGTTCCTCTCTAGGGAGCCAGACAGCTTGAGGTCTGACAACCTGTCTTCACGTTCCCTAAGAAGGAAAGAGAGAGATGTAGAGGGCTTGGGGGAGTGGTGCTTGTTCTCACTGTCCTCATCAGAGTCTGACTGTACTTCTCCAGGCTCCAGTTCACGCACAAGGCGCTTGCGGATGCCTTCACGTTTCACAATGCTGCTTGGGAAACTCATGTCAAGTCGTAATGGGTCCTGTTTCACCCTGCTCTCCCAGCGCTGCTCCTCCTCACACCCTAGAGACACAACTTTCACTTTAGACAATTCAGTATGGGAAGACCGTCCCCGATTACTAGTTGAATCAAAGCTATACTTCAGTATATCCATGTGTGAATAGACTTCTAATTTAGGTGAGTCTTTGGCCTCTTTTATAGAAACCAGTCGAGGTGATTCTGCAGTATTGTCTTCCTCTTGGTAGGAAAAGTGCCTTAGCCCTGGCATCGAAGAAGTGTTTTTTTCAGAATCCTCACTCACTTGCCGTGAACTTCTATAGTTTCTTTCCCTTTTAATATTCATATCAAAATCAAGAATCTCCATCTTTTTACGTTTGTTAGGTGGAGAGTCATCCGTAACATCCTGAGGTGGCTTTCCCACCTCATGCACTAAGCTTCTCCGATCAAAATCCTCGGAGTCTGCACCATGTGGATTTTCAGGCTTATCCGACTTGTCATGCTCCTGCAGCTGCTGCCGGAGCCTTCGGTTCTGCTCCATTTGTTTGCGGCAGCTTTGAGAGTGATCAATGTCCACAGAAAGACGTTCATCAGCCTCCCCAGTACCTTTTTCCTGCGCCAAAGACTGGTCGACTAGATCAAGGAAGTTTGGTTGCTCCTGTTCCTCTATGTCGTCTTGATCCAAACTCACATCATCAGGAAACATCTGGGTGATGTGACTTTGATTCGTTAGGATGATCCCTGTCTTTCTTCCTGGAAAATCAACCAGATCAGTGCTCTCCTCTGCTGGTTCCCCCAGTCGTGCCTGCAGGTCAAGGCTAAGCCCCAAGCCTACAGGCATTCCTTCCATGTCCAGCTCTTCTTTTGGGCTACAGACAGTAACTAGCCGTTCTGATTTACCTTTGCGATGCTCCCTCTTATGTGCTTCCTTTCGAAGGATCTTCCTATCAGCTTCCATTTCTTTTGCCATAATACTGTCACATGATTTCTTCAGTCCCAGTCTGCCCTCTTCTTCCTCCTGGATCCCCCTTTTCAATCTCTCTATTTTTCCAGCAGAATCTCCAAAACGTCTCTTTCGAGCAGCTAGTCTGTCTACCTCTATAGATGAGTTACTGCCATCAAACCCTGGTTCAGATTTCATGTGCTTTTTAGGTTTTACCTTGCCTTCCCTGTCTACCACTTCTACCTGGCTTGCCAAACTCTTTTCCTTGGAGACTTTGCACTGCTTGGGAAGTTCTCCCTTCTGAATATCCTGGCGTGAAGTTAGTCCTTTTTGGTCAATGGAAGATGGAAGGAGAGGAGGAGAGCGCACACTGTCATTCTCACCCTTCAGACGTTGCTTTTCCCCCGCAGCCTGCTCCAACAGCTTTCCTTCCTTTTCCTTGACCCGTGTGAGCTGCACCACACAAGGTGGAAGATCAAGGCGCCCTTTTCCAGCAGTGTCCTTCTCTTTGACAGTTACCTTACCACCTTTGCATCGAGGACCTGCCTCTGGACTGGTCTCCTGATCTGGTTCTGGGTCCGTCTCAGATGAGGGGAGACTGGGGGACGGCACCTTGAGCTTCCTTAACTTCTGCTTCTCACCCTTCTCACCTTTCTCTGCTTTTTCCTTACGCACAGCCCGTTTATCTTTCTCGCCCCCAGTGGCACGTTCTAACTCAAATAACTGCCGTTCTTTCTCCAGCTTCTCATTCTTGCTGTACCAGTCAGGTCGTGCTTTATCGGGTTTCTCGTAGCGCGGAGGTGACAGTGAGCTGCAGCTTCCGCTTCGCTCAGAGGAGCGGCTATAGATGCGGCGCTCAGAGTCACTGGGCAGACGCTCGGATGGGGACGGAGAAGCGGCAGGACTAGCAGCACGGCGAGGATGTGAAGGGCTCTGGCTGCGTTCAATAGTCCGTCGGCTATGGTCACGCTCACGGTCTGTTTCAAAACGTTCCCTCTCACGCTCTCTCTCCCGTTGTAGGTAACTGTATTTCCGAATGTCCTGCTCATAGGGGTCACGGTAATCTCTGTACTCCCGAGGGTCATCATAGTAACGTGGGTCATAATAGTCCCCCTGGTATGGGTCCCATTCTGTGTAGAACTCTCGACTCCTGGCAGGGTATTTGCGGCGTGGGTCTTCAGTGTAGGTGCCTGGAGCGCGTACATTTTCATAGTATGCCCGCTCTGCTGAAAATTCATGGTATGGTGGTCTACGCTCATCTCTGTAAAGAAACAGACCAAATAAGAACATAAGAACATAAGAAATTTACAAACGAGAGGAGGCCATTCGGTCCATCAAGCTCGTTTGGGGAGAACTTAACTAATA
>JAODKF010000044.1:4128479-4139522 GCA_026779585.1 Mormyrus proboscirostris | reverse complement strand
ATAGGACGGACTGCCTGCAGTGTCTGGGCTGTGGGAGTGGGCAAGAAGCCAGTGGTGGCCAGAAATTTCCAGTTCAAACTGGATCACACGGAGGGGGGGGGGAACACATACCCACCCACTCACACACACAGAGGGGGTGGGCAATGAGAAAAATACATGAGGCGTCTCTGAAAACTCCCTAGAGCACTTTCATCCAATATGTCAGAACAGGAGAAATGGCACCAAGCCGCATGAACAAACCCATTTCAAAAGGTCTGTACAGCAGCGAGAGGAGAAGCTCACAAAGTTTCCTGGTACAACACATGAAGCATATATATATGTATATATTTTTGGACAATAAATATGTTTTTAAAATTTTCAATAATATTGCTATTAATTCATATCCTATCATTTTGCTCAACATTACTTCAAGAGAAATATAGCGCATACAGTCAATTACAGTATGGTGTCGTTTGTCCACAGGACAATATTAACTTCTGAATCTCAAATTTAAAGAACAAAAATGCAATTCTGAATAGAAAATGCTAAGTAATGTTGGCTGAACACCTTACAGAATTGTAGAGGACTACACCATGACACTATCTACATAGATTTATGGTTCTTAACCACAAATTCACAGACATAATGGTAATTGCTGGTACGTGAAAAGACTTAAACGTTTTTCTTAAACAGGTTAGTCAGATTTTAAGTGATGAACGGCAGCTTTTTAAAACAACCGTAGGGAAAAAATATATATTGCGCTTTCTCATTTATATTTAATTCTTGCTTTTTTAGATAAATAAAAGACAGAAAATACACCATGGACATTGTTCAAAATACTGATTAACTGCAAAGGCAGATATAACATTATGTACCTGAGCTGAAGAAAGGAGCTGTCCAGGAGTGGGGGGTTGTCAAAAATAACAAGGCTTTTAGCTATTCAGCCCCAAAATACTGCAGAGCATCCCTGAATGGAGCTCCAAGGCTCCTGGTTTTTCTTTGAGTGTGTAACATGCATTTGTAATTATTTACGACTCAGTCATAATGTTATAGAAAAAACTGAAAACGTAGCTTCATTGGTTCACTTAAACAGAAAAATGAATACGTGCTCTGATATTCACTGTTCTTGAGTCAAGGCTCTAGAAGCCAATTAGATCTCTGTTAAATGTCTGGAAAGCTCAGGTTTTAGAAAACCTATCATTTTAACTCATACACACCGATGGGCCAAACTGATATGATACCGCCGGAGGTCCGGAGTCTGTCCCAGAGTCTGTGGGTGCAAGACAGGGAACAACCCAGGCTGGGATGCCACCCCATAGCAGGGCACACTCACACACCATTCTCTTCCACACATGCACACATACACAAACACACACACAATTTGGTCTTCCTTTCTAAATGGGGGCTGTCCATTCATTTGTACGGGAAAAATCCTAATCCCAATCACGACACCCTTAACCCCTACCCATCCCTAACCTTAGTAACCAGCCCAAATACAAAATACTTTTGGCATTTTTACTTTTTTCATTGCATTTCAGGATATTTATAAAACTGAGGTTATCCAAATGGGGACCTCAAAAGATGTCCCCAAAAGTAGGGAAGTTTCAGGTTTTAGTACACTTTGGGGACAATTTGGTCCTCAAATGTGATCTATGCAAACCCACCCAAACACACACACACACACACATACACACACACTTCAGCTGGTCTCAGCATGTTTTCAGACTGCTGGGGGGGGGGGACTGGAGTACCTGGAAGAAACCCCACAGCGACAGGGGGAGAACATGCAAACTCTACACACACGGAACCCTGGCAGACACTCAATCCCACGTCCCAGAGGTGTCAGGCGACAGTGCTAACCACTGCACTACTACGCCGCCTCTATGACCAGCCCCCTGTGAAGCAAATAATGTTGAATATCTCATAAAAACACCATGTGTAAAGGCCTGGAATATGTTAGACAAGAAACTAACATTCAGTATATTCAGTATATTCATAGTCAACATGTTCATAAGGCTTGATGGACTGTGTGTCGTGACACATTACCCCACTGATCAATAACAGCCCAGATAATTTTTTGCAGCAAAAAGAATGTTCTAGTTTTAAAAAAAAAAAAGTTACCACACATAAACTAAAATTTAACAAACACCATCCCTTAATCTTAAATTAAAATTAGATTTTTAAACCTTAGATCAAATAACTGACCAAATGAATAACAGTAAAGGTATTCTCAAAACACAGAACTGCAATAAAAAAAAATGCTGTTGCATTCATGGTGTCTTCCCTTGTCAGTTCAGCAAATAGCCCACTATGCAAACAACATCAGTAAGCAAATGTAGTTTGCATATTAGCAGTCCTATCCCTCGATGCTAGTTTATACCATGACTACAGGAGACTTTCTGCTGTGGATGAATGCAAACTACACCAAAAACCTGGTCCATAAAACCAGCCAGTACCACACTGTCCTAATTACAAATATTGCAACAATCATCTGCTTTTCATCCAGACTTAGAATCTGTGTAGTTATCCTTGTTCAAATATTGCAGTCGATGGAATGAATAGATTATCTAGTAAACCAAACATCAATTAACATACAGTCATACAACAAAAGCCAGTTCTTCTGCAGAAATGCTATGAAAATCAAATTGCAAATCCCTTCACAGCAGGGTCCGTCTGCAGCATCAGAAACTATTGTTTTGCTGAACTTGATGCATAAACGCGCATGTATGCACATACGCTCTACTGGAACACTTCACTGCACTGCACTGTCCTGTCCAGCCAAATACCCACTAGGTTCTTGTAAGAAACTCAAAACACCCTGAAATATTGTAAAAAAAAAAAAAAAGCTTAAGTTGACAGATAATCTTTCATATTTAAAGTTCCATCAAAAATATTTCTTAAGAATATCACACACCAATGATCTGTGACTATGCTTCAATCTCATTTTCTTGTCTTGAGCAGAGCGGCCCTAATGCAATCAACCTCTGGCTAAATACAACATGGAACACTGAGAGCTATGGGGGGCACATCCAGTAGTAATCACTGCCACATGTAAGGCAAACTGTATTGGAGCGCAGCCCAGCAGCAATAAGCTAACTGACAAGTCAGGTCCTGGGCTCACAGAAACACACGCTTCATGATAAATGGGCCCAGGCTTGATGACCTGAGAGGCGTTAATATTCATCAGAGTAATGGAGAAAAATGTGACTGATTCTTCATTTCCGCCCTTTATAACACACTATGCACTATATTCCACACTGCTGCTTTTTTTTCTATAAACTAATGAAAGCATTTTAATAATCACTCACTAGATTAAATATTACAGGGTCACAACCATTCGACTTAATGTCAAAAATCATATTTAATTCTAAATTTAGAGTCCGTGTGTTTATCAACATTCTCGGACATTTAATCATTTTTGACAATTATTCATGTGACAAAACAGAAGTCAGACTCATCAGAACAATGAATGGCATGGCAGCTAGATGTGGGGGGATGTGAAATGATATCTGACAGATAACAGTATCCCAGCATCCTCAGCACTCAAGCGCCTGTCAGGCGTGTCACATACCTGCCGCTGCTGCTGCTGCTGGTGCTGCTGACGGAGTCCGAGCTGGACGACCGGCTCCCGGAGGCGGACCCGCTGGGGGAGCGGGGGGGCCGCGCCGCCTGGCTGGCCAGCCGCTGTGGGGAGGGGTTCAGCGACTGCGAGGAGTGCGGGGAGCGGCTGCGGCTGTGCTGGTACACGCGGTCTCCACGGCGCCCTCTTTCTTCACGATACAGGTCACGGTGAACCACACTGGCCAGAGTAAAGGGCTCACGAGGCCGAGCCTCGTAGCGCGGCTCGGGGGTCTCGAAGCGGCCGGGACTGCGGCCGCGCGAGCCGTAATAACCCACCGGCACGGAGGCAGACGCGCTAACTCCTCCGCCGGCGCCGCTCCCACCTACGCCAGCATTGCCGCCGCTGGCTCCCGTTCCTCCAGCCCCTGGGCCAACCCCACTGGAGACCCCGCCTCCACCACCACCTGAGCCAGAGCCGGAGGCAGCGCCAGCCAGCGCGCGCTCCCGCGGGTCACGGTAATAGTCTGTATCGTAGTGTCGCGGTCGCTCGAAACCGCCGCCGCCGCCGCCACCTCGTTCGTGGTGTCCATAGGCACTGTGATCATAGGCACGATCCCGACTGTCAGAGGTCCTGGGAGACAAGGGGGGGGGGTTCAGGAGACGGAAGGAGGAGAGGGGAACAATCCCATTACTGCCAGTTTAGCTAGAAACCAAATCCCACCTACTAAAGTGGCATAACGCTAGACTGATAAAACATACATGCCTGCATATGATCTATTACATTTTATACAACACATATAATACAGATTATAACACCATCAATTCACATGCATTAGGGTAAAGGACAATATACAAAATAAGACAAGGAAGGCCATTTACTGCTCTAATGAATGTAACTTTGGCTTTATTGTTCAAAAGTGTGTTGTGCCATAGTAGTCTGAACAAGCACAGCAAAACGTCAACTAATGCAGCAATATCTGTAGGAGTGCCCAGCAACAGATACTTTATATTTCGGTAAATGTTACTGGACATTATTCCAGTGATACAAGCTAAAAAGTAATATAAGAAAACGATACAGATGCAAAATAAATCTCCAGTTACAGAAATGCAAACAAACTTAGTGTTGAGTAGGATGTATCTGCCTTACAGTCTCCCTTGAAGAAGCCACATTTTACTTACATACACTGTGATAAAAAAAACAATTAATAAATAACATACTGTTTTAGGACATGCAGAATTATTGACTCCCTCTTGCCGGTTTGTCCTAAGCATTTCAAACTATATGTTTGTTTATGTAAACTTACACACTGAACAGATGCACAAGTTCCACCGAGTTGCAGTTTAGCGCTAATGCAGGCTGAATTTACAATGTCCATCCATCCATCCATTTCCTGCAACTGCTTGTCCTATTCAGGGTCACGGGGGGGGGGGGGCTGGCGCCTACCCTGGAGGCTACGATTACAAAGCAGGGAATAACCCAGGATGGGGCGCCAACCCATCACAGGGCACAGTCACACAGCATTCATACACACATGCACACCCATGACGTATTTTTGGGCCGTGGGGGAGGAGGGACCTGAGTACCCAGCAGAAAGCCCGCGCCGAAATGGGGAGAACATGTAAACTCCACACACATGGAGCCAAGAGGAAGACTCTCGGTCCCAGAGGTGTGAGGCAAACGTGCTAATCACTGCACCACCAGATAATCTACAGATTAATCTGATTGTAATTACAATACACTTCTAGAGCTGTCGCTATATCAATAATTACATAATCTACTGATTAATCTGATGATTCATTGATTAATAATATAATATAAGGAAGGAACCAACCAACCATTGCCATTAAAGAATGGCAATTAATTAATGAAAAATGTTAAATAAATGACAACACACTACGAGGTATGCAGTACGTGCATATGGAATTGTCGCAAGGACTGCGATGGTAAACTGAATTGAGATTAGTATTTAATTCTACATACCGTCATACTGTCCAGGCATTATATGGCGGTATACAGTATTTTGGCAGTATTTTCAAAAGCAGTGTTATTCCAGTATTTATCTCAGAAATGAAAAGATTTGCTGATTGGAGATAAATAGGTTATTTTTACCCTTCATAGGACAAAACTTAGCAGGTTTTACAATTTTAATGATTGTTCCTTTTCAAGGTGATCTAGTATTTATTTATAAGTCAGTGTAATGTTTACCCCCACTGCTTTGCATGAGCTATGCATGCGCTCAAGACAATTATAATCATTCTCCTCCTTGCTGTTGGAACCACTCATAGACCGTATGGCACATTTGTGAGAAATTTAACAGAAATGAGTGAGGAGGAGAAAAGAGTCAAAAACTGGTCACGAAAAGATATCTGTCTTCCACTGTATGGAAATATTTTAGATTCTATAGAGAAGAAATTCAGCAAAGATTATAACAGCACGGCCTTGTCAACACAACTCACAGCAACATCACCAACTTATATGACAGACTCTACTGGTAGATCATAACAAGTTTTAATTGGCTGTTTTTATTAAGGTTAAATTTCCAACTCATTTTTTTTTAAGAAATATCACAATATTTATTGCAAAAAAAATCACATTGCGATATTTGAAATTTTTCCAATATTGTGCAGCCCTAAACACTCCTGAAGTAATAAAAATATGATAAATCATAGATAAAAGTTACAGTGATTACAGCTAAACAAACCTGTCTGCCTCATATTAGTTATCAACTCCAGGTATTTGTTTATATATTCACACCAGAGCTGCTAGAGAAGTGTCCAAAAATGAGTGTACTAGCTGCCTGTGTAACCTTGACCTTTTTATTCATTTAATCTCAAATCATCCCTAAGATGTCCAGTGTGATGTCATCACTGTCTACATTCCCTCCTCTTCCTTCATCATCAAATAATTGTAACAGGATATTTACAATGAGTGCATTGCTTGACATTTAACCAAAAATGATAACGTATAGGTTGTTCGAAACCTTTTGACTAGCAATGCATTACTAGAATTTTCTACTTTTTTGAACATATTCATTTCAAATGAGAAACTCTCAATGAGCCCTAAAACAGAAATTCGAATTTGAACTTAGATTGGCCTTAAAATGGTTTTGAAAATGGTTTAAAGGGTCTAACATCAATATCCCTGTTTAAGAACCAGCCATCAGTCCATTCTCTACAGCCATCTGTCCTATTCAGGGTCAAGAGCCCATCGGCATAAAGCAGGGAAGAACCTATGATGGGGTATCAACACACTGTAGAGCGCACACATCATTTACAATATGTTACTCAAATTAACCTTAGCAAGTTTTTGGAGCATGGGGGGAACTGGAGCACCCAAAGGACACTCCACACACATGGAGGCATGGTGGAGACTGGCGGTAGAGGTGTGAGGTAACAGCACTAACTACTGTGCCGCCACATCTTCCCCACGCTAAGCCAATGAAGCCTAAATGACACTTCCTTCTTTCATCAACACCTAACACACCCCCGGCAGAAACACAAAGGAAAAGCCTGTTGGGAATCTAGTGAATTAGGTACACGTGCTTATCATTACTCTTTAAAGATTGTTCAGCAAAGCAAGCTACTAAATCAAAAAATTAAACGGCCGAAAGGCAACAATGTTTAAAAGGACATTATGTAATTTATAGCCTAACACTCAACAAAGTTTTTTTTTTTATATTTTTACAGAGCACATACAGCACTTTCACTTACAAGAAGCATAATGTTGTACTGAATTTTGAGTGTAATATTGACAGAGTTTATGATCATCAGGACAGCGGTATAACTGCACATTTAACTTGCTGATACTGTTTACCTATTATATTCTTAAAAACTACACTACAGCATATGCCTCGAGACCTACACCATACGAAAGGTATGAGGTGGGGACTGTTGGAAAAAAAAACTAAATGTACCATTTTGTATTAACTGTAGATACAGTAAAATAATAGACAGATGTTTAGAAACATTTATATGGGTGTCCACCTTTTAGATATTTAGCAAAATATATTGGAAATGCAACATGGGATGGAAAGAGAAGAATTCTAACACTATCCAAAAAACGTATCTGATACCAGTTAAATTCACTTGCACACCAAAGTTCCAGAACCTGATCCTAGTTTACTAGTTCCTGGGCTGTCTCGACTTGGAACTTTTGTAGCTCCTGGCCACATTTGTGTGTAGCTTTCACATGATACAACAGGAACTTTATGCTAAATAAGCATGAGAGAGGCAAAAAGCTCATAGGTTAAACTTCACACAATTTCATGCAAAACTACACGGCCACACAAAACAACGGAGGATAAATAAGTCGTTTTGTTAGTTATTGGGGGAACCGATTGCAATCAAAATGGGACACAACCCTTTGTTTATATTTTACTTATATCACCCAGGACATGTTCATGAATCTTATTTAATCTAGCCAGCAGACTGATGTTTCATTTTCCACAAAATAAAAAAAAACGTTGTAATGCGATCCCGCTAATAAGCGCTGGCAAGTTTCACTGCCGGCACCAGCGATATCAGACAAAAGCATTTTGCTTATTGATCAAATTTTATGGAAACACAAACAAAAAAATTATTAAGTGATGCATTCAATCTAACTAAGGTACAAAATAATGCCATCTGACAAACTTTTTGCTCTTTCAGCCCTTCTGCATAACTTCCAAGTTCGTGGTAATCAGCAATCTATCACTGTACCTAATCTGGAGTTGGTACTAAAAAGGGTTCTGGAACTGCCTCTGAGGAACTACAATCGGCCCGAGGTCCTGCGGTATGAACACAACAAAAGTCCCTGGTTCCAGAAAAAGATTCAGGTTCCAGAAAAAAATTCTAGCAGTGTGAAAGCACCTTATATTTTCCCTTCAGAAGCTCTAAACAAGAGGTAGTCAGCCTTAAGACTCAAAGAAACTGCATTTTCCTCTTGTGCAATCACAAAATGACACAATACAAGACGTTTGTTTCTCCACTACTATCCTTCAGTTAACACACCCTCATAACAGCTTGGCTAATAGCAGGAACCATTCGGCCAGGGACTACCTTCACATTTTTGTGAAGGTGGATACTTTTAGGGACATACAATTTTTGAGAAAGCAGGGTCAACCAGAACCTGGAGCTACTGGCGTTTAAGGGCCTTGCTCAGAAGACCAACCATAAACCCAGTCTGCCAATGCAGGGATCTGAGCCATTGACCACCTGATCACAGGCACAGTGCCCCAGTCCACTGACCACACATGACCCCCACTTTTGCCAGTTTACTTCCAGTTTACTGTTGAACCCTGTCGAAGTCAAAGAGTGTTTCACTGTTGGAGGATTTTTTCAGTGAATATAAAAGACATTACTGGATGCCACTGGAACAGCAACAATGTATTCCCCAGATGTGACCCAACACCCTCCCCCGATCCAATCCCAACTCCCTACTCCTCCCACATCCCCCAACCACTGCGATCCCTATCCCCCTTACATGCGTTCCCCACCTCTCCAGAAATTTTTATTAAAATCCCAACTTTCCTCAAAGTAATCAGATTCACCAGATCTGAATCTGTGGCTGTACATAATTAGACAGGGGGCTGACCAGGGGGTCCCCTGCAGTAAATTTCACAAACCAGCTCACAGATCGTTACTGATAAATTTCAGTGGGTATGAGGGAGGGAGTGGCGATGAAAAATAAAAAAAAATAATGTATATATATCCTTTTTATAAACTTCACAAAATCGGTTTGAGAACCACTGACCTACACAATGTTCATGGGAAGTTTGAAAAGCATCGATTAAATACTTTTATAGTCAAGATAATTAATAAAAAATAACTGATCAATATGATAAAAATAATTTTATCTTTTATAGGACTACAATCTTCGTTGTATGGGCAGTGAATTGGCTTCAGTAACCTGTGGATTCATAATGAAAGTTAAGGAATGCACTCTTTAACGAACATGCTCCTAATTCCTCTTAACTCTTTCATCTGTATCTGACAGAAACGCATTAAATAGCACAAGGCTCAAATATGAATGGGTATCGCAAAACCAAAAATATCGCAATTTGATGTTTTTCAATATCGTTCAGCCCTAAAGAGGTACCTCCTCGTGTTAATTTTTTGGGAAGAAAGGGTGGGATCTGCCAATATTGGTGGGGACTTGACCCTATTTCCAGCACCCCTGTTTATTTCTAGTGTTGACAGAATCGAGTGTTTTCTACAGCTTCCCTTACCTGCCTTTGCCCTAGTTGCCACTTAGCACTGTTGCTTCATTTTTGAGGGAATTGGTCTCAAAATACACATATTAATAAGATCCATCAAATATCGTTTAACTGATCACATTCACAAGGCCAAATGTCATCTGCAGTCACTCTTCTGTTTGCTGCCACTAGGTGGCACTGCTTCAATTTCACAGTGATTTTTTTTTAGGGCAAAGTTTCAAAGTTATCCTTCAAATACTTCTTCAGTTACGGCGCTAAGATGTGAAAACTGCCATATTCTTTGCTATCACTATGCAGTGTGTTTCAATTGTGGGACAATATATCTCAAGATTTTATCCGTTCCAGTGCTCCACCCATACAATGCATCTGCAAAGCTTGGAAAAAAAATCCATCAAATACATTTTGAGTTATTACTCTAGCTAGAAATTTTCTGCGGCAGCAGCAGAGGACTGGTCCAAACACCATACAGTTTAATTAATCCAATATGAAGAAAATAAGTACAATTATTTCTCATGGTTTACATGTAAATACTAGAACCTTTTTTCCAGATAGTGGTGCTTAAGTCTTCATTTACCTTTACAGCTGTACTATTTTTAATTTATTAAGCATACATCTTATTTGTTTTAGTAAAGTTATGTCAATAGAACAGAACTAGGTTAGTAGCCTAGTTGTAGTATATAGCCCAGATCTAATTTAGCTAATTCTGTAAGAATTGTTTTGTTTAGCATAAAACATTTATGCTTGGCTGGTAGCTGAAGAGTGGACAAACTGGTGGATGCACATCTAAGAACAGCCTTAACATATTGATCACAGAACATAGAGTATAAATGTACAGAAAACACCAAAGAGCCTAACAAACTTGAGAGACATTGATCTCAACCCTAAACACCAAATGAAAACATATAAAAATTGCCAGACTGCTTCTTTCACTGTCAGTAGATGAGTGTTTAGTTACAGTTACATCAGTGGACTTATATGGATGAACTAGCGGATACTAACATATACTCATTGCTTAACTGGCACCAGACATCATCCAGCTATATTTAAACTATTATTTTATTACTTTTTTTTATTAAGTGTGCCACTGATTTGACATCTGACTATCATATGTGACTTCCTCAGAAAGAGAAGTAAAAGGATGTTGAGGCAATCTCTGTGAACCAGGCGCTAGCGATGGCCCTGAGATTTGCCGAAGTGAAACAGGTTGCATCCTGAGGCTCGGTGGAGCTATCTGACTGCTGTCCTGCTCTCATGCTAATCTCAGCTACCCCCTAACAATGGTGCAACTGCCCCCCCCCCCCGAGGGTCC
>JAODKF010000044.1:4081708-4093021 GCA_026779585.1 Mormyrus proboscirostris | reverse complement strand
ACAATCTGTATTTTTCCCCAAATTTAGCTGGTGCGGCTTATATTCAGGTGCGCCTTATAGTCTGGAAATTACGGTACCCCCATTAAAATAGGACAGACAGCATAATACACCAATTAATGAGAAACTTAACTGATTTTAAGCACAATTCCAGGTGAGATTTAAAACTGCAACGTTACAAATATATTACATCACACTTCTTGCAGTGTAAAGTGCAGGCTTTGGTTTCAAACATTTTGAAAATAAGATATATTTGAATAAGTATTCCATATATTTTCCCGTAGTCATCCCCTATGCAAGTCATTACATACATTTGCCGTGCTCCAAGAGAGCCACCAAACACCACCATTCTGCTACCAATTACAGAGGTTGAATGGCCAGCCATTGGTGGTGGTCCCTGGGTCGTCACTATACAATTCCACCTGGGAGGGTAGAAGCAAAGAGTTTGCTGGAGTGGCGGAGATATTATTCCACAGGGATGGGAAGGCAAGATGAATGCTTCCTTACCAGTTCTTGGATGGGGAATAGGTATGGATCTCATCAAAAAACCTCTCTGGCTGGTGTAGGGGATACGGACTGGGGCGAGTCCAACCCCCAAAAAGAACCAGAATGTCACGGAATACAACCAGAGTCGCCCCTGCCTTTGGTGAAGGGTAAGAACCTAAAAAAGCCAGAGGGAGAGGGACCTGCTGTTGTTGTGACAAGCAAAACAATGGTGCTTTTCCACTGCTACCAGGAACCGAGCTGTACCCAACCAGTACCGCAAACTGATGGATTTCCATTGTAAAGTATGCAAGCCGTACCCATGCTGACACAGCCCTGCTAGGGTGCCTAAACAGGCTGGTCACGTGACCACCATGTGATTTGTCAAAATATACGGGAATAAGAAAGAACCAGTGATCTGCGTCAATACGCAGGGACTATGCAAACAGAAAAGGGACATATTCTATATGCTGTTCATTATTAGTAGAATATTACACATCATGCAGTATTTATGCATTCCTGATAACTCGGAACTTGAAAATTTCCAACCTCGTACTTAAAACAGTACTATAGGAAGGCTGAACCAAATGGATTCGTAATGTACATTTTTGCAATATAATGGTAATTCTTCTATCGCTTGATGCTAACAACGCGGTGATTCTCACAGACATGCTAGCGGAAGTTAGCATATGGTAAATTGTGATGCACACCACGTAAATAAAGTAAATGAGCATCTCATCTCTGGTTTCCTGCCACTGTCTCTCTCCAAGCTGACCACACCTTAAACGAGCAGACCCTTCTGCAGTGGGGAAACTGAAGCAAGCTGGAACCGTGCTGTAACTAGGCTCTCTTTGCCATATGGAACTGGTATGGCTCGGTCCCTGTATGCCAATGGAAAAGTGCCATGAGGCCACAAAAGCACCATCTCGCCATTCTGAAAAGCACTAAATCAGGAACCATACCTGAGGCCAAAGGGCGGATCCACTCCTTGCTGTTAAGGTCGAGCCTCCAAAGGTCATTGAAAGCTGCATTGCAGCTGCTCTGGGTACAGCCCCCAAACACATACATCGACTGGTTTAGGTCGTAATAACACGCACCTACAACACATACAAACTCATTTTCCCTCAAGAAATTTACTAAGTTCAGAAAAATGTGAACGTCAAACACCACTACAACATAAAACAGAAACAAGAACAAATACATAAAACATGGGGGTGGGGGGGAAGCCGGTTACTGACTATGTGAGAATCGTTGCGTTATGGGGGTGCCAGGGTAGGGATACGTTCGGCTTTCCCACTGAATGTTACCCTCCTGCACAGCTCTCAGGAAACCATGGTAACACTGATGCGCCACACCTGAAAGAGAAGTTAAGGAGGCACGTGAGGGATAGAAGCCCAGGAACTTGTTTTCATATATAGCAGCAGGTTGTTGACACCTTAAAAAAAGGTCACACCAATATGTACTAATATATAATAATTGTGCTTTATGTGGTACACAACACACTTCCATAACACTTGAAACAGTGCTAATGACATTTCACATGAGATCTCTAGAGATTGGTGCTGAATAGTGGTGATTAAAATATTAGGTTACATAACTAACCATGGCAGGGCTAACCTGCATCTGAGTAGATGTACCTTTAATCAGGCGATACCACTGTTTACACACAAGAGCAGCAGTCTTGTGCTCCTGGTATGGAGAGAGGAAGGACAGGATATACTCCAGCACCTCTTCTGGTAGCTGTCCCATCGTCCTCTCACATACTCCCTCCTTTTTCCTGTTATTGGGCTTCGTCTCTCTCTTCTCTGCAGTGACCCGCCCTAATCCTACCCCAACCTCCTCTGTGTCCATAGCAACCAAGCCTTCATCTTCACTGTCCGAAACACGGGACATGCTGGCTCTGTGAGAAGCAAGAAAGTGGAAAGTATACAGAAAAGATTTCTTTTTAAATGAACACAGAAAACAGCCTTCTACAACTTTAACCGGGAAAGGGGTTTGCACCAGTAGACAAGTGCTTAATGAGGCCCCCGCATGAACTCTCAGTTGGTGAACACCATTAAAGGAAAAACGGAAAGCAAATTGTACTGATAAGCGTAAATAATGCTTTGCACTGTAACAGGCACTGAAAGAGATGCAGGACAGTGGATGAATAGTGTAGCTATCAAGCCTTGCAGATGACTGGACTGACAAAAAACACACACAAACGATATTAATATTTAGGTTTGCATTTACTTTCAAAAGTCAATAAAGACAAGGCTCCCATTTTTAAAAAATACTTAAACCTACACAAGAATTACTCTCCATATGGAGAACACAGAGAAGAAAAACAGAACATGGTATCACATAACGCTTGACAACTATTTTTAACATAAGAAATCAATATGAAATTTATGTGCAGAAATATGACACTAGGAATAAATATTAAATTTGAGTTGTACTTAGAGCCAACAGAAATTTTGTGCTCAAAGGAAATGTAACTTGTAACAAGGTATGATTAAGCTTTGCTTCCCTGTGTTTTTCCAGCTGTATTATTTATCTGTATCCCTTAGCTCTCCTTCAACCCATAAGGATAACACATTACACGATTTTCCAAACATGTTCCACTGCCGTTTTTTTTTTTTCTTCCTTTCAAAAATTGTTTTCGTTCTCGTGGGAGTGTCATCCAACGCCCATTCTCTGAATACATATTCCAAAAATATCCTTTAAGATTAAGCAGTTCGTGGATGTTAATCTACGTAGCACAATTTAATTCGTGGAAGACGTACTGTTTTTTTTTAATTATCGTCACTATGGTCTAAAATCTCTAAATGTTAATGTACATGACTTAGCTGCAGAACAGCTAGGTTAAGGAACACTCCGTAACAACTGTCTTGTTTCTCTGGTAATTAAAGTTATAACGTTCCACACATTTTCTTAATTGTGTTTTTAGAGGGAAAAAAAATACAAGTAGCAAAACACGAAGAATACGTGAAATAGTGTGACCAATTGCAAACGTTGAGACAGAGAACAATGGGTAGTTAGCCAGTCAGCTAGTTATGTAGCTACCTGGCAACAAGTTTTAACTGTATAGTTAGCTGCCTAATATAGGTCTCGTAAGACAGGCAAGGTTAACAAGGGCTAAAGGCGTTTGGAATACGACGCCTGTAAAACAGCCGGTGTAACACAGCAGAGCCTAACGGCCATGGGGGCAGCGCTAACTGTTAGCTACACGAGCTAATTTTCCCAGTCAGGCTACCAAAGCAAGTTACGAATGTGACCATCACATATCTTACAGCGGCAGTTATCCAAGGAAATTCAGCACAAAACATAAAACCTCGGGAGACCCAGAGGATCCACCGATACGTGCGAAACACAAGTCAATCAGTGAAATAAAATTTCTAGTTAGTTAGCACTGGGAAGCCATCTAGAGCGGTACCCAGCTACGAGTCCCTCCTCATCCCAGCTGAAATTGCATCTCTCTCCCTCTCACCTCGCCTATCTCCCAGAGCTCTTCTCTGCTCTCCCGGCCTCCCGCAACTTGCCAACGGCGTCCACCTTTGGCACCGAACCAAGGAACTTCGTATATGTTGGTTCTCTGGCGGCGGCACCACCCTGAATCCCAATAACTGAAGTGGCCGGGCAATTTAGACAAGATAGGAAAGCTAAGTTGCTAGCTAGATCTCACTATATGTCTAGGAAATGAGATAGGGCGGGTGTAAAGATCTGCTATTACGCGAACCACCCACTTTCCCGTAATTTCCCCCTGGCCTCAAACTGTTATGTCTGCATTTAGCAACATTTACCCATCTTGCCGTATTTCACCTACAATCACTTTCTAAGTGCTAGCAAGCGCTCATTAGTATCCACACGGACGCCATCTTCCTCGTCGCAGCATCACCATTCCGGGTCGGCCACGGGAGCGCGCACGTACAGAGGGACGGAGCGAGCCCTATGTGGTCTATTTGCGATGAAGACTCTACTGCAAGTTCAATGCGATTTTCTATGTTTAAGTGATATCTAACAATTTTCAAAAGAAAATATGAAAAGACAGCAGTGAACAAAATATGGAAAAATATACATTCACCCTTTGTCATATAGTGGTTATCACAATTATTGTCACTTTAAATTTACTCGTTGAATTTCTTGACGTAAAGTGATTTCCTCTCTTTTTTCATAAATTGTTTATGCATAACAAACCAAACGCATTTTAATAAATATCAGAGTTTTTCATCTAGGTTAATATATATTGCAATGGATTAAAAAAAGATTTCAAACCCACTTAAGCAGGTCGTTAAAGACCGCAGGTGAGCCACTTGCAATGCCAGATCCAACAAAGCTTAGCACCAAGCCATCTTCTGGCTAAATTGATTCAGCCAATAGCAGTGCTGTTCCCCCATCTCACAGAAGTGATACAAAGCTATTCCTAGATTCTCAATAACCTGCTGGTTCCATGCCACCACTCTGCATGACAGAGCCCGCCTACAGAGGACAGTCAAGGTGTGCTCTAAAATAATTGGATCCCCAGTCAGAACTCTGTTCTCCCTCTGTGAGCTGCAAACACTGAGAACAGCACACAGAATCCTACAGGACTCTTCACATGTGCTGTTCCCAGCCTTTGAGTGGCTTCCTTCTGGGCGCCGAATCCGCTGCCCGGATCGCAGGACACAAAGGAGAAGAGCCACTTTTGCTCCAAGGGCTGTTCAACTTTTGAACTCGAAGCCGCTATTACCCTCTGCCTTTATGCACCAAACCCCATAAAGGTATAACCACACTCTCATTCCCCACTACCTATTGACCTCCACATTTTTGCATGTTATGCTACTCCGTTTTATTTACTCGCAACTGCAATTTTGCACCTTATGTATATATTGGAAACCATTTTATTGCCTTATTTCTTTATTATTATTATTACTACTTCATTCAGATTTTTATTTTTATTTTATTTGTTCTATTTCTTTAATGTGTGGGTCTGTGTCTATGCAACACTGCTCTACGTGCTTCAAATTGCCCCTCGGGGACAAATAAAGTTTTTTTTAAATTTGATTTGATTTGAAAGATTCACTGACTCAAGATTCAAGATTTTTATTTGTCACATGCATCAATGTAGTGGTATACCAGCAGTGAAATAAAACTGTGCTACTCCAGACTGTGCAATAATACAGAGTAGGAGGACAACCAAATATAACCAAATATAAATACAGTCAAATACATATTAACAAAAATGTAAATTAACAACATAAAAAACAGAAATATATAAAAGTACATAAAAGTAAAGATAAAAATGATGAGAAAATAGGATAAATTGTTTAAATTGCAATGACTCTTGTGATCGTATTACTCTACATCATACTGAGGGTTGGCGCAAGATCAGTATTTATATGCTATCTAGTATTTATTACATCAGCAGCTAAACATAGCCAACAAGCAACTGAATCGCATGTTTCGGCTAATAGTTCTTGCATACATATTCCTTGAAACACTTCAGAGACCATTTCAGATTATTGGTGATCCTCAAGCTTATCCATGAAAAAAGGCGGAGTAAACTATAAAACAAAGATTGTCCAATCCAGTTCTTGGGTACCCCCAGAAAGTGAACATTTTGGATCCCTCCCAGCTCCCAGAAGGTAGCAAAATATGGACTGTCTGATACAGAGCTGGGAGGGAGAAAAATGTGGGCTGTCTCAGGGTCCCATAGGATTGGTTTGGGAACACTGCCCTGAAAGACATTCCAGTGCATCACAAGAGTTTTGCACAAAATTGTACACTGTGGGCAATTTATTAAAGATGTCTGTTCAACAGAGCAGCATCTCTGATACACTGATAGTAGCTGAGGTGCAAAAAAACCCTATCCTATCTCTAGATGTGTGAAGACCTATTCTTCTCACAGAACAACTGTGCCACCCCTAGAAATGGCATTAAATTAATATAATTCTAAAATTAATATAATTACAATATCAATTAAGATCAAAAACATAGATATGGTGCTACTCTTTGGCAAAAAAATAAGCAATATAGACATTTTTTAATTGATCAAATAAATTTTTGCATGCTCTCAAAGTTTCAAGGAACTTAAAACATCGATGAATAGTTCCTATTGGATATTCGATTTATATCAGCATAAAAATAGGACGTGCTTAAATGATCATATTTAATAAATTTATTTAAGGCTTTTAGGTCCTAGTAGAAACGCCTAACAATGCACTAATACGAAGGCCTTAATAAGGAGTAGGTCAACCCTTTTTTTCGCAGCTCCAATTGTTCTTGGAATGCTGTTAAGTTCTGAGTGGGATATTAGACTGTTCTGCAAGATGAAAAGGTGCTCAGATTCTTTATATCTGAGGATTGAGGAGGTCAGGGAAAGAGTGTGACTTCATCCTATGAACACAGTTAAATTCATTTAGCAGTGTGCCCGGGGGAATGATTATCTTAGAATATGGGAAATCCATGAGGGAACAGAGTCTGCACGATAGGCAGGTGTCTACACAGAACGGTTCGTTCAGGTGTCTTCTCCCAAGTGACCTACAGGGGGCGCTACATACACAATAAAATATAGCTAAGAAAAATAAATAATTCAATCCACCACAATAACGGCCTTTTCTCTCTGCTGCGGTCTGGGAGGTAAAACTGCAGTCTGATGGGCAAAATGGAGAGACTCAGAATAAGTGTCTATCATTAGGCTGCCTGAATGCTAAAAGAGGAGCCCTAAATGCTAACATGGCACTTGAATGTACTTCACATTATTCCTCACTTCTCATTTTACATATTCTTGATGTGCACTGCCCATTCCAGTCAGCATAGGCACAAGGGCGAGAGGACACACCCTTCGTGGATTCCACCCACACACACAACGTACAATTTTAGAGATGCCAGCTATGTTAACCGCGTACCTTTGCATAGCGGGAGGAAAACTGTGCAATTTGGAGAAAACATGCAAATTCCACACACAGGATGGAGGTGGGATTTGAATCATTGACCCTGGGAATGTGAATCGTCATGCTGGCACAGAATTAAGGCACATACTAACTGTGACTCATTTTTCATAACGGTAAAACAATTTCCCCTCCAGTACAGTAGGTAGCAGTATTACTCTAGCTGATCTTCATGCTAGCAGTTTGCGAGAAGAAGAGTACGCGTGGCTGCGTGCTGCCAGAGCACTGGGGGTCTGTGTGTCCGGGCGGTCGGAATATGGATGATGGGATCTCAGATAGCTGGGAAGAACCGGCAGAGGGAGGGGTAAGAGACAGGACTCTAGTGGGTACTCGCTATTTACCAACTCTCGGAGACTTAGGGAATACCCTGGGAAAGCATTTCAGCCATCGAGGTGCTCCATTAGACGTGGGGACGGCGTAGCGAGGCGCGGCGCGAGGAAGTCGGCCGACACTTAAAGGGGCAGGACGGTGATTACTGCAGTGCGAGGAAGGCATTGTTCGTACAATTTTTACTTTAAAAGCAATACATGAAGGTTTTGACAGTTTTTAGCGAGTGATTCATCGAGTAAAAGAATGTCGTGTGTGTATGTTCTTCGAAAAAAAAAAACAATGAAGTGAAGCCGGTCTCAAACTCCTGTCTTGTGTAGCACATGGGCTGGTAAAATTGCAACCGCGGCAAGGTTATCTAAATTTAACTTAGCTAACAGTCCTGCTTTCACTATCCCCGAAGTCGAAACCACTTTTTTTTCTCTCGACCAGCTTTATAAAGCTTTATTATTGTTGATATGATTTTTTGACCGCAGACTAATGAACGTAATGCTTTTTTGTGTTAATTCGCAAGCGTTGGATACTTGGCTGATTTTGCAGGCATTCATATAGTGATACAAACGTACAACGAGGAACAAAGAAATTAACGAAAAATACGTACGAAGTGTCTTTTGCTATTCAGTTTATCCTGGATAATAAAAAGTGCTTTTTGGCTCATTCTATACGATATTTGTCTAGACACGCCCGACTAGGGAATCCCTACTGCAAAGCTTTGACTTAGTCCCCATCGGTTTCCCTACATTTTAAGAACATATGTTGCAGGGTTAAATATTTTAATTTAATTTAATTAAATTAATGACAAGTACAGCAACCCTGACCATAAACACAATGCTCTGATCTCTGCTGAAACACAGTTTGTTATTCACTGTCCAGTCTGCGGTGTTCAAGCTGCGTGTGTGTGTGTGCGCTCATATCTAACTATCTATCTTTCTTTTATATCTATGATTTTGCTGAAATTACTTTATCTAATAGATAACCCACTAACCATATCCTTTGCTCCTTTAACATCACTTACTTTTGTTACATTCTCTGTTTTGAGTCTTTTTTGGATTTCTGGCAAAGGGTGCCTGTTTACCTTTTCTCCTTTTCCCTGAATGCAGGAAATGCAGAGACAGGGGGAGAAATTAAGGATAAACCAAAAACATAGGTGGGTGTCACTAAGAATGATCTTAGTTTGTCTGTCTAAAGTGATCTCAGGTATGTCTTGTCTGTGGATTGTATTTGTATATATATAGACTGAGAAATAAATAGGATGGAAATAAAGATGCCATGTAGTTTCACTTTGGAATATTTTGTTTGATTATTTTATTGGTTGTGACTACTGAAGAGCTGCAGTAAGGTAATGGTATAACTCTGGTTGTAGGATGGAGGAAATGGTGTAACACAATGTCATTCTAGAGTCAAACCATGTCTTAGAATGGTTAGTTGGTTCTTGTAGTACTGTTAGTTTTTGGTACTTAGTCAGCCCTGGTATAAGAGCAATTTTAACTAACCCATTGACACAGTGATGAAATTCAGGATGCTTTGACACCTATGTTTGCTCCAGCAGAATTTTGGCCAGCAATTCTGGCCACTGTCCCCTTACGACCACAGCCATCATGATCCAGGACGGCGCCCTGCCTGCAGCACCACAGCCCCAGATCCGCATCTTGAAACGACCTTCCAGCAACGGTTCGCTGCACCCCCCTGCCGGGCCACCCCGACCTCTCCCTCAAGTAAAGTCCCTGGCCCAGAGGGAGGCAGAGTATGCAGAGGCCCGTAGGCGAATCCTTGGGAGTGCCAGCCCTGAGGAGAGCCCTCAGGACAGCCCAAATGCAATCAGGTAAAGACCTCAGCCCTACAGTAGTCTATACTCTCAACACAGAGACACTTTTATCAGTAGAAAGCTTGAAAAGGTGGCAGGTAATTGGTCTATATTGGATTTTAAAACTTTATCACTGTATGATTAAGCATATTATATATAATCTGCAGCATATTATGCACATGCAGTTTGCAATTTTCACATCACAAGGATCTTGACAATCAGTTGAGTTGAAACCATTTATAATTTATGCTAAAACATTTGTACTCTGTCATAAGAAACAAAACTTGGCAAGCTTTGCGATTTTGATGGTTGTTCCTTTTCAGGATTATCTAGTATTTGTTTATAAGTCAGTGTAATGTTTACTTCCACTGCATTGTATGAGTTTTGTATGCGCTCAAGACAATTATAATCATCGTCCTTCTTGCTGTTGGACCCACTCATAGACCGTATGGCACATTTGTGAGAAATTTAACAGAAATGAGTGAGGAGGAGAAAAGTGAACAAAAACTGGTCACCAAAAGATATTTGTCTCCTACTGCATGGAAATCTTCATTAAGTTCATGTTCCAAGGTTCCATTGTAATCTGTAGGATTGATGGTTATACTTAATTTTTTTCATGGATGCTTTGAACAATCCTGTCAAGCCTTAAAATACAGAGAATCAGAAATAAATGGTTAATCACAGGCAAAAGTTTAATGCTTATTTTATCACTTTGTAAAATACACGTTAAAAAACTGCAGTCTTCAGTTGATGACATGATCCTCATAAAGGTAGATCCTGGTGGTTTTGATGCAGAAAAAATATAATAGTTGGGAAAGAGGTGTGATTTTAGAACAGCTAGTTTAAAAAGTTTAGTAATTCTGAATCAGTGTCCCAATTTGTTCTTGTTAGTGGGGCCCTGTGTTCAGTTATCATTTTGTTGGAAAGCCATTTAATTGCTTTCCGTGGCCTAAGAACATCTTTGAAGGTTTGAAGAAGAACCTGACTTCTCTTTTGTTGATCACTCCGCGGCACTGAACACTTATTTTTGCACGGTTCTGTTTTGAGGTCCAGTCCGAATGTTCATAGATATTCTGCATCAATATTAAATATCAAAGCGGTGTTTTATCGTTCATTAGTGGAGTGTCCATGTGGAGTGCGGCGGCCCACATGTTTGCCCCTAACCCTGCCTGTAAATTTTCGTTGTGTAACTGAATCGGAGTGCCCAGTAACGAATGAGCCATGCATTATTGCCCCGTGGGATATGTGATGAGGATAATCACTGCCCCACTTAGGGAGCTGCTACTGTAAAAATAGAATCCTGGTTAATATTGTGTGGATGGTGCCGCTGTGGGGTTTTTGTTTTCAGATGTTTTGAGCGTAAGGTGTCTTTTTTTTATGTGAATGGGTGAATGCGGCGATGAGCAGGCTGTAGATGCGTCCGTTGGCTGGTGGTGCACGAGCTGACTGTCGTCCTCCCGTCTCGCCCTGCAGGCCTGTAAGAATGAACACACCCCAATTCCCAGAAGACTCCCGCCCCAACGATCAGGCTGTCCGCCAAGCTGTCAACCCTGGGGGCACGCAGGGCTTTCGCCAGCGCAGATAGAACACACTGTCCCGCCGTGGGGGTGGGGGGGCTGTAGGTCATCTTGGCCAAGGAGGCGGAATACTTGGGGGCACGAGGGGACACAGTGTTTCCTCTCTGCCCTGGGTGAGGATGCCGCCCCCCCCCCCCCCCCCCCCTGACCCACACAGAGGGCCCAGCTAATGATTCGTCACACGGTCCCCCAGCCTGCTCCAGGCCGCCACACCACT
>JAODKF010000044.1:4051130-4073959 GCA_026779585.1 Mormyrus proboscirostris | reverse complement strand
ACACAGACACGCACTCACAGTGTAGAGGATGAGGACAGAGGAGAACTGGATCAGACTGTAGACTGCCATGTACTTGAAGAGACTAAAAGACGTCACCAAAGAACATCTTCCTTCCCTGAAAAGGAAAGGCCGTACATGTAATTCAGGAACGAAGACGTAATTAGCTTAGACACTTTGGTTTTTGATCATTAGAGTTAAAAATTCCACATTCATCAAGACAGAAAGATTTTTAAATTAATTGCCTATTCCTACTGTGACATTAATGTTAACACATCAGTAATCCTCATTGAAAACAACGTGCATTGTTCTTATTACAAACGCTGGAGATGTGTTTCCTACCTAATAAGCAGCGGCACACAGCTGATGCTGTCAGAGCTGGACGTGAAGGGGGAGGCGATGGACGCCTCCGCCTGGGACAGGGACACGCCCGCGTCGGCCGCCTTTAAGGCCCCGCAGTCATTGGCACCGTCCCCACACATTCCTACACAGTAACTGGCAGGCAAGACGACAATCCTGTCATTTTTACTAAACTCTTTATGAAGATGCTTTCCCCTTTACTGGTTCATTCTTACATTTCTTTTAATAACGGCAGTTTGTTTGGCCAATTTGCATTTATGAATATAGGGAAATGGGGATTATTTTATTTTTACATACCCCATCCCTCTCTCCCATTTGATACACATATGGACACTAGAGCTGTAACAATTTATTGATTATACTCAACATATCGATTGTTCAGACCACGATACAACTGAATTGATTCAATTAACAGATATCGATTAATATCATTAGACCATGACGATAGGCCAAAATGCTGCTGAACAAAAAGAATCTGAAAAAAAATCTCTCAAAGCAATCTAGAGACTCATCTTTGTAGAGATCAATATACAGTATACTTTATGTAGTTCAGTACACCTGTGTCCCTAGGGTGTCTAAGAGTGAGCTATACATATCCAAAAATAGTTTTTTGTTGTTAAAAGTACAAATACAAGACAGCATGTTGCTTGGGCAGACATTTTTTGTGTTTTTGAGACATATATAGTTTGTTCATATCTAGTGAAATGGATGATCACTATAACAGATTTTTGTTGTTCTTTATATCTCAGGCAGATTACCATCTAATTGAGATTTGTATATTTATGACATGAATACAAGGTAATAAAATGTCGCTATTTACTTAATTTGACGATTTCAAATTATAGCACAGCTGTGTCAAACACTTTTCAAATTACCGTACTGTACAAATTAAACTACTGAACTGTGTATAATTGAAATATGCTATAATACAGTACTGTACTGTATTTGAAATGTAGCTTAGTACACTAAGCTTTGCTGCTGCATCTCAGTGGCTCGTTTTTGGAAATTTATTATAAGCTTTGATGAGTCTATACTTGTCATTGAGAGGAAATTGCTTTCTTTTTCACATCATGTTTTCTGTGCACATTGCATTAGCCTCAGGTAGCCTAGCTAGCCAAAAGCAGATAGGTCACTGCAAGGCAACATAGGAAAGTAAAAAAAGAATTACTACCGCAGTTTAAATTTTTTCCATATGTTGTCATCTATTAAAAAAATCCAAAAATGAGTACTAAGTGGATGATTTGATTACTATAAGCAAATTATTTGAACAGTATTTGTCCAATGATTCTGTCCCAAGCTTTTTGATCCATATAAGCAGTTGGACGTTATAATCATGATCACTATAAACAGTTTCCACTGTATCACCAGATATCAAATTGCTGCCTTTCAAAATTAAAACTGAATCGTATCATGGCAAAACTTACAATTTACACTCCTATTACACACAGGTGAAAGCAAAGCTTGGGGTCCAAGCACAGGGTCAAGCCATTTATCTGGTGTACCTGGGGCATGTCTTGAGGCAAAGGGCCTTACTCAAGGAGATACTTCATGCATTTTCTCCTCCTCCCCCTTCTTTCATTCTTTGTCCTATCCCTCTCTCCCTCCCTCGTTCATTCACTCACTTGAGTTTCTGCAGCTCAGTGACCAGCTGAGTCTTCTGCTCTGGAGTCATGCGAGCGTACACCGTGCCTCTCATCAGCACCTGTGTGTACGGGGGGAAAGCCAGCAGAGAAGGCAAAAGTCAGTCAGAGGAAATGTTTAAAGCTATTTATCTGGGTTGTAAGTATGTATATATTTGCGCAGAAAATACCACACTCTAATGTATGCAAATTAACAGTAACAATACAAGCTAACAGGAATTTCTTCTGTTCCCCAAAAAGTTACTGATATCTAGTTAGATGGCTGGATGAACATCGCTTCAGTTCCCACACTTCTCCTCTGGGGCACCTCAGCCATTCCATGTATTCGTTATATTTCACCGCCAGTTCTCTTAAGTTACTTAGTTAAATAACTTAGCGAGGTATTGATTAACCCTACAAGGTTTGCTAATGGCCAAGTCAAAAAATAGATGGGTATTTTGGATGGTTGCTGTAAATACTGGGGTGACATTAGGAGAGGTTTTGAAAAGGCTAATTATGCTGACACACTTGGATAGACATCAACAGTTTTATACCAACATGAAGATCACTTAGACATTTTCTTTGACTGCTTAAGACTTTTCCACAGTACTATATATAAAAGCCTCACAGATGTTGCTGAATTTACCTTGGGTAGGTATTCAGGGAAGTGGTCACAAAGGGCAGAGAAAGACTTGCCATTGATGGCCAGGTGATACCCGGAACTTCCTTGGTAGAGACTCTATTAATGGAAATACAGGCTTCATGAAGTTGCTTTCAGTGGATTGTGCATGAGAAGAATATCTGCTCTATCAGTCCAATAGTAAAATATGCAATGTAACTGTGAAAAGGTTAGTCCACATTGGTGCCAATTCCAGGACTGGGGTTTAAAACCCCTCCTCTGCTCTGGGTGTGATATTTCATACAATGTGATCGCATGATAAATTCTAGGGGTGAGTCATTGTTGAATATTCAAATATTTCAAGAAAGCGTATAAGATAATAAAAAAAAAATCTTAAAATTGAATAATCAATGAATCATTTTAAAAATGATTTAGCAGTAATATAATTAGTTGTGATTCATCCGTTCTCTGTTAAATTTGCAATTTATGCATTAAGAAATTTCCCTATTTTAGCATGAGCTCTGCATCCGCTCTCTAAGCCAATCTATCATTTTTGTGTGTTTGTGATGATTGAGGTGAACAAGCAAACACAGAATGATCATTTGTCTTTCATTGTATAGAAATATGCTGGATTCATAGAGAGGATATTGTGGAAAAGCAATCGATTTGTCGGCACTGCTCTGTATTTGATGGCACAACTCGCGGGAACAAGTGTAAGAGAATCTGATTATGCTGCTGCTCTTACTTTTCTATGTACATTTAGATCATCATGGTTGTTGCAAAAATGTCCTTGAAATTAATGTTATTTAAAATTTTAAGAACAAAGTAACAAGAGTGTATTTTCAGTTTAACCAGAATGAACTAGTGACTCGCTTTCCCAGTAAATTATGTTTTATTGTGCTTTATTTTTGGGAGATTTACAAGTCCTTTTTTGTTTTATAAATATCGCAATATTTCATTGCAAATATTAAAAAAAAAAAAATCTCCTACATCATTTAGCCCTAGTTTCAAGGCTTAACGCTCCAAATGATGTCTCATTTTATAAGGAAATAAATGAATTGAATAGCCTATAATCCAGAGATTACTATTACGATTGTTAAAAGTAAAGAAATCACCATTTGCTGCAACTGCCCAAGGCACAGGCTATTAAGCGTTATTGTATGCTACTGCACTTGAGCTAATTTGAGAGTTTATGAGACTTCAATTTCAGTTCCAATTTAATGTATTCAACCTACTTTTTAATGTTTCGGACTATCCTTTTGCAGCAACAAGTAAGGTCATTTTATACGACAAAAAATAAGTGCTTTGATCTGTACTCCGCACACAGTTATCTGGATGGGGTGAGGCTTATCAATTATTATTTGAATGACTGGCCAAATGTGACTAGTAATTTTGCCTGAAATGGCCATCCCTAGTAAATTACATTTATATGGGTGAGACAAACACTCATTTTCACTGCTAACACAATGAAAGTTGCCAGTAATAATTATTAGTACATTATTACCATTTTGAGTTCTCACTTCTTACCAGTGCTAATACATCTGTAAGGTACAGTTATATGTCTTTAATGCAATAGAGCTTAGTCTTTGATGAGTAAGCTGAAGCGATCTGCACTGGAGATTTGGTATAATGCAGTTAGCAATGTGCTATTACCTGCGCAAAGCCAACTTGCAGATTCTCAGTGCTGTTTTCTCCCATGTGAAATCGTAGCGTTGCCAGTGAATTGGCACCAGGAGGGTTAGCTTGTACAAAAATGACTTTGTCATCTGATGGTACCATGCCACAAGTCCGGGCCACATTCACAGCAGTCAGGGTGTTGTCACCTATGGAGATTCAAGCGTGGCACTATTAGAAAGAGTTTAGCGGATTGCACACATCCTGATGCATGTACAGAGATGGAGACAAAGTGTTTCATACAGAGCATCTGAAAAGCAGCCCCAGTTCACGCCCACTCTCTCACCTGTGACCATGACGGTCCGAAGCTGGGCGTTTTTCAGAATGGTAATGACACCTGGCGTTTCCGGCTTCACTACGTTCTTCATCACCAGGAGACCCAAGAACTTCATTGAGCTTTCTACGGCTTCCCTGTGGAACATGACTGCAGTTTTATGTCTCCCTTCTCTACAAAGTACAATTATAAAATTAATAAACACTGAATTTTAGGACTATTTAATTCTAACTGACCTCTCAATGGTCTTCAGGCACAGTGTTTCATCGAGCGTTTTATAGGCCAGAGCCAGCACCCTGAACCCATCATTTGTGAAATGACTCAAAGTGTCAGAAAATGTAGCAGGTACTGCCAAAAAACAAAGAAAATTTAAAAGCTTGTCTGTTTTAACCATACGCAAAAAGAATGTATAAGCCCAGGTTATTGTTACACAGATTTCTGACTGTTAGACAGAAATTTATCTCATCTATCTTTCAGCCTAAATTTTCATGTTACTATTCAGCAGGTACCTTTATTCAGAGCGACATGCACCGGCCACCTGCTGCACAGCAGAATTCTAACCACTCACCGCTCTCTTTCACGCAAAAGCTGGCCACCATTTCAGGAGCTCCCTTGAGGAAAGCGAGCGCACCGTGTCCTCCTGGCCCCACAGTAACCACACTCATCCTCTGTAGGGTGGATGAGAATGGGAATCTCCGCAGGATAGCCACCGGCTCACTGATGGACTGACATGAAGAACAAAATGAGGAATTTTGACCAACGCATGTATAATCATACAAAATAAAATTAAACTAGATGCTGTCAGAATAACGACGACATATTCCCCTGAGGGCCCCTTCCACATCTAATCTCTACTCCTCTCACACCGCCCCACCCCCCTTTCCAAAAAAAAAATCTTCATTAATTGATCATTGATCATTGTCTGCGTTCCATACCTGAGCACAGTTTGCAATTACACCAGATGCGTACTGTGCTTAAGGCCAACTGTACCCTGCTCCGGTCCACCTCTTCAAGCAGACATGGGCACGGTTATGCATGTAAGTGCCCAGGCTTGGTACAGATGCACTGGACGTCGAAGGTCAAACGTGCTCGGGCATGGTACAGATCGCCTAGTGTGAATACACCCTAACTTTCCTTTAAGAAGGGCCAAACTCCCAGCCACCCCTTTGGAGATTACCCACAATGCCATGTGGCTGCAACTCAGATGCCGGTGGTCTCATCACCGCCAGGACACGGAAGCTCCCAAACTCCCCCACAATCTCTGTGGTTTGTCCATCCTCCTCGGGCTCCTCTAGTTCCTAAAGACACCGAAATAACCGTAAAAGTGTGATACACACAGCAGGCACCATTTGCTATCACAAGAACCGCTCACACAGATCCCCTTCACCTTATGCCATGTTTATTATTTTCCAACACTAAATACCATTGAAACAAACCTAAATACAGTCACCTACACTCACAGAGTACTTCACCTGCTTATTTATACAATTGTCTAATCAGATAATCATGTGGAGGAGTGAGATGCATAAAACCATGCAGATACAGGTCAGGAGCTTCACTTAATGTTCACGTCAAACTCCAGAATGAGTAAAGAAAAAAAAAAAAAAAAGTGATCTCAGGAAACTGTTGTTGGTGCCACACAAGCTGGTTTGAGTATTTCTGTAACTGCTGATCTCCTGGGATTTCCACACACAATTCCAGCCAGGACTCCTCTAGGATTCCAGTGTGTGGCTCAGTGGGCTAAGCCTATGTGCTTGTAATCAGAAGGTCGCTGGCTCAAACCCGAGGCATTCAGATAGTAGAACAGAATTTAGCATTATCACACCAACACACAGCCACCCTGCCTTGTGTCATTGTGGTATAATGGTGTGGGTGATGTTTTCTTGGCACGCTTTGAACCCATTGACACCAAACGATCATTGCCTGAATGCCACAGCCTATCGGAGCATTGTTGCTGACGCATCGCATCTCCAGATGTTTTCCCACCATGAAGATCAATTGTTGCCGTTTGTTCGTAGCGAGTCAGTAAGCAGGGTTAAGGGAAAGTCCGACTTATTTCGACAAGTCTGGCTCATTTAGGTGGGAGTCCCATTCCATCAATGTGTCTTAAATGAATCCCCGCTGAGTGACGATGGTAACTTAGGCGAGTGAACAAGTCTGCTCTGGACCAGGTTAACAGTCTTGCTTAGATAAAGCGTTGTTTCAAAGAGCGTCCGATGTGTGGGAAAAGATTCCCAAAAGATCGTTCTGTCTGACAAAATTCCGCGCTCTCACTACTAATGTGTGATAAATATAATAAAGCCTATAAAAATCGTGTCTCAGCATTCCAATTAATTCCAAAATAATTAAAATAAAAGTGTGCCCATATTACCATGGTCAAACATGAAATGTTCATGAAATAACATGAACAGGAAGATATTTTTAGATTTTTATTCACTGTCTACTTTGAAAATTGATTTGTAAAAAGCCTACTTTGAATGTTTGTTAGTACAAAGCAAAGATACGATATGGTTATTTATGCAGAACATTTCACACGGATGTGATTGAAAGTATTTTACGGAGATCAAATAATACAGAATAACATTATACCAAAAGAATGAGCCGTGAACGTAACCCAGAAGGTTATTCCATTGGTTATGGGGATCAAATCATAAACTTTCACGGTATAAGGCGACAGCATAAACCACTGAACCACTGAGCCACTATACTAGGCACTTGTAACATTTACGTAACTTACACATTTAGTCTGTCTGCAATTCATTGCCAAACCAAGTCCCTGGCTGTATTTATGGCCACAGTATTGCCTTTTTTAGCGATTACATATTTGTATTTTTCATACAGCTCCACCAGCAGCATTTGTTCTGCAGCGGAAAAAAAAAAAAAAAACATTGCTGCTCATTTGATCGATCTATCGTTCATACATTCATGTGGGCTTCTTAAATATCTCGGGTGTGCGCACTAAGTAAGACTATGCAAGTCTGTCTTGCGTGAGCCTTGATGGGTTAAAGCTGAACCACGTTAGTGGAACGTCATGAGGCTAAGTTTAGAGATGGCTAGTTTCAATCTGACTTTTTCGGGAAAGTCTGGCTAACTTTAGCTACTTCCGTGGAATACCCCCCTGGTCTGTAACATGAAACATTGCAATGGCCCAAGTGTAATCACACAGCCAAGGACATAACAGTCACCACTGCCACTCACCCAGCCTGTGGACTCGATCATCTTGAGCTCCAGGGGGTCTCCGAATAACTGGGACCCCAGCAGTGCCACGGAGTGGCAGGACACCATGGCCGTGAGCATGGGACCCTGCGGCAGCATGCGGGGGTCTGGTATGAGCTCTGTGAAGCCTTCCCCACCACCCTCCAGGACACCCCACACATCAAGACTGTCCTCCGTCAGCGTGCCTGTCTGTGGGCAGGGAAGGTATTGAGGGTAAAGCACAGGAACAAGAGGCTATGATGTCTGTATTAAAAATGCAGGCAGAACCAAATTGCAGGTTGATGACAACAGACATGACAGACTGCAGAAATGTGAGTGAAAAAGTAATGTATGGGTTTTAAGTGGAGAGTAACCTATTCAGAATCTACCGGCCCGGTAAAACAGCTTCTGAGTAGGTCAGACGCTACGCCTCCCTGAGGGCTACTGGCCAGCTGCCTGCTCACCTTATCAAAGCAGCAGAGCGATATCTTGCCACAGATATTGATACGGGGTGGACTGATGCAGAACACACCGTGACGCTTGAGGCGTCGCTGTGCGTAGATGGTGCCTGTCGTCATGGCAGCAGGCAAAGCGGGAGGCACCACGATGGTGACGATATCCAGGGCCCGGATCACCAGCTCCACCCAGGGAACCTGGAGCCAGAGGTCCACATAGGTATGAATTAGTGTGCTAAGATGCAACTGAATACATCTTACTGCTGGAAGGTTAGGGTTATAGGAGTGTCGTGTGGTTCCGAGTTTCAAACTCACTGATCTTGCACGTTTTAGGGAGCTACTGATTAATTAACACCAGTTTGATATAGTTCACAACTGACAGATCAAACACAATAAATAAATAAAATTACTATTATTATTATAATTCAGGGTTTCTCCAGTTATTAGCCACAGGGCTATCAGCAGGCCTTACTTAACAATATGTTAAGTGTAAAAATCAGTAGTGTTAGGCTCACCATGCTCATGCTTAGGATCACGATGGTGTAGATTGTGCCTATCAGAGCTGTAACATAAAACAAGGGGTATTCATGTACAAACAAGCTCTACAGTGGTGTCACAAATAAAAACTATTAGCATTAGAAACTAAATAGCAGGAGTAATTCATTCATTTTGCAAGACCTAAAGTAGTATACAGATAGATGGGATCACTGCGTAGATGGATGGCTACACTCAATGAGAACGGAAATGTACCCAGTGCCCCAAGGATGAGCAGGAACTTCATGGAATCTTGGTAGAAGCGGAAGTTTACTGGCTGAGGGAAAAGTATGGAGCTGATCAGGTTACCCTTAGCTGTGAAAAACCCTAAAAAGCAAAAGCAGTAAATCACACACATATACAAGCTGTAATGGGAAAGAGCTTTGAAAATCTGTCACCCTCACTAAAGCTGCGATTTACAGGCTCAGAGCTCATTTCATATCCTATCTATAGCATTACAACCTAATTAATAACCAGATTATAAACCATTCATAAACACTTTATATGGGTAGCCTTATTGTAAAGTGGCACCAAGATACTAAATTTTAAAAGGCAACAAGAGGCCAGGTTAACTTTCACAAACAGAATTCCTGGGTATGCATAAAACCTGTCTGTACAGTAGATATGCCACCATCTTACCTGTGCGGGTGACCACAGCAAGACCTCCTCTCCCCCCCTGGCGGCCCCCCCTGGCCTGGATAACTTGTGTACCACAGAACAGGGTATGTCTGCGCTGAGAGTCAGGACTGTATTTGCCTGCACTGAAGGGAAGGGGAGTTTTCATCACAGGTACGCTTTCACCTGGAAGAATGGCAGGGGTGCAGTCAGACAGCAGACCTGCTACATTTACCAACATAAGGGACCATATTATGGTTTTCTGGTCTCTCCCTTTCCTTTAGCGTGTTATACAGTTATTGTGCAAGTAAATGGTCTGCAAAGTCATAAGAACCAAACTACATGCCAAACATAGTAACTATTACCACAGAAATCCCTCTTCGCTAATCTGCCTAAAACACCTTGTTGGAATTCCAACCCTTACTTCTGTGACATGGTGAGGTCATCTTGTAACACAACCCTTATTGGCTGCCTACCTGCAAGGATCTGTCTGCAGACTGCAAGGCAGGGGCGGAATGTGTAGGGCAAGCTGACCAATCAGAGCACACTGGGCTCATCAGGGGTGGGGCTTTAACGTAGCATTTCAGACAGAAGGTGAATAGAGATGGACAGCATAAGCTAAATAATGTTTTTGGAACAACAAAGCAGGTAAACCTATTCTAGTAGACCCCAAAAATAAAATCACGAACAGTTAAAATGAGGATCATAGGGTCCCTTAAAGATGGGACTGGAGCTGGAAGGTTAAATACCTGTATAATAAGCATGCAAAACTAAGCTTTAGGTAAACACTCTAGGTAAAAAGGTCAGACAGAGTAGTATTATTTAAAAAGCAGTACAATGTTTTAAATGCAATATTCCAGAAGCATATTAAATCATGGGCAGAAAGATTTCTGTAATCAGTGCAAAGAACTGCTTCGCCTCTAGTTATATTAGTAATTATTCACTTGCTAACATTGTAAGTCTTAGAAAATTACTGTCTAATATAAAACTTAGATTTTTAAATTTTTAACAAAAAAACAAAAGAATAAGAAGAAAAATTATTAAGTAAATCTCAAAACACACAGCAAACTATGACATAAAAAAAAGCTTATTAATTATCGACAAACAATGTGTGCCTCACCAGTGAGCATGCTCTCATTGATCATGCACTCCCCGACCAGCAGGGCGGCATCACAGGGCATGAGCAGACCCTCTGGAGGTATCAGCACACAGTCCCCAGGCACCAGATCCACAGAGCTCACATTCTCCTCCTCTGCCGGTGAAAGCGAGACAGATGAGTGAGTCTGAGCTCCGTGCAGGATCAGGATGGGGGAAATGGCACGCTGGGCCGGGATCAGGATGGGGGAAATGACACGCTGGGCCGGGATCAGGATGGGGAAAATGGCACGCAGGGCCGGGATCGGGATGGGGGAAAATGACACGCAGGGCCGGGATCGGGATGGGGGAAATGACACGCAGGGCCGGGACCGGGATGGGGGAAATGACACGCTGGGCCGGGATTTGGATGGGGGAAATGACACGTAGAGCCAGGATGACACTCACCGCCAGTGTCCCTGCGGACCGTCACATTGACCACCAGGTGGGCCATTCTGCGCAGGGTGCTGCTTTGCTGAAACACAGGCAGCCCACCAGTCAGCCGTCCCTCTCATGTGTTTAATCACACCATCACACACATTTCACTAGTGTCACAACAAATATTCCTGCCCTTAAGGGACTCAAAAAGGCATGCAAAAAGGAAACTTTATAATTGTATGTCAATCTGCATAAACATACATCCCGGGGATGCAAAAATTGACATGATGCACAGATGACCTTTATACCAAAACAATGAGATTTTAAGCAGGCATGGTGACAGTGTGTATGAGCGTTGATTAGGCTGGCATGTCGACTGACGGTATATGGAAGTTCATATAAGCTGGCATGCCGACCAAGAGGGTAACTCTGATGCCTCAAACCTTCTCCATGGGAGATTTGAACCCCATCCCTGCTGTGTGTGTTTGCTTCTCCTCCCCAGGCTATGTGGGTCTCATCCAAGTACCCCAGCTTCTTCCCACTCTCCAAAGACTTTCAGATGGGAGAACTCAAGCCCATAAATTACACGTAGTGTATGAGTATCTCTGGCTGTCACCATGTTTTAGGTGCTCCCCTGCAATTCGCTACTGTTCCAGATCCACCCGGAACCCTGCATTGTAAACACATAAGAAAATATGAAAGATCACACTTGCTCCCACTCCATCCTCACCTTACGGATTTCATAGAGGGAGATGGCTATAGAAATAAGTGAGATGACAAGGATGCAGCCTGCATAGTAGAAGTAGCTGTCGCTCATCCATAAGATGATACTGAAGATCTGGAACAGGTAGAAGGGATTGAGGACCTGAAGGGGAGGAAATGAGGGTCAGCTGGACTAGCAGGACCAAAGGGATCCGGTACACAAAAACAGACACATGGATGGAATCCAGCACCTCCTCCACTAGCAGCCGAAAACAGGACTTCACAGGAACATCTATGAGGTTTGGCCCATACACCTTTCTCCTGCAACCGGATTTAGGACAGGACACATTTAAGCGTGAGCACAGAGGGAGCAGGGAGATGAATGCAGAAGTGCAAATGTACATCTGTAGGTGCACGACTGAACATATAATTGTGTGACCATCTGTATAAGAAAAAAGTGCTTGTTCACCTGGAGCTCTGTTCGTGGCAGCTCAGCCCCCCCTGCTGGCGGTAAATGTCAGAGGAAGTCCAGTCTTCACTGAGGACACTGTGCAGAAAGACACTCTGAGACTTTTGCCCCCTTTTAATGCATGGACATTATTTAGCGATCTTGGTGATGTATTGAATCAGCGGTTCTCAACTACCTTTGGGTTGTAAAACCATTTTCATTGGGTCAGGGACCGTGCGGTTAAAAACATAAACATCTTTTGTGATGTCTGACTTTTGTGGTGGCAAATGATGCAAAATTCCATCCCAGTAATCTGGTGACCTCACTGTCAGCATTTTTGGAGAAACAAACAAATACAAACAAGAACACTTAGGGTAGCAACTTAATGACTGAGGAACAATATGGATCCGCAGGCTAGGCCAGTTGAGAACCACCGTTTTAAAACTTAAGATTTTCTTGAAGTCCTTCAACGTGCCTCTCCCGCAAATCCTACCTTACAGGACAGAAGGCACCCTTCTTCACCATCCAAATGTAACGAATCCCCTCAAATATAAAGCAGCGAAGGGATGCTTTCTTAAAAAAAAAAAAAAAAAAAAAAAAAAAACAACATGGTTTGAAGAGGAATTCATGGCTGACTGCACTCACACAGCCCCCACAACCCATATCCGAAAACAGCTCCCTGACCTGCTCGTTGTGAAGGTGTACTGTATCCCTCCAGTCAAATTCCTCAACATCACTGGCCGGGTGTTCCGCACTGGAGGGGGGGGGACACGCACCCGCCTGAGTATGCCTCATACCCAAAGCAAGCACACAGCTAATCAGAACTGGGCACGCACTGTTCCTTACCTGCCATCATCCATCTCCAGTATCTGTACCTCTACAATGAAGCTCTGCCCATGGGCATTCTGGGGCGGCGGGGGGGTATAGAACAATAAGCAGAGGAACCATCCAAGTCACATTCCAAAGACACAAAACCATCATCATTTTCCAGTCGCTAATCCATTAGCTTATCCAGAAATCCCTGTGCTTGTAACAGGGAAAGATGACAAAGGAGCCGCACTGTTCTATTTGAAAATTCAATACAAGACAAACTGGCAAGACAAAATTATTAAACACTTAAAAAGAAGGCGCAAACACAGATTACTTGACACTACAGGCTAGTCGGTCATGGATACAATGAAGCTGACAATTCAGGATACAGCTCTCATATTTCTGCTAGTAGGAGTGCAAGGAAGGCAAACTTGACACTCAACCGGTTCTGCAACTTTCTCCACTGTCCAAGGTCTTTCAGTTGCTTCAGTCTAACAGAGTTTAGTAAAATTTCTCTTATATAAACACTGTTGTACTCTGTTTGAATGGGGGACCAAAACATTCCTTGAGTTTTTCATAATGTATAAAATAAGGTTTGGGCCAATAAGGCTGGCTGTGTTTACCACAACAATTGTAGAATACAGAGCAAGAAAGAACTGAATAACTTTTTAATGCTCCCATTTCCAAACTACAGAAATCAAGCCAGATACTAATGTTTAGCCGCCCCTGAAGTCCAATCTTACCCTTATGAGTAGAGTATCAGCCAGAGCCAGGGGACAGAGGTTACAGCGGGCTAACACAGCCAGACGGGGGCGCCAGTAGAAGAGTATGAGCAGCAGGCCCACCGATAGCACGGCAAACACGCGGCACAGCCACACGCGCCAAGGCACAAGCCGGTAACCCTGCACATCCTGGGGGAGAAACACAGGAAGTCATCGGCAAAGGTTTCTGGCCTACACAGAAGCACAGGGGCACCAGACACAGAGAACAATAACGACCCATCACACCTATCAATACATATACAAAACAAAAACCCAGTTAACACACTACACACTGCTCATAGCATATGCTGCCAAAACAATTAACAGAAATTAACTAGATAAGAACATCTCAATTAGAAATTATAAAACTGACGTTTACTTTTTACTGTTATTTTTTCTTGGCTTATCTGGTACCTGAATTCTAGATCACTTAATATCAGTGTTAAAGTGATGAAGACAATATGTTTATACAATGGATTTCACACTTTATTCCGAAAAACATTGCATCTCAGAATGCTTGTGTATGTATTGCTTTGAACGCCATCAGCATGGCAACGCAGTGAAAATGTCCCAAGGAATCAACCATTTTTTTTGTGATGAGCTCGGCAGGGAACGCACCATATTTGAGATGGTGCAGTGGCAGGGGTCACCAGACCCAGCCAGTAATGGCTGACTGTTACCTGCAAATGAAAAATAGTTGTTCAGTCCCTTCAAGGTATTAGGACATATGCTAGAATTATGCAACATCAACAAAGCAAGAGCTAATGGTTGACAGCTAACAGCGTTAAACTGTACGTGCAAAACCGACATGCCACGAATTCAGCCTCACCCGTGTAAATTCTCCATCTTCAGAATGGAAGAATAGAAATGGCAGCGACGATTCAAAAGAATGTGTAACTGCCTAAGCAACATTAAAGGAAATGTGCTCCCACACAGCAGTATGTCGCTGCTGGGCGTGCAACCCCAGGCAAACACGCGCTATGTACACACACCGGTTGGTTTACCACGCTTTTGTTTTCCCCACATACACTGCAGGGTGTGTGTCCTCAGTCCCTGTTTTATAGATTTATATGAGTAGCAATCAAGAACTGCAATGCTGATTACACAGGAACGCTATTGGTGTTTCATCAAATGTGAACAAGAGAATTAAGTGACTGCGACCTGTCAGACTTGTTTAATGATACAACATAATTTTTGTCAGTATTCATTCAAAACATACTGTTTTCGTGACTGACGTTATATTCTGGCTGATACAGCACAACATTTGATGGAAAAAGTGACATATCGGTCTCCCAAAGAGCACTGAAACACTGCAATACACTGTAAATTGTATTGTTCTGAATGCTTAAATGTTTTATGTTATACCTAAAAAGTAACGCTGCGTTTTCATTTAACTCCCAATTCAGTTTATGTATACATCTGGTAAATAGATGCTATTGTCGCTGTTGTCGATATTCAGGTATATTTTTTTGTGTAATTCCGTTTTATACCATGGTTTATTTGCATTGGACTTTTAAAAACGATGTAGAACGCAGGACACGAAAGTTGGAAACACAAATATATAGTTTCCAAATAATTACATTTCGATTTGCTCCGTTTACAAGTACTAATTTAAATGCAACTTGATACGCCTTGTTGTTTTCTTAATCAGAGGAAGATACGGAGCATATAATTTTAATTACTGGTAAGTGTGGCGCTTAGTCCGGTTTATCTTTTAACGACAGCAGGATTTCCGCGTTCAGTATACCCCACAACACACTGAGGCCGTATTACCATACTGTACGGCTTACTATTGGGTGTCAGGTCATTGTTAATTAATTTTAAAAGATGAGACATTTTTCTTGTTTTTTTCAGCTGTTACGAATTTGGGGTAATCGCTCCTGTGTCAACAGACGTCTATTTCAGGCATATTGTAATAGTTTCTAGTTGCGTCGATTTATTTTATAATTCCAAATACTGTACAAAAGCGTCGCCTGAAGGTTAACTAATTTGACCGGTTAATTTTTATTTCAAGTAATCGGAGTCCGATTTGGACATAATAAAACCAGCACAGACGGTTGCGTCTGCTTATAAACCAGTACGGCAGGTTTTAGACCGATCAGTAAATGTAAGTAGTTTGAACCACTTACCTTTAGTAAAGAGTTACAGGTTTCCCGTCTTCTGAATAACCGGTTCACTACAAATCGATTAAATTAAATACAGCGATAATAAGCGACTCTCGAGGGAAGCAATAATCGCCAGTGTAACACCTGGATTTACCCTGGGAGCTTATAGCCGCAAAAGCCCGCCTCTCTTACTACACTCTACGGCGCTCACTTGCCTTGTTTCACTCCTTTTATGTATTTGCACTGAACATCCAAAATTATGTCCTTCATAGCCAAAGTCTCTCTTTAAATCCACTATGATGTATTTCAAAATTAAGATTCAGTATAGTCTTGTGTGCTTATACGTCTGCTTATGGGGTACAACACGATTAACGTCAAGTCTTAAGTTGCAGCGAGACATTAAAGAAATGGCAAAGATTAGGCCTATGATGTATAAAACATAAAAAATGTAAGTTTGATACCATAAATTGTCTGGGGTACTTTCACGTTAAACGCCATTCATTTATTTTTTCATTCATTCAATCTCTCTCTCTCTCTCTCTCTCTCTCACACACACACACACACACACACAAACACAGAGAGGCCATCGATACATCATTGTTTATCATTTAGACTGGAACTGTTTTTTAAAAAAAACATTAAAGTGTCTGTTAAAGTAAAGCACAAACGTAAAGAATGTTAATTGGTTTTGCAATCTGTAGTAATATATTTTTTATTTAATTCGTTTTGTTTGGCGTAAGTTTTGCGGTTGCATTCCATATATTTTTCCCATTGGATATGTGTATTTTAGTAGGCTATAGTACGTGATTATAGTTTTTCCAAAACACAATTTTAACCGATGAAAATATGAGCGAATATTTTGGGATACTTATAGGTAATAGTGTGGATCCAAAAACTTGACATAGACGACCGGAGTGACTGACAAGCATAGAAAACAGTATTTTTCAGTTAACGTGATCATTAACACCAGTTCTCTAAATAATAAAGCGGCCACTGTACTTTGCTGTTACTGTAAACAATATGGGTTTTCCGTAAAAGGACGAACGGAGCAGACTGAGCCAGAAAATGTAAGGTGACGCACGCATGCGCAGACTTGCGAGGTAAAAATCAGGCAGGCGGATCCCATAGTGACACGCTGGAAGAGATTTGGCAGGAAAGGGCCTGCTGCCGAGTCCGACAGGCAGCTGATTAGGGAAGGAGATGCGCACGCGCAGGAGAGATTCTCCCTTCGGTTGCATTTTTTTCTATACCGGTGTAAGGAAAAGCAGTAAAGATGCCCCAATGTTCTTGGTTGATCATCTGAATACAGGCAGTGTTAGCAAGTTATGATCATGGGGGAAGTCAGGGAGAGAATGGGGGTTCCAGCCGGCACCACTAGGGTGATAATATAGATAATACAGTGGCCAGAGAAGTGACTGAGCTACCATTTGCTCTCACGGGAAGTCTCCATCCTGTCCTGTTCCATCTGTCTCTGGATCCTCACAGTCCAGGAGGTCACTCTCTACATGCAAACACACCCACACCTACACACAATACCTTGTTGGAGAGGGCCTTTTGGGGTGTAAAGGGGATGAAGAACTGTCCTTACTTTGATTTTGAGCTGCCTTTCAATCCCAGGTGTATGTCTACACTGTACATGATATTACTTTTACTGTTCAATAAACCACTGTTTTGCCAAAACTGGGGAGACTCTGCAAGTGGATTCCTTACATCCAGCCAGGAGAAGGGACTAGCAACTGGAAGAGTGACCTGGGAACTTTTTTTGGCTGATATTTTCCTCAAGAAGAGAGAAGATTTCTGTACCTAAGAAAGAAGACTGACCAGAAGTCTTCATTCCAGAGGTGCCACCTTCTTCTGCGTACCGAAGGACCCAGAAAGAATCACACTTGTGAGTATAACTGGTTTGCGATATCAGACGTCTGCTGAGACGAACAGTAAAATAATATAGGAAACAGGGAGTAATTCAATACTTAGACATGAGAATTCTCCTGGTTTGACCAGTTTATTAGTAATAGAGGGTAAACAGGATGTGTGTTTGTAGAGGAACTGGGCTTTGGTAAGAAAGCACCAGCAGGGTTCCCCACATTTTAACCCTGTGTCTTTGAGGTAAACCACCACCGTAGGTATATTGTGCAAGTTTATACTGTGAGAGTTTAAATTTATACTCAGAACCTACAATGATGGAGTGGGCCATCGAATATGTTGCAAAACATTGCAAGGAGGGATCATACGGATCTCTCACGGATAAGTTAGACCCTCTAGAGTGGCTAGAGGAGGCATGCAGGGAAAGGAACACAAAATGTTCCAAGAAAAAGCAAAGGCATGCTAACGTGTTACAGGACAGCAAGAAATTAAGTGCAGACTGGCAAGTTTGCAGTCTGAGTGTACTCAGCATAAGAGTACCATCGGTGAACTGATGGATAGAATAGAGAAGTCTGCTAGCCGAGCAGACCGTACAGCTAACTATACCGGCAGACCTAGTGGAATCACTCCCAGATAATCTCAGAATGGCTGTTGATGGTGAATGGGCAACTGCTCAGCAGAGATAGGTGATTGACAATCCACAGCCTAATTGGGGGTCTACATATCAAGGCTGCTGGACCCCCCCAGTTGGCTGCCCGCAGTGGCCCTAAACAGGCCCCAGATCTGGCAATGTAGGCACACTGTGGGCATACTGGGGGCACAGTAGGGTTAGGGTTAGGACATACTGGGGGGAAAACTGTGGGTGTGCTCTGTGGATCTTTAACAAATAAAACGAGTTTGGTCCTACGGCTGCAGTAAACCACAACATTACTATTAATGCTCATGCAGAATAACCGAGAGCCATATGTTTCAAAATACATTAAGACACAGCCATGTTAAAAGAAAAAAACAGGAAATATACACTATATGGACAAAAGTATTAGGACATACCTCTTAATCATTGAATTCTTAATTATTGTGTTTCATTTAGACCCATTGCCACAGATATCCATCCATCCATCACCATAACTGCTGAATCCCAACTGGGGACCGAAGCCCATCCAGGGAACAATGGGCACAGGCAGGAACCAACTCTGGGCAGCCGCCAACACACTCACAAACTCATAGGGCCAACTGAGAGTCAAAAGGAAAGTGTTAGAGTCACCAATTAACCTATCCTGCAAACTTTTAGACTGTGGGAGGAAACCAGAGCCCCCAGTGGAAACCCCTGTATACAGAGGGATAGTAGATCTTACTCCTGACCCGAGGACCGAACCCAGGACCTTCATGCTGTGAGGCAGCAGCGCTAACCACTGCTCCACCGTGTCGCCCTGCCACAGATATAAAGGCATAAAATCAAGCACCTAGCCATGCAGTCGGGTTTGCAAACATTTGTGAAAGTATCGGCCATTCTGACGGGTGGTACTGTCATAGGATGCCACCCTTGCAATAAGTCAGTTTGTGAAATGTCTTCCCCGCTAGATATTCCATAGTCATAAGTGGTATTATTTCAAAGTAGAAGTGTTTAGGAACAAAAGAAACACAACTACTCTAACAGAGTAACAGAACAGGGTTGCCGACTACTGAGACGCATACTGCATAAAAGTCAACAGTACTCTGTTGAGTCAGTAACTGCAGAATTCAAAACTTCCTGTGGCATTAACCCCAGTGCATGCTGGGACCATCACGGAACAGGCTTCCATCGCCGAGCAGCTGCATGCAAGACTAACATCACTAAGTGCAATGTGAAGCTGCACTCTGGAGCAGTGGAAATGTGTGGAGTGACGAGCCACGCTTCTCTGTCTGACAGTCTGATGGACGAGTCTGGGTTTGGCAGATGCCAGCAGAATATTACCTGCCTGACTGCATTCTGCCAATTGTAAAGCTGGGCGGAAGAGGGATAATGGTATGGGGTTCTTTTGCAGGGGTTGGGCTTGGCCCTTTGATTACAGTGAAGGAAACTCTTAGTGCATCAGCATACCATGACGTTTTGGACAAGTCTATGCTTGCAACTTTGTGGGAACAAGTTGGGGGAATATTCTTTTCTGTTCCGATATGACTGTGCCACAGTGCACAAAGCAAGATGCATAAAGACATGGTTGGATGAGTTTGGTGTGGAAGAACTTCACTGGCCTGCAAAGAGCCCTGACCTCAACCCGACTGAGCACCTAGAACTAGAACGGGGATTGTGAACCAGGCCTTCATGTCATAATGTATGGATGAATGTATGGATGAATGGGCAAAAATTCCCACAGACAACATCTTGTGGAAAGCCTTCCCAGATGAGTGGCAGCTATCTGCAAAAGGGGGACCAACTCCATACTGATGCCTATAGATTTAGAATGGGATGTTATAAAAGTTCCTGCCAGTGAAATGGCCAGGTTATATTCTGGCAAAACACGGCATTTTCAGTTTTATAAGCTATTGTTACGACACTAGAGTATTTTGGGACTGCATCCCAAGACGATGTTTGAATCACAGAGGAGCATGACATTCATTGTGAAATAAAGCTATTAATTACATACTGGTTTAGCTATGATTAACGGAGCTAGTCTATATGTATGAATTTTTGTTTAAAACGTTCAAAAATTAACTAAAATAATCAACAGAATGCGAAGCTACTTACATTAGCATGCTAACAAGCTAGCTCCTGCCCATCCTGACTCGTAATGTACTCCTAGCCAGTTTACATGTAGCACCTATTTCATATCATATCAGATTAGTTATAATCGGTTGTCAAACCTCATTGCTGCTAGAGTTTACGATCTAGCTGCAGTAAAGTGAGACAAGTGACATCAGCTTGTTGGCTTCAACATTACTTAGAGAAAATGAATCTCTATACTGGCCTCGCTGTATCGCGAATAGTTATCCAGAAAGTTAAACACCTCCGTTAGGGTGACCATACGTTCTCTTTTTCTCAGACATATCCTCTTCTCTGTGACCTAAAATACCTGAAAAGTCTGGGATATCGCTATGTCTCATGCTGACATTTGCCTTCTATAGTCAGAGTACTTTGTGTGCGCGTATCTGCATTTTGACGCCTCTCTTTGCGTCCTGCCCCCTTAATCTTTTTCGCAAAGCAAAATTTTGTCACCATAACACACATAATTCCACATAATGGATCCCGGACACAGAGGTAATGAGGTTTAGAGTGTTTATCATGTGAATTGATGGAAACTGAAAATACAAGTATATTCATTGATAAGTAAAAGGTTAGTACATCGTGGTATTTAACAATTGTAAATGCAGCCAAATGTAACAATCAATGTAACATTTTACTCACAGGGAAATGCCTTTAACGGGGATAACAAGGGATTTCGCACTTAAGATCGATAAAACCTTTATAATGAGCTCGCGTTTTCTACGCAGTTGCTCCTCGACTTTCGACGGGTTTACGTTCTGACTAACCCATAGGAAGTCGGAAAAATCGAATATAACACGATAGATAAAAAAAAAGTAACTGTACAATATGTTGTTCAACACTACAGAGATTGGAAGCGTGGCTAGGTGGATGCTGCCATCGCCCGATTTTGTCCATGTCCTAGTTCAGTGTCCTCCCTGACATGGATTATCTGGTCACCCTAATCATAAAGCGAGGAGTGTGTGTGTGTGTGTGTGTGTATATATATATATATATATATATATATATATAGTGTTTGGTGATATGGTGATATCAGATATTGCGTTTTGTAATTCAGGCCGCTAGATGGCACACACTGCATTCGCGAAACAGATGATCAGCCACTCGTAGCCACTCATTGGCTGGGACACACAACTTAATAATATAAATGCAAAGGTCTGTTTACAGGGGGTGAATGAAGTCAAATTAAATACTAGGAAGTACACGCCTCCCCCCGTTTCCCGTCCCTGAATACTAAAATGTGTCGCACACTCAGGTACAACGGTACCACAAATCTCTCATAGGCTTGCATGGCGGCCTTTTTCGATCAAACTGACAGACCTTTAACCATGGGCGATCTTTTCAATAGCTAGAAACTCCCCTGCCTCTAACACTGATATCGTGTCCTTTTACTTTCGACTACGCGACAGCAGCGCAACTGGAGATGATCGATCCGTAGAGTGACGCAGCATTGAAAGAAAAGTTGAATTCTTTACAGCTGGATGAATTCTACGTCTATATTAAGATTGAAAAGTGTCCCTCCATTCGCTAAGCAACACAGAAAGCCATTGTGCTATTCGGATGTACATATGCGTGTGACTAAAGGTTCTGCGTAATGAACATTAAAACGTCACAGATCATAAATGAAAGAACCACTTGTGCTAGCTGTGTTTTACGGATCGCCAATACACAGCTATCTATGGATTTTGATGCTCTTGCGGTCAGCTGTCCTGCTTTCACCATTGAATCACTGTTTTCCAAGCATCCCACTTCCATAATTGCACTACTCACTAAAAGCAATATTTAACAATTTTAAAAGGACACAGCACTGGTCAGATACGATCATCTTAGTCATCTTTCTTTTAAGTTTTCCACCATTTGCAAAAGAGCAATCGGCTGCCACACCTAATATACAGCACAATAAACTTGTTTGATAAACATCCGTATATTAGAAGGCAGAGCTAATATATTTTGTATAGTGTATAAGTAAAAAAGGCTGTTCCCCTGCCTTGGAGGGCCTGTTAGGAACCAGGATGGATAGATAGATAAATCAGCAGGCAAGCAGACAGATAGATAGGACTGTGGATGGATTTCGATTTAAATACTGGTTTTAGTACTTGTTCAGGTATGTTCTTTAAGTTCATACCTTGTTACATTAATTCATGTTACTGAACATTTATGCTAAGTGGGGAGGAGGTACAGAGCACGCCCTGATTACAGTGTGTTGTCACACCCACCACACGACAAACCACCTCAGGGATGAGAACCTGAGTGCAGCCGTGTGGTGGGTGATACCTCAGCACCACACAAGTCCGAATGGACCGGTGTGAGTTATTTTTTTCCCAGTGGCTGGGGTGCCAATCCTACCACCAACCCCCAAGTTTTTCCCTGTAAGATGGATGACCTCTTATAGGGTTGGATGTAGATTAATATCATTCCCAGGATGAAGCAGTTGCAGGCTAAGGGCCTTGCTCAAGAGCACAATGGAGTTGAATTTCTCTAGAAATTCACAGGATTTGGGCCAGCAACCTTCTAGTTTCTGGCACAGATCCTTAGCCTCAGAGCCA
>JAODKF010000044.1:4002446-4026153 GCA_026779585.1 Mormyrus proboscirostris | reverse complement strand
GGGTGAATGTGAGGCATATATTGTAAAGCGCTTTGAGAAAAAGCGCTATATAAATGCAGTCCATTTACCATTTACCAGGGAGCTGGAGGTTAAGGATCTTGCTGAAGGGTCCATAGAGGCTGAGCTTGAACTGGCAGCCTTCTGATTACAGACACAGAGGCTCAGCTCACTCAGTCACATGCTGCCTTTTCGACTAAATGATCCCAGTCCTGCACATTGCATTAGAGGAATCGTAGACCATTCCTCCGTACAGAGCAGCTTCTCTCAGGGACATTGGTGAGCCTCCAAACATGAACTGCTCATAGCAGGTCCTTCTACAACACTTTTATAGGTTTAAGGTCAGAATTTTGACTTGGCCATTCCTGAACATAAACTTTCCTCCGCTTTAACCATTTTTTGGTAGAACGACTGGTGTGTTTAGAGTTGTTGTCTTGCCTCATGACCATACCCTGATATTTTCCTGCAGAATTTGCTGGTCCCATTCAGTATTCATTGTTCCATCAATGAGTGCAAGCCATCCTGGTCCAGAAGCAGCAAAGCAGGCCCACACCATGATACTGCCACTGCCGTGTTTCACAGGTGGAATGAGGTTCATATGCTGTAATGCAATGTTTGCTTTTCACTAAACAAAAAGTTTCTCCAAAGCTAAATCCATGTAACTTTTAGCAAACATCAGATGGATAGCAATGTTCTTCTTGGATAGTGGTGACTTTCTCCTTGCATCCCTGCTATGTACACCATTGCTGTTCAATGTTCTCCTGATGGTGGGCTCATGAACACTGGCATTAGCCTTAGATGTTACTCCGAGGTTCTTTGTGAATTCCTGGACTATTTCATGCCTTGCTCTTTGATTGATCATCGTTGGTCAAACCACTTCTGTGGAGTATAACATAATGACATTGAATATTCTCTAGTTGCCTTTTAAATTGCCCCCCAGGGACAAATAAAGTTTTTTTGAAATGAATTGAATTTGCACACAATCTGCCTGAGGATTGGTGGAATCCAAACTCTCTAGAAATGGTTTTGTAACCTTTTCCAGCCTGGTGACCATCAACAATTTTTCCCTGTCCTCAGAAATCTCCATTGATCAAGTCATGACACAAATCCATAGACCTCTCTTGTGAAAATCAAACTTTGATAGAGAAGACTCAGATTTATGTTCTTTTGATATGGCCGGGCCTCCCACACTCAAACCTGATTGGCTTTAAATAAGGCTAGGCCTCCCACACTCACACCTGATTGGCTTTAAATAAGGCTGGGCATCCCACACTCACACCTTATTGTAACCCCAGAGACTGAAACACCTGACTCGAATTTCCACTTCAAATGATTTGATAATTCCAGAGGTTCACATGCTTCTTCACACATATATGTAACATCGGATCAGTTCCCTCAATAAATAAAGGAACAAATGTAATGTTTGTGTCATTTGTTTAATTGGGTTCTTTTTATCTAATTTTGGGACTTGCGTGAAAGTTTGATCACAAAGGGTTCCCAAGCTTTCTAGCACCGCTGTAGCAGTTCCCTACAATACAGAACGTTGACTTCGCCCTCTGTCAGTGTGCTGAGAGCTGCTGTGCATCTGAATGCATCAGGTAAGGCCTTTTGCCCCGGTGCTTCCACCGAAGAACCTGAAACGTCCAGGACATTTTCTGACGTTTTGAACGTGGTTCCCCCAAAGGGCCCTGTAGCTATAAGGCACAAACCCTTAGACTGCAGCGGAAACCCCAGGAACTCCACACAGAAACCGAGGCGACGATGCCTCCCTGCTTTAAGGCAAAGGGTTCGAATCTCAGCCCAAAGAACGATACCTCAAAACGCCGACAGTCACATCAATGCGCTTCATCTGCACTTTTAATAAAACAAACATTTTATCCTCACAACAGCAATGTCTGGACAAAGGAGGAAGGTATGAGATTGGCTGATTAGCCGTTTGCTGGTATGATGTGAATATTTCAGAGCATTCTGCAATGGGGCTGTGAACACAGTAAGGAAAAACCAAAATACATGCCCCCCCGACTTCCATTGCTTTCTATATGTATTAATGCTCAATTGATGCAGAAAACTCTGTGTACCACACTCAACCCCCACAATACATACAAATAAAATTAAATACATTCATTCAGTCACAATATAGCAAACCTAATTATCTACACTATCCACAACAATCTCTTGTTTAATTTTGATTTTCCCTGTAGTCTATTTCTTTCATTCCACATACAGTTTCCCACATTTTCCCCAGTCCCTAACCCTATCCCTTTTTCTCATCTCCTTTCCTGTCTGGTCTGCACCGATCCACCGTGGCACATTTCCTTAAAATGACCCCAGAAACATTCCTCCAGTACTCCGCTTTCTCTGCCCAATGTATAAAACTTCCCCTCTAGTATGCTAATATGAGCACACCTTTAAACAACAGGCACGAACAATGTATGTACAGAAGACCCCTCTTTGAAAAAAAGTTAAAAAACAAGCCCATTCCGAGTACAATGGACAGACGTAAGGTAGAGCCTGTGTGTCAAAAAGTCATTTGAAAAGCTTCTGCTGTTATCCAGGCTGTCAAAAAGTGTCCAAGTTGGTCTGAGGTTTCGGCAGTTTCTGTCAAGGGCTTGAGGAGTAACTCCTCAGAGGTGGGGAAGCCTGACAGTTACAGATGGCGGGGGCTTGGGTGCCCGTTGTGATAGAGCTTCTGTTTGATGTGCACCATGTTCCCACTGGAGTCCTCTGGCTGGCCCAACTCTGCACCCCTGCGCAGCTCTCGGAGATTGCAGAATCGCGGGATCCATGTCCAAGAAGGTCCGTCTGAGGGGTTTCAGGGCACAGTAGAGAGAGGAAAAGCCCAGTGAGAAATATGAACAATAATGAAAAGAGTGAAAACATCAGGTAACGGAAGGATTCCATTGTCCGTTTTTCTGCAGGCTGACTTTCTCCGTAGTATTTCCATTAGGCAAAGCTTAAAATGTATGTGTATGTGCACGAGTAATCACAATTAAATGATGCTGTTATTTGTATTATTATATTATTCTCTTGTTCATTTCCCAGGTATTAATTTGGTATCAGTTTATCCAGGGAATGGTAGTAGAGTGCACATAAACATCAATGAATATCCAATACTGTAAATCACGTTTAAAAGACAATCTCAAAGCATTGTGAAAGCATCATCTTCAAAATTAAGAGAAATTACGTCAATTTTAGTAAAATCTGGGAGTCTGGACTACGAGAACCACAGGAGCAATTGAAAAGGGATCTGTGGGATACAGACATGCAGTAAGACGGAGGTCTTTCCATGGAGGATGGTGGCTTGGATTCCACGGCTGTCATGATGTTTGGAAGGCAATTGTGTTCGAGCAGTGTCAAGTGAGCCTGAATATAGCATCCTCCATTCACTCCCGTTACTGCATCCTTTATTTTGCCAGTTTGATGGATGCATTCGGTGGGAAAGTAAAGCCTGGTCTGAATTAGGAACGAGCTCAGCGGACGGCCGATATAGGGGAATATGAGATGCGCCACATGGAGGACGAAGGACTGAGAGGGATATCGAGCTGAAAACAAAGGCAAAGGCCGTTTCGTAATGCTTGATGCGGAGTGTGAATGCGTGAGCCTGTGTGTGGAAGACCTTCGTGTCTCTGGTTCTTCTCTCACCAGCTGCCGCTCCTCACTGGGCTATTTATAGCTCACAAAGACAGAAAGCGGAGGAGTAAGAGTGTTTGTGCGTGTGTGTGTCGTCCGTATGGAGCGTGTGTCTCTCCTCCGTTCTCCCTCTCTGGCTGTCTGTCACACACTCCGCACTTCTATAGGGACAATGACCCGTCAGTAGCATCAAACGTTCTAGGAACCTGAAGATTAACTCGATGTAGGAAAATGTACCTCAAGCAGATCATCGCAGCCTAATTAATAATACTAGTTTGAGATCCTTGCCTGTGTTTAGCAGGCTTCTCTACCAAACTAATGAAACCATATGCCTGTAAAACAGATTCTGGCCAAGCAGAGTCACATCTATCTCTAGCAGTCTAGCGGTGCACCCCCACAAAGCTGATATAGCAATAATGAGTAACAGAACAGCAGTGCATCTTTCTGTGTGCAGAGTAGAACACCTATAATAAATCTACGGGTTTTTCTTTAGGGACGACAAGCCAGCATCCTTCAGCCATAGGCCACAAACTCTCTAGCTGTCTATCATCTCCCACCAACAACAAATAACATCTAGCGCTGGAGTAGTGTCTGCTGTACAGACCACCTTCCCGTGTTCCTCTCAGCTGCTATCAGACTCCACCCCAGCTTCCTGTAACTTAGCATCTGTCCATGTTTGCTCACCACTGCCAGCTGGCCTGGCTTTCACTCTGAGCTATTTCACAGCCCACATTCAGGTATTATCAAGCTCTAGACACCAACATTTGCGGCACCCATCGAATTGCCAAGCTTTGCACATTATTAGCTATATCGACTTTTCACTTTCCTTGCACGCAGACAAGGATGATTGTGGTGATTGTCCACTGATTTGTTTAATGTTAGGAATATTTTAAAGACACAAAGCTGTCATAGAGAAGAAAAGATACACATTTTCAGATAAGAGCTTCATATCCTAGACACAACATCAGGAGACTCTGTTTCTACATCTTGTCAAGTTAATATGAGAGTCATTAGCAGAAGTGACTTTTTGACTATGACTATGAATGACTCCGAATGACTATCCCACACTTACAAAACATGACTTAGTTCTGCAGCCCAAGTCAGCTCCCTACACTCACCGAAACCTTCTGCACTTTGAATTCCATTGACTCTCTTGTCCTCTTCATGTCGCCTCCTCCAAAAAGTATCGCAGGCCTGCTCCTACTCATCCCACACCTCTGAGGGTGCTCCGATCCCCCACTACACTCACCGTATGGTCCGCTGCTCCTCCAGGCCCTCATGGCGCAGTTCAGAGCGCCGTCCAGCCAGAGCAGCAGCCAGCTGATGCAGAAGCCCAACAGCAAGCCCAACATCAGGTCCATCTCCTGCTTGGTCACACTCTCACTCACAAAGTAGTTCTCGGATGAGTCCACCAAAGACTGGTCCCCATCATAAGGAATCACATAGTGAACGTGATGCCTGCAAGAAAGCAATGTTGGGAGAGATGTTTCTCATAATATAATGGAAACGGCTGAAGAGGTGATGCCATGCAGTGTCGGCCACGAGTGTGAGAGTGGCGACTGGAACAGTCTGTGTCAGCTGAGCCGGCTGGATCTAACAGAATCGAGATGGTCGACTGACCCCAGCTGCATAACACTAGTGCAGGACAAACGGACACTGCGCTAGGAAACAAGACGACGGCTAGAGGCAGCACAGGGAAGATTAAAGAGGGTGATGTTAAAAAGAAAATCTCAGAAGGAACAAGTTAAAAATGATGAGCTTGCCATTAATGGTTTGATTCCATTGTCTGTACATGTTAACTAGACCTGTATTTTCATGTATAGATCCACCCCTTCACTCTTTACCAGCTTACTGACCACAAAACCCTTTCAGGTGTTTGAAGGAAGGAAGTCAACGTGAAGGGGTTTCCCTTTGTATCTGTTATTACATCACAGAGGCAGCTTGGTGTAACCTCACATCTCCAGGCCTTGGAAACTGACACATGCCCCTGGTGCTGTGTATGTGTGCAGAGTTTCCTCTGGCAGACAAAACGACATCTCTCCATGTGTGTTCTGTAATGGTCTGGTAACCTGTCTCACTGCGATCCGGTCCAGGATGACTGGTATTGGGTTATAGATAGATTATTTTACCTTTGATATTGAAAATGACAATATCAATGATCAAGTGTATCAGTATGACATATATTTATACAAGACATGTCAGGGATTAATTCCTGTCTTAAACAGCTTAAACAAGATGAGTATAAAACATTGAGTAACAGAAAACAAGCAAACAGTATTCAGAAGGTACACTATAGATAGAAGGTACACATACTCTTTACATGTAAAACACTACATTTTAATTGCTACTACTGATGCTGTAATTGTGTAAATGACTGCATGCACTGTGTAATTAATATAATCAATAACAGCACAACACTCTACCACACAGGACAGATGTGAAGTAGGGACATCAGTAGCTCTACCGACATTCCTGTAGTATATCATGTACCATACAACTTTTTAAATGAACTGAAGAAACATTCAACGCAATATTTGCAGTGTGCCGACAGAGAGCAACATCAGCTAAAATCTCAATCCTAAAACCTATTGCAATTGATGATTGAATTCTAGTTCACTTTTTAGAGTAAAAATAGCATTATTACGTCAACACTCGAGGACTTATAAAAACACCGTCAGTGTTGGTCTATATTTTGTATAGTTCTACATTTTTAACACCTTATATTGACAAATAAAAGCCTGTTTTACTGTTGCACAACAATCACTTCCAACTACACACTTCATTTATATAAATAGGAGAAAGATTTACCAAAAGATTTCTTCTCACAATTCAAATGTTTAATATTCTTCATGAAATCTGGTACACCAATACTGGTCTTTTAAATCACATTAAGTTTGGAATTAGGAATACAGTCAACCACTCTCTCCTTTTTGTCATATACAGGTGATTTGGACCATGGGTAATGGTGGACCTGACTCACCAAGGCCCTGCCTGGCTGGGCAACAAAGGGAAAAGTAAGTGGTCCGGACATACTAATGTGACCAGAGCCCAAAATTTGGTGCCACATGTGTATGTATCCATAACTGCGGTAAGTTCCACAATAAGTATGTATACCAACATATGGAGGAGCAAATTAGTGGAATCAGTGAATGCTATTCACTATGAGATGTTATGGGCCTCTATCATCTGCAGTCAAGGCCGGACTTATGCATGGGCTAACCTGGGCTGTAGCCCAGGACCTCAACTTATATGGGGCCTCCAGGTATTTTTCCTGGTTGTTACAGCAGTATGCTGCTCTTAAATACAACTGACCAGGCCAAACACAGTGGACTGCTGTCCATTAAGAGTGCTGGACTGATTTGGTTAGGTAAAGAAGTCAGTCATCTTCCAACGACATAAAGAACGTCTCTAATTTACTTGACATTATGCAATATTCCTTTTCTGTGACGTCGAACAAATAAAATGTGTTATTTTCGTTATTATGGGGCAATTTTACCTTCCACAGTTGCAATGACAGACGCGGTCCTCTCCTCGTAAATGCGGTAAGATATAGTTGTGAAAGCGATCCAGTAGCGCGTTCATGTCCATTAAACACGCTATCGCCTGCAAAGAACCATTCGAGTCAATTGGGGCAAAGCAAGCAGTATTCCGACAACAGCAACCCCCATACGACCTGAAAAAGCGGTTCACGGGAGACAAATCACATAGATATCTATAAAAATCCACAAATGATTAAAAAACCAAAAAAGTGCTCCAGAAAAAAGAATGTCCTTCGTTTAAGTATTACGAATACTGCAAATACACTTCAATTAGTCTGCATGCATTCTCAGAATCCTTATCTTCGTGTAGTTTTCTGTGCCAAAAATGTGCACTTATGTATTTTTCAGAATTTCAACCAGGCAAAAATTACATTAACACCTTCTTTGGAAAATATCATAAAAGGCGCGAGGCATGGGAGTGTAGAAATTCTTCTTACCATGACCATTGCAGCCCCCAGGATCATAAAGATCATCGCGGAGGTGATCATATGCATTAAAACTTCCCAAACTGATTTTTTTCTCCCTCCGTTTCCCACGTTCAGTCCAAGATTTCGTTCAAATTAAACACCCTGCCCCAAAGAAGCGACTCTCCATAGAGGTTTACCGCAGCTGATACCTCGGTACCTCCAGGCTCCCCGGCAAGGACCGCAATGTTTCGCGGCATAAGGTGCCCTGATTTCCGCGGCTCAGGCAAAAGTCTCTCCTGGTTTCACTATGCGGTGATTGTATCCTACGTTGAAGTTGAAATAAATGGTTTCCCCGGTAAGAGAATGCAGGTTGAGACGCAGGTCTGGGTTAATGTTTCTTTAAAGATTTTTCTTTAAAAAAATGCATTCCTTTCCGTTTCGTGACCATTCACAATTCTGAGCAAGGTCGAAGGAGGAGGTAAAACCCAGTGAAGGGTACCACTACTCTGCCCTGATATGTATTTGTTCCTTCAAATATTGTTCAATTGCTTTCTTAATGAATTCCCTGAATCATCGGCTGATCGGCGTCTTTCGTTAAGTGGTTTTCTCACTCGGTTAACACAAATCCTACAGTCCATTTGATAGCTGTCATTAATGCTGTAATTTCAGTAGCGGTTCTGTGTCAGATCGAAGGCTTGTTGGAATTGGATCCTCCCCTTAATCCAGTCGAGATGCTGCGGCGGCTTTTGCATCATCGCCCGGGGTAAGAGATGTCCGTATCCAATTTTCTCGCTCTCATCATCGTGGCCAGTTCCTACATACGATCCTCCGTGTGTCTGAGAGATATCAAAGGTCGATATACCTTACCGAAGGATGCCCCAGTTTTACATTTACAGCATTTGGCAGACGCCCTTAGCCAGTTTTCCCCCTAAATGTTGAGATGTAAAGTAATGCACAAAATCAAACGGCGAATTACCACTCTGGCACTATCTCTCCCTCTTTAGTGCGTGACATTGCAGGTCAAATTTGTATTCTGCGCCATTCTGTAGGGCAGGGCTTGCTTTGTGTACTGGCTCCCAAACTATCATCGCCGAGTCGGATCATGAGCCATAAGGAAAGGCAATTAACTACGGGGAGCGCTCGGATCATATAGAAACACTGAGAACCAGGTCGCCCGTATTGTCATTTAGTTTCAAGCGACTAGATTGAATGGAAAATGCGGCTACGGGCTGATGTCTTGGTGACTCGTAAGGTAAGGAAGAGGATGTTACACAAGGGACTGATAGGCTGGCTATATTTATGTTTGACCTATATCGATTTAGAAAAAGGTATGGGAAGGAGGGGGGTTGGGATATAATTAACTTGCAAATTGTGAAACCTGGATTAACCGTACTCGTGAGCTCTTTTTCGGTTTCTTACTGAAAGAACAAAATTAGAAAAAACAACCGAGAACCATATATAACGTAATTTAAAAGAATAGGCATGCTTAAGCATTGCTACTTCTGATGCATTTTCGTTAGAGAATTGAAATAGAAGCTCCATATGAGATACCATGTTTTTATTTGAAATGGGTTTTCTCCCAGTGGTGGTGGTTCCTATTGAAATGCACTTTCCTGTTGTCAGCAGCATCTTAGAGGGACAGAACTGTGATCTTGGTGTGGCTGGTGGATGAGCCAATCAGAAGGCAGCTGCACAGAGATGCTGACATTTTTAGTGGATGTTTCAGGAGATGTCGGTAACTGCAACATATAGGCATGAAATCAAGATCTTACAAATGTTAAAATATTGTGGGGGAAAAACAGAAGTCTGTCGTGTTCATTAGGCAAAATAATTCCACAACTCACAGACGCATCAACAAAACTTCCTAGGATGTGAGCCAACAGCAATTGTTTGCCCACATCTTTACATGGCTTAACCAATAGATGACTTGCACCAAAAAGAATAAAAAAGAAAACATTAGTCACATCACATTAACTTCATCTATGCAACAGTGTACTTATGCTACAGTATTTATATAACACATATGTAATTGATTTTATCTAGGTTTACATCAATATAAATCCCATCTCTTCTCTGTGCATCTGGACTTTGCATGTTCTCCCTGTATTACCTGGGTATCCTCTGAGTACACCAGCTTCCTCTGGCAGTTCAGCTGACTGGTATTTCTGAACTGGCCACAATGCACAATTTGGTGCGTGTGTGTTTGTGTACTGCAGTGTGCTGCCATCCCATCCAGGCTGTACCCCAGCCTAATTCTCATGCTGCCTAGGATAGACTCCAGGGTGTCTCACTTCTCTGACCAGGATAAGTGGTTGAAAGACTGATGGATGTGTGTCTATATAACCTTACAATAAGCCAACTTAATGATAACACAAACCAAACGAAGGAAAACAACTCAGTCATTGGAAAAAAGTTAAAAGAAAGCGTTACTGGAAGCAAGGTAACTTAGGTGCTCAGACTACTCAAACAGCCCAGACCCTGTGCATGAAAACTGGTCAGGATGCGATTTTGACTCTGCACTTCCACAATAAATATTACATTTTAAATTCTTTTCAAATGCTTTAAATCCTGAGTCAACATGTCAATAGATGCATTGTGACTGTGGATTCGGTATGGCAAACAATGCATGATGTAGAATAAAGCAAAGACTTTAACCCTTTTTAATATTAAACTACACTTCAAGTATTTACTGTCTCACTTACAGGCACTCCAAACTTGATTTTGCTTGATTTATAAAATCTAATGGAGCTAAATTGACATTTGAGTAAAGTTCAAGATTCTCAGATGTAAACATCAATTTATAAATAACTGTAATATATGAGGTTTTAACCCTGAGGTTTTTATGGTTCATTGTTGATCTGCATTCTTATTAATTTATGCTCAAACACAAAAAGGAATCAAGCACTCATCTGAATACACCTGCACAAATAAAGACACACTTGTCAGTCTGATAAAAGCAATAAAAATAGTTGTTTCTTAAAGAGAATAGATAATGTTTCATTTATGGGTCTGTCATCGTTTCCCTTGATCAAGCACATGAACAAACCAGCACGACAGAAGAGAATCTCTCACCTCACTCTGTCACTTTTCCTAGAGCTACAGCATGTTTTTTGTCATGGGCGTTTGACTCAACAGGAGGTGAGAAAAAGACGAGCCGACAAGATGAGATTTACCCCACTGGCTTGCTTGACACACTGGGAAGCGCACTCCTTGCTGGCAAAGTGGACACAGTAGGGCATCATGCCATCATCTGGGCATATTTGCCAGGGTGAGAGAGCCTAACAAATGTGTCCAGAATTAGTTTAAGGCAACAAGGTGCTGCCAACCCACCCCTCAAACGGCTAGTTCACGAATCTGCATGACTTAAAGCAGGTGAGCGCAAACACAGTGGCACTGCAGGTGCAACAGAAGGAGATACTAATATCCCAGTGCAGTGTACCTGCAGTTACCAGTAGCTATGTGCTCACGCTACAGTACAGCACAGTCACTGGCTGCAGTGTGTTACTGCTTCAGGGTTAACGGAAGCACTCAGTGCTAGTGCCTTAGTGTTATACGGTCCATATAAATGGGTTTCTGCATTAGTAGGCGAGTGATAGCAAGTGGATGATGTGCAAGTTTCAGCTGGAAGACACAGCATCACTACTTGAGCTCAATAGTCAGTAGAAACACACAGTGTGCAGGAAGGATCGATTGCTCTTTTCCTCGAACTCCTGCAGCAGATCATCCATCTCGTTCTCCATGTCATCAGTATTCTGGATCTGTCAGACGATGAAAGAGAGAAACGGTCACAAACACAGACACTGTAATATTATTTTGCATAGCTTATGGTTTAAACCAGTGGTTCTCAATCCTGTTCCCTGTGTAAAATGGTGAATTTGAAAATAGCATTGGGTTAACCAGGTGGTTCTCAATCCTGCTCTGGAAGGACCCCCTGCCAGAATCTTTTCATTTCAACCCAACCTTAATCAGGCACAGATAGTCCTTAATGGGCAGTGGTGGCTTGATGGTTAGGGAAGCGCACTTGTAATCGAAAGATTGCAGGATCGAGTCCCCAAGCACTGCTCCCCGGGCGCTGAATTAGCTGCCCCCTGCTATGTCACGAAAGTCACATATGGGTTAAATGCAAAGGACACATTTCGCACTGTGTGCTGTGCTGTGTTGACAATGACCACTAATCACCAAATTCAAATTCTAAATTCTAATAGGCCAGTAATGAATGTGGCAGGTTGAATGTAGTGTGGGTTGGAATGAAAAGATTCTGGCAGGGGGTCCTTCCAGAGCAGGATTGAGAACCACCTGGTTAACCCAATGCTGTTTTCAAATTCACCATTTTACACATTGGGAAATCTTCTTGAAGTAATGAGTTATACACCTTGATCATGTGCACTGTGGTGCTGTTAGCTTGTTCGGTGGCAGGTGGGTGTGTGAACGTGGCTTTTTGTGTATCTCAATATGATGCCCTCTACAGTAAAAATAAGGAAGCCAGTATCCTTAACGTTACGGCTACTTTTCATAGAGGATATATCAAAAATATGGAAAATATTTTGTGTGGCAGACATTTTTAGCACACAGAGCGCACTGTGGGAACTTGATCCATCCTATTTTATGGAAACAGGACACTCACAAGTGTTGCGTAAGTATATTAAATCTGAAGAAAATGCAGTATAAGTGCAATTACATCATGTCTCCATTAGAGTAATATAGAATATAGCCCTGGAAAATTATATGGCAACCTTCCATGTCCATGTCCATGTCACTCAGCAAATGCTATCTGCTTTTCACTCAGCGTCAAAACATCTTCATATGTCAAGCAAAAAATTTTATTGCTACTTTATGGAACTGCTATGAACTACAAATTCACTTAATGCTGAGAAAAAGACCACTTGAAGAAGTTTATCCTTTTCGACATTTATATGTGTATATAGTAAAACTTTTTGTATTGATAGACATAAATGAAATCTAACAGGAAAAATATCAATTATTCAAAAAGAGTCAACAGAAAAGTAATTTCTCTCCGTAAGGAAAAGGTAATTAAGTACATCCTTGCATTTAGTACCTGGTATTGTCTCTTGAGCAGAAACACATTTATTATAACCATCTCAGATTTGTACACTGACCTGTAGATTTTGTTCCCATCCCTCTAAGCATGATTCCACTAACTGTGATGTTGGGTGGGCATCCTGCATGTACAGCCTTCGTATAGTCCCACCCACTTCAACTGGATTAAAGCCCAGACTTCGCCTGGCTCATTCCATAACCCCCCATTCCTTTGATTTGAGTCACTCCTTTATAGATTTGCTTGCACATTCGGAGACATCATCATGTGAGGACCAAGACCGTCATGTTCTCCTCAAACATCGGTATGATGCTGGACTCATTGTAGTTGTTATTATGACACACTGGTCAGGCCCTGAAGTGCCAAAGCCACCCCAAAGCAGAACACTCCCACCACCAAGCTTCACACTTACGAAGTTCTTCTTTCTCAAATGCTGTGTGTCTTTTCTCACAAAAAGTTAGAATGTTCATTTATATATATATATTCGGTGGCTTACTAAATGTAAACTACTGAAGTGTAACTTCTTCAACTTTACCGTATTTTTCTAACACCATTGTTGAAATTTAGATCGAAAATTTGTCGTATTATGATATTTTTTAAATGGGTGTACTGATTTTTTCATGGCACTGTAATTACACATTACCAAGCAAGCACTTTGACTAAACTCAAGCAGTTACCCAGATACAGATTGACATTTCCAGGTTCAAACAGAATGCTGAGACCCAGTGATTTGTTTGACTCTCAAACATTAAAACACAGGTAAACTTAGGAGAATCACTCACACATTGACACAGCTCGCAGATGACAAAGGCACCCAGGGTAGCTTCCTCGTGGTTATCCTGGATGTCCACGTTAATGACATGCACTGGCTGGAAGGTTTCTTGTTCCCGAGAGTTCAAGTCTGAAATAGACAGGAACATAGAAAGCGATCTGATCACCGTACATTTACATGGTAAACCAAGCTGGTGCCTTTAAACTGGGTGCAAAATTGTTATACTGGTACAGTTTGCAAATGTGTTCACTGACAGACTGACCTTCCAACACCTGATCGTAGACCCGCTCCTCACACGTGATGACTAAGTCAAACTTTTCTCTGCAGTCCTGAAAACGCTCAGGTCGCTGCTTGATGCGTTTGTTGCGTTCTAACATGTGCAGGATCCCATTTTGCGTGTATCTGGATCATAGTAAGTCAAGGAAGACCATGTCAGGGCCCTTAAACAGCAAAAAGCCCAGCCAGCGATCCATCGTCCATAGCTGGTTATCCATCAGAGGGTCACAAGGAACCTGCAATCTATCCCAGGATATAAAGGGCACAACATGGAGGAGTGACCACATGGAGGAGTGACCACATGGAGGAGTGCTGCTTAGGGCTTGCAAAATGCTGAAGGAAATTCATGGACACAAAGTCACCAAACTGCATGTGCTTGCACTGTGGAAGCATGCCAGAACACCAAGAGGACACCCACGCAAACACAGCGAAAATGTGCAAATGTGACACACAAAGCGAGGCTGGCAATCAAACGCCCTGGAGGTGTGGGCCCACTGTATCAGTTCCCAAAGCAGCAAGCACTCTGACTAATATGCAGCATTTATTTCAAGAAAATTTTATTTCGAATGATAAATTAATGACTCCTGGTGGGACCCATATTCATAAAAGATAAAACTAAATAATACTGTTCAAGAAAGAGTCTTACATGCTCCTTTTTCCATCCAAAGAAAACCTAGATAGCAAGCCAACTGTATGCAATAACAGATGTATAGGGCTTTCTGAGTGTGTACCTTGTGGGTTTGATTAATGAGACTGTAAAATTAACACACTTCTTAAGTTGTCCTAAATGAGTTTAGCAGCCAAGGGTAGAAAAATGCAGCATCTCTCATTACACTGTTCGGTATATTTTAATATTTTAATTTAAATTAAATTGCATTCCCTACTCAGGCCGATCAGGGTTTTGTTCACTATCTTTCATGCTTAAATCATTCTCGCTTAATCTACTCCCCATATATTCTTCCCACTCTCACTACATTATGTCTAAGTCTGACATAGGAGGGTAACCTGAAGGGCAAAGGAGAAGCTGTGTGGGTTTTTCTTGGAAGAGAACAGTGAGAAAGGTGGAGAATAAGCAAGGGGGACAAGGCGAGGATAGTGACTGGAGTGATTGTGTACTGTTCCTTCTGCAGCACCAGCAACCATCCACCTACCTTGCCTGAGTCACACACACACACACACACACACACACACACACACACTTACTTCATGCAGAGCTGTGAGTCAGTGACAGCCATACACATATATGCACACAGCAGTCCATGTATTCATATCTTTGTGAGCACTCTACATTGGGTCCCCACAATGTAGTATATACAAAACCGCACACACACGTGAACATTCATATCTTTGTGGGGACTGTCCATTCACGTCTATAAGCATAACCCTAATCCTAATTGTGAGAACCCCTACTGAGCCCCCTAACCTTAACCGGTAACCAAACAAACAAGATTCTTGGCATTTTTCGTTTTTTTGATTGCATTCGCAGATTTTTTATAAAATTGGGTTTTCCCTTGTGGGGACTGGAAAAATACACACACACACACATACATAAGCACGCAGGTGTGTGTTTCCCTGGTAAAGTACTTATGTAATTTCAACCTGTCACATGCTCAGAGGAAGCATTAAATGAGTGGCTGCTGGCTGAAGTGACAGCACAGGAAGCAGGACATCACACATTTTGGATAAATCAGTCTGAGGTGGCTGGATGATGCAGGTCTACTGTCGTATTACGATTTCAATATTTAAAAAAAAATGCATTTTCAACATTCTGTTGTGTGACCTTGCAAGAATTCGGAAAATGTTAGTTTTGCAAGGTAAAAAAATAAAAATGAGCAAAGACAAGTATTAAGTGAATTGTTTGTGCATTAAGAGCCTTTAGCCATGTGAAGGATATCTACATCAGAGCATCTCACCCTTTACAATAACTATCATAACCAAAATTCATGTTGTCTACCACCAGGAAGCAAACACGTCTATTCATTTAATATTTCATATTAAAGGTACTGTTTATTTCATCGTGTTGCAAATCACTCTTATACATGACACAGATGCAAGGAGGTAATTTGCATGAATGTGCGATTGTCACTGAACAACCTAAGGCCGCATGTGCAATAGGTTTTTGTGCGCGTGTACACTGCGCAACATTTTACAGTACTATGTGCTCTTTATCGCACATGCTCCAGCAATTCATGGTTTTGTACGTATTTACCATTTTATATTTCATACATTAATATCTTATGTTACACTCTTAATATGATAGTTCCGCAAAGGTTATAAATGAAAGGGAAAAAACTAAATATGGGCATGTTTTGGAGTAAATAATTATAAATGTAATAAATTGGGATCCTTTCCATGTGGTCATTTTATATAAACCATTTATTCACTGAATTTACTGAAAATATGCTATATCATAATGTATATATCGTTATCAGGATTAGATTTTGGTCATATCGCGATGCGCATTATGTGTGTGTTATTAAATAAAACTTACCAGCTAATGGCTGCAGGATTCAGATTTTAACATTACTGTCATGACATTAACCACATGCTATTCACAATTCATCAATAAGTTAGCCTGATGATAAACATCTAAGTATCACCTCTGCCATTTTGAGCCACCTTCCATAATGAATCAAAAGGTGTTGCATGTTGTACACACTGTACAGCAATAAACCTCTCCAACTCGGAAGGAAAAAAGTTTTATCTTACTTTTATAAATGTTTCTAATAGCTGACAGGATTCTAAACCTCTGGTGCCTACACGCTGCTTTGAGTCATTGGGCTTAACTTTGACAAGCTCTGAAATCTCTGTATTATCTGTCCATTCACTAACTTTCCCTGTCATCATCTAATAAAAAAAAAAACAGCATTGCGTTACATTTTAAAAATCACAATGCTGTATAGAAATGTAGTAAAGTGAAGAGTATTCATATTTGTTGTAAGACTTAATAAATTCAAACGTTTCCATGGCTAAATCTATGTGAAAAATGTACTTTATTATTTTCCAACACTGAACTTTTCTAGACTCAGTAGTGGACACAGCTAACCAAAAGGTTAGCATCAATAACCACTAATGTGCCAACTCCAAAGTTTAATTTGATAATGGTAGAGCAATAATGCTAAAGTAACAACTGGCAACGGCTAACTTTTGTTATATGAATTTAGCTTCAGTTTGGTTTTTGGCTCTGAAAACCTTAAAAACATACGAGAGAGATGAAATTTTACCTTGTTTAACATTATTGTCCCATTTGTCAGACTAGAGTGGTTGCCAGGGGATATTTAGGACTTACCCAACTGGGTATTGTTGGGTTTTGTAGTGTCTTTGGAATAAATCTGCATTGAAATTTTCTCAGTGAAGCTGCTTAAGGACTACAAACATGGTACTGTTTACCCAAAGCTAGGAAGGAGGATCTCAGCTCTTATATTGGTCTATAGCTGTTATTCAGAACCCAGAATATACAGACGCTCCTCTACTTACGAACGAGACAATTTCCAAATGGTTGTTCGCAACTTGATATTTTTGTAAGTCGTTATTCAACATCATTTTAAGGGTGTACGCAAGTACTAAGAACTAGGATGCTGTATGTACGCACGTGGGCCAAGCAGCCAGAAGTCATACTAGGCGGAACTGGTGTGCAGAAAAAAAAAAATTGATGTTGCAGACAGAAAACGAGAGCCCAACGAGCACAATCGGACTTACGGTCCTCTTCGTTCATATGTCTGAAAGTTCGTAAGTTGAAAGTTCATAAGTAGAGGAGCGTCTGTAATGCGATTTTACATATTTATTTTGTATATCCAGGAGCTTGTATCACGAGGCAGGACTTCTTGCTTAGCTATATATCTTGCCGGATTTAAAGCTGTCTGGGTAAAATATTAAGTGAACGAAGATAAAATCCATTTAAACTAGGGTAGCTTAAATCTGATCTGCTCCTATCTGGCTGAGCAAGAAATCCAGTTTTGTGATACATGCCCCTATTTTCTGCTTACCTTAGTACCTCAGTTTAAATGGGCTATCTTTGTTCACTTACATTTAGCCCAGGCTAACTTAAATCCAAAACGTTATTGACCAATCACATCTTGTGTCTACATGTAGTCAGCCAACAGTGTGCCAGACATTATTGTAGACACACTCACAACAGACAGGAACAAATAGGTATCATTTTAGGGTTTACAAAAGTTTTTGACTGTTACATTTTACCTGCGAAAAAATGTTACTGGATTTACTGATAATGGAACCAAATTTAGCTGAAGCTAACTGGTCCGCTAATAGTTTTCAAAGTTAGCTTCACAAATTAGCGGTTCCCTAATAGTCAAAAATTAACAAAATCAAATGAATGAATGAATGGTTGAATGTAGTGCCGGACATCACAAAATAACAGCAAAATTATTCTTGTGAAATTTCTTTCATCAGCAAATCAGCAGAATTCAAGGCAGGCATGCAAGCTCACTCCCACTGCCAGAACAGATCTTAAAGTGTGTGGTTTAACCCTCAAGATGATTATCCTTCTGAGATGATACAGATTAGATCTTGGTTAGAGCTTTAATTATGGTTGAGACCAATTTCTCTATGCTACTTGGACTATAAAAGGTACCTATCATCACTACAAATACAGCCATGGAAAATATCGAGACCACTCTATATTTTTAAACAAATCTGCATTTTTTAATCATGGTTTAATTGTGGTTCTGTTGGCGGAAGGCTACACTGAGCAGCAGGATGTTTTCAGGTTCAAAATTTCCAAGGCAGCAGTACACAAAAATAAGCTGAAGCAGGAGACACTGAGAATGACTAGAAATCAGCCAGGTATAAGGTGGAAGCGAAATTCTAATGCCAGAGATGACGGTTTTTCATGAATCGAAGGATATCAAGTGACCTTCAAAAGGAATGGGAAACATTTTGTGTCAGGCTGCTAGCAGCAGGACTGAGGTCCCAATAGCAAGGAAGAAGCCCTTCATTAATGAGAAAGAGAGGAAATGAGTGAAACAAAACATTGTGCTGTGGTCTCAATTTTTTCCGTGGCTGTATATTGCAACATATTGGCCTGAAAATAAGCTGCTGTATTTTTTCCAAAAAAATTCTAGAAAACTGGGGTCATCTTATATTCGCAGAGTAGAATTTACATGTCATTATGCACATACAACAGTAAATGGCATAAATTATCTGTCCCCTGGCAGTACACATCAAATAGATAGAACCTGTTTGGTTTTAGCAATACGGCGTCGTACAAAAGGTGATCACCTGGGTAAGGTCTCCAAGGCAACCTATTTCATTTGTTCTGATCCCACCCGGTGTCCACCACTAGCTGACATAATCTGACGCCACTGGGTCAGTGAGCAAGACTAATTACGCATTTTGCACCACACCATACGCGTCTTTAAATTATGCAAATTAATGTGTATTTGTATTACCTGTAAAGGTACATTGTGTTTGATTCTGTTTTCGCAACGGAATGAAAAACTGACAGAGACGGAACATAAATTCATAATTGGATGTTCATCGTGTAAGGCATTACACTAATTGTGACTTTGAGTTGGTTATAGCTAATGCTGGTTACAGTCAGTCATAATCGGCAGCTTGGGAACATTTTGGTTACCCAATAAAATACACACTGATAAGACAAGCCTCTCTCAGGTCACTTACGCCCAACTTGGATACGTTATTGGAAACATATCCAATGTGGTAATGATTTGAGAAATCGTCATCCGTGTGTGTCAAGCCAGAAAACACCTCTGTAAATTAGTCTCCCTGGGGTATTTAAGGTGCTTTTTCCAGTAAATTCAGACCAGGCTAAAAAATAAATATGACCATAAGGGTATCCTTCGCTACAGATATGTTACCGTACTCAGTTGTAGAAACTACAGGATTAAGATAGGATTTACTTACATATTTATAGAACATGCAAATAAACATCAAGTGTTTTTCCCCTGAAACATGTTGATAGAGGCATTGTCTTTGGCTTACAAGTATTTATAATTGCGTTTGTAGTTTAAAGAAATGACTTCAGTTTTCCCCGCTGAACCAAAATTTCACCCAACCATTTACCCGAAACTGATGTCTGCACCAAACTGTAAATTTCGTGTACCATTACACTCCTAACACGAAAAATTCCCTAGGTCTCTTCTCATTCTCATCAAGGAAATAAGACACTACAAAAGAAAGTGTTCTTATGCTGCATGGGTGTTTGAGACCTGTGAGAAGTGCCATGTGGGGGATACAGTTCCTTGTCCTTGCGGACCAAATCGTTGTACATCTGCTCATAGGTGACTTTGAAGTCATACACATTGGGCTTGTCCGGTGCTGGACCAGGTAGCTTCACATGGGTCCCAGTGCCAAATGACTGCACATCGAAACCCCTCTTGCTGCACAGGAAATTAAGGAGGGAGAGAAAGAAAGATTGCCAGCATTATTCCTGGAATAGGTTCCTACTCACCCAATTGGTCAACAAGACTGGGGTTGAGCCCGGAGGAATTTCGCAATATTTAAATGCATTAAACATATACATTTCTGTAGTCGATAGAAACTGTGATAGAGACAACCGAGTAACCCATGCATGTTCAAGTGATTTCAAATCTAAAATATCGGCATTAAGATGCGAAGCGTCTCTGATTGAATGACCTATCATTAAACAAAGATGAGGATCTTACTTGTACTAAGATTTTTATTGCTAATCAAAAATTGGACCCATAAAAATAAAATCACATGATGTATCATACTGTATTTCATAATCAGTTGAAAGCCTGCTCAACTAAAATGGAGAAATTGACATTTTAAACTATTAGCAGTCCGGACCGATATTAAACTGTATCAAATGTACTGGATAAAAAACTGATAGATCTGTGTCATGCTATGTTCTCAGCTTCGGATTCTTATTCATCCACGTGTCTTTACTAACACCTGTTGTCCGACTGGGCATTTAACCTGTTTTACATTTATTGTGAATAATTAATGAGGAACATTTGTCTCGTTTGACACTTAAAGCTGTGAAAATAAAGCACCAATTTAGACTGTAAACCTATGCATGTTATTAACTGATGCGTCATTTATTAGGGTAGCTAATGGACCACCGTGGTCTTTATTACAGACGACAGCCCAGACTTTCTTTATTGCAATGACGATTTATTATAAACGTACCGACAATATATATGTAAATAATTGTTAAAGCTTTACTTGTTTAAGATTTATTATTCCCCGCGGAGTATGGTAACAATGGATGCAAAAAAAAAAAATACGCTTTTGAACTAGCCTGCTCCGTGGCTGTTCAGCCTTGTAGCAAAGAAGGTCCGCCTGGCAGAAATAATATCCAAGACAGGTCTGTCTACCCCCCATTTGGACAAGCAGAGGAACACCCCCGGTCCCATTCACGAATTCACTAGTTAAAGCGATTTCATTATAATATACAGTCATGTTGGAACTTTTAACATGGCACTCACTGAAGATCCTATATAACCAGTTTCTTACTTTAGATAAATTTCTGAATTTCGTAAGTGCACAGAGCCAGTAACTTTGACTGCCAATCAGACTCTACCAACTGAGTCACAGAAACAGTTACTTAAATACGCATTTAACCTATTTGTGATATTTTGCCATATCACTTCGCTTGCCTTGTTAATAGTGGTACTGTTGCCTAGCCTTACATCCTTGTAATCCTCATACAACTACATAGCAAGCGTTTTATATGGCGAATAACGCCGCTTTCGTTTTGTCTTCTTTTTGTGAAATCACTGCTCATATAGACAATCGATTGTTCAGGGCTGCTTAAATACCCAGCGCTAGTGCACGACGAGGGATTTAACAAGCTTGGTTTGAGTTATCAGCAACAAGGTGCCGCTTGTTGGAATGGCTTTATCTTAAAGTGGGGATCAACGCTAATTAAAACCAGGCAGATTCAATTACGCGCCCATTTGTTAGCGACCTTGATGGAATGCCTCTCAGAACCCCAAAAACGAGAATCCATTTAATCTTCAGATGACATTGCAGCCACCGTATCTTTATTATATCGAAGATTGGACAACGAAGAAAACGTTATGTAACAAAATAAAATAGTTTCCGTTCCGTAAAATTCAAGGTTTATTTTCCACGCTACGATGTCTTTATTTGCATATAGTTCATATAACTTGCTCCAACACCAGCTTACTACAATGGAACGGTCTCATAGCAGAACTATTAATTATTTTACCTCTTGTTTACAATGTAAAATTCGAGCTGACAGTTTTAAAATATTCCCGTTTTCAACGCGCAATTACTTACCTTAGTTACTGCGCCATCAGAAACAAGCCATGAGACGGTTTATAATTAACTACTGGACTAGACCATTCTGCATTTACACCGCCCTGGCCTGCAAACACAGCTCCGTGTTATTTACCTGAGAATGTTATGCGCCTCCATACTGCGATTCTGGTTGCTCGAACACACCACCGCCACGCGCAGCGGGTGACTCGGCATAGCGTTTCCCTCCGACCGCCAACAAAACCGATATCCAGACCCTAAAGGGAGTCTAAAATCACACACATAGTTAACTAACTACTAATACGCACACAAGGTGGGCCAGCGCTCCTGTGATGGAAGACAAATAATCTAAATGACACAAAGTTTCATCAGATAATGCAGTGTTCTCTCTGTGTGGCTCCCTTAAAATATATTTTAAGATGGCGGGACCTTTAACAGATTATCCCAAATTCACCCACAGTAGGAGACGTTAATTTACACTGGACGCGACTAGTTTAATTTTAAAAAAATATTACCTATAACAACGTGTTTTGAGGAATGAAAATGTAACTTGCGCGTTAAAGAAATCAGAGTAATTCTGATTGGACGATGGCGTGCCGCGCGCCTCTGGGACAGGAATTAATAAGAGAGAAAGTTTCACCATAAATTATGACTTTTTATAAGTTGCTGGTAGAAATAAACTTCTAGCTTTGCATTACAATATGTGATTATACTTACGTGCAGTAATGGCTTGTGCCACGGCCGCAGTTGCTGTGGTTATATAATAGATTTACGTAAACATCAGGGAACTGTCAGGCTGCAATGATACAACTTCGTCCTGATTCCAGTGTGCAGTAGCACCCCCTTCTGATGGTATTCCTGACAAGTTAATACTTAGTGCTATTATCAGTACAGAACTGCATTGGCAGTGATTGCAAATGAATCGACCAAGAAGAAAATACATGGCCTTACTATATATTTCGTTCAGCAGAACAAAATATCCACAAAGAAAAGATTAAGTTAAACAGTTTGAGACACAGACAAAAATTAACACAAATAAAAATGTAAAGTTTCTTTCCATATAAGCCATTGTACTAAAACCTACATTGTACTAAAACCCAATAAGAATTGGTTGCAAAAAAAAAACTTTCCATATCAGCTACTATAATATACCTTTGGGTACTTTGAATTTTAATTCTAGGTATATTTTCCATAAACATTCTTTTTATCTGCCTCCTTCCTTTATATGGTACTGCTACTATTGAAAATACATTATTATTCAACATTTTTTAGGCTTATTCACCCAATAATCTAAGGATGAATAGTATTATGGTAAACTGGGTAATCTCAGGCATCACTGTGCGTGTTGTGTAAACAGCAAGTGTAAACAGATCCATCACCTCACTGCGTATGTGAATGTGCTATCGCAGCCTCAAGAGAAACAAACAAAAATGTCTTCAGGATATTGAAGTTCTCTTGAAGCACCTTCAGCTTTGGAAGAAAATTTGGAGACCAGAGCTCAGTTTTTCATTTCACTCATTGCTGAATTTAAGGGGGTGTCTGTGAATAATGTAATTTATTTTGCAAAGTGCAGTCTGGTTCTCCTCTGTTTACAAAGACAGACAGACAGATGGATACTTTATTAATTCCGAAAGAAATTACTCATTAATGAAGGGCTTCTTTCTTGCTTCATAGGACCTGCTTCTAGGATCCTGATACGAATTGTCCTAGCGGTACACCTCACACCTGCTAGAAACACTGATTGGCATTAAAGGAACAGCACTCCTGTGGTTTCGTTCCTATTTAACTGATCGTTACCAGTTTG
>JAODKF010000044.1:3968722-3998433 GCA_026779585.1 Mormyrus proboscirostris | reverse complement strand
GGGGGGGAGTGGTTTGTGGTGGCTGGCAGCGGGGGGAGGGATGCTTTTGCTCCCTCTCTGCAGTGCCGCAGTGCCCCCAAGAGGGGACGCCACACATTTTCACTGCTTTTAAGCCATACTAACACAGTGTGCAGACATCTAAATGGCTGCTTTGTATATAAATATTCTTGTACAGTCAGCATGCATCTTATGTGGTTTTTGAATGATTGAGGCTCTATACTGTACCTTACTATATTGTGCATGCACAGTGTTTTTTCATAATTCTTCCCTTAACTATTATTACATAGAATTGTATAATTACAGTTTTGTAATCTAGTCATGATTTAAAGCATATAACTGGTTGGGAATAGGTGTATATACAAAGTAAATAGGCACTAAACATATACGGTTTTGGAATATTGCAGTGGGTTGTGGAAACAAGATGCCATAGCACTGTATATAAATATTTGTATATGCATATTTCTTTAACCACAACTACAGTAATCATTATTAATCCCACTGTTATTAGCAGCTCTTATACATTCAGTTTTAAATCTGGAATTGCAATAATTGCATTGAGGTTAGCTGTAAAATGATTGTGTTAAAATGCCCTATGAGCTTTAAATGAATATTTGTTTGAATGTAGATTATGTGAGGGAGTATCCCCTGGTAAGTGGATCTGTGTGCTGAGGTCTGTGTACACAGTTTGAATTTGTCTTGGTGTCCCTGTGTTGCAGGGCTGATCCTGTTCCTGTGTTTGGGAACTCTCACCATGCTGCGGCCCAACATGTCCTTCACGGCCCCGCTGCAGGAGAAGGTGGTGTTTGGGATGTTCTTCTTGGGTGCTGTGCTCTGTCTCAGCTTCTCCTGGCTCTTCCACACAGTCTACTGCCACTCTGAGAAAGTGTCCCGGACCTTCTCCAAGTACGTCTCCAGCCTCCCTCGCGTGCGTGCGTGCGTGCGTGCGTGGCCTTTTTGGGCAAACTATTTAAAGGGGTTCTGACACAGGGCTGGGTGATATGATGGTAGTCCTGGTAATCAATGATATTAGACAGCTAACTTGGTGTTTATGTCTGACAGTGACTAATGATCAGTCATCGCCATTGTCGGGGAGGTAGGCTCAGGCTAAACACCAAGCTTGATAACAGAAGAACCTGTGATTTGACCAAGCATACGTTTCCAACACAGTTTAAATGGAAAAAAAAAATAGCTATTACAGTGCAGCGTTTCACATGTATTGTCCATTGATATCCTCCTTTAAGCGCAAATAGTGCAGTGTACTCCATTATTGTTTAAAACAATTAATAATGCATGTTTTTTTAGAAGGGGGGGTTGGACAATACTTCATTCTGATATTTTTAAATTAAAATATTGTATATTATTTTTTAAGACAACGCCCAATATTTTCTTCTACAGTTTTTTAGCTGACTTGGTCTCAGGTCAGTGATATGGTTTTATGTGGATAATAGTCTGAAAGGTATGAATTCTCTCTTGCTCCGGTGCCTTTCAGGCTGGACTACTCGGGCATCGCCCTCCTCATCATGGGCTCCTTTGTGCCCTGGCTCTACTACTCCTTCTACTGCTCCCCACAACCACGCCTCATCTACCTCTCTGTGGTGTGCATGCTGGGAATCGCCGCCATCATTGTCGCGCAGTGGGATCGCTTCGCCACGCCCCGCCACCGTCCCACTCGCGCAGGTGATCGCCGACCGGCACTCTTATCGCACAGCGTGGCTTCACATATCCAGCTGTATGATTATGTGCGCCACCTAGTGGTATCCGGCAGTATTGACCGAGACGATTCTTCTTTACTCTAATGCAGTGTTTCCCAGTCCCATACCTGGTAGGGACGTGGGAGGAGCAAAAATGTGGATTGTCTGGGGATCCCCAGGGACTGGGTTGGGGTGGGCTGCTCTAATGGCTGTAGCATATATAACAGATATTTGCCTTTGTCCTTCTCAATCACAGGGGTCTTCATGGGTCTGGGACTGAGTGGGATTGTACCCACAATGCACTTCACTATCGCGGAAGGCTTTGTCAAAGCCACCACAGTGGGCCAGATGGGCTGGTTCTACCTGATGGGTGCCATGTACATCACAGGCGCTGGGCTCTACGCAGCTCGTATCCCTGAGCGTTTCTTCCCCGGCAAATGCGACATCTGGGTAAGCCTGCCAAGGCTCTCGCCAGCTTCCCCTACATTTCTCACTGATGGCAACTCGCACCTTCCTCACTCACTTGGCCTTTTCTCTACCGTACAGTTCCAGTCACACCAGATCTTCCACGTTCTAGTGGTGGCAGCTGCCTTCATCCACTTCTATGGGATATCCAATCTGCAGGAATTTCGCTATGGGCTGGAAGGAGGATGCACAGATGACTCTCTGCTCTGAATGATGCCTCCTCCCCTCCCACAATCTCCCCTTTCAGTGAAGAAGGCCCTGGTCCTTTACCAAGTGCCTCTCAGGTTATGTTATTAACATTACTCCTCCCCTACTTCTTCCTACTGCAGCTTTTTGATGAGCAACATCTTGGGCTGAATTGATCTGCACCTTTCCAAGCGCTCTGGTTTTGGTCCATAATGGTGGTGGGTTATCATACTGCTGCTGGATAGAAACCAGACAGGGAGTGGGAGGACATAGGGAGGAGGGTGTTGCAGTGCTGCTTCAGCACTGCATGTTCCATCTTTGTTCTTAGTCCTGAGGGAGTCGCTTTGGTGGGCACTCATGTCTATCATGGGAAAATATAAGAACTGAGGAGCTGTATAAATAAGTACTGAGGACTTGCGCAGCACAGAGCAAGTATGAAAAAACAGAAGCCATGACTAGGGACTGAAGGTAGCAGTTGAGTACTGCTCAGCTCTCATTCCTGCAGCCTGTAGTATTGCAGGAGCTTGTTGAAGTAAATTCTATTCTCTCTTTTTTTATATATATAACTGATTTAGACTGTTTCACTGAAAGTTCTCACTTGGTAAATAACTTGATAATGCCACTGCTGTGTCCTGCATGAAATATCTGAAGAAGCTGGTAGTCTTCTGCTCTAGGCTTTGAGGTTCCTATAGTATGTGGCCTTACAGGAATGAGAGCTGAGTAGCCCTTTGGTACACACCATCTCTGAGAAAAGGTCCAGGAGCTCGGGTGCCGTTCTTGGCTCAGACTTGCTGTCCCTCATCACAAATCTTCATAGCAAGCTCATGTAGAGTTAGGAACCAGTCTGTCACATGAATCTCAGTAGTTTGTGACAGCCTCGGTGGTCACAGGTAAGTTTTTAATGATTAAACTGAGTGGAACGATAGCACTCAAGGTGACTAAGTAGCATCAAACAATAAACTTGGTCAAAGTAAATGTGAAACTTTTGAAATTAGCATTGTTTATAGCCACATAGAGGGGTTTACACTTATTACAGTGAACAAGTACTGCTGAACATAAAAGTGAACATATTACACTTAAAATATGTTCATGCAATAATCGTCAGGTGTGATTTTAATGGTGTTAGGCACATTTAAACGTGTTGAAATATTTGACAGATTTCAATGGCTGGAATTGTGGGTGCAGGATCATTGCATTCCCTACCCTTGCTCTATCGATAGTTGTATTTAAGAAAGCACGTCTGCTGAAAATAGCAAAATCCGCAGTATCGGAGGCTTATCACTCACCTTTGTTTAATGTTGAAACTGCTGTAATTGTGTAAAGAGCACACCACTATAAATGTATCCATTCCAAGAGATTGTTTTGTAATAGATTTTCTCACGCATACAGAACTTTCGCTGAACGGTAATGTGACAGATATCGCTATTTCAGTATGGAGCTACACACCTTGCTACTCATCTAACGTTTGTGCATAGTAAATAGAAATGTTGATTTAGTGAAGCTAACTGTAAAATACAATTGAAAATGTATATCGTATATAATTTAAAAGTATTTAAAAAATCTAAATTTAGTACTCCTGTGCCTTATGCCAATGAAAATAAAGTATTGTTAGGGAGGGGGACACTTTAATGGCCTGATTAAATGTTAATGGGAGGAGATTCTGGTTTCAGAATTAATAAAGTAGGTCAACCTTAGCTCTTTGGAGGAAATGTTTCTATTTTATGATTTTAATGCTTTATACCCAAAAAATAATAGTCGATTGAGATGACAAACCAGTGGTTGAAGTGGAGAAAAACGGGTGCTGGACCTCCCCTTGTTATTCAGCACCAGCAGATACTGAAAGGTGCCAAAACTTTGAAGAGAAAAACGAAGAGGCGCAAGTACTGCGTACCGGCGAGTACGGGCCCACTTCAAGCACTGACTGAAACACAAGCTTTCCAACTGCTGTAAACTGAGATTTTAGGATTGTTAACAATGACTCGGTTGTGTGTGCGCGCGCACACCCACACACAACTTTGTGCTCGGTTTTTCGTTGTCGATCAATGAACAACTGAAATACGTTGTCCACATAAATGTAAACTGTTACATATTAAATATTTAACGATAGCAAAACAAGGAGTTGTTTCTTTTTTATAGCAAAATCTGAAGTTTCTCCGTTTCATTTAGAAAGCACCAAAGAACATGTTTAATACACAACAGACGGTGGAGTGTGGTGATTGTGCGTTTAAGCAATGTGGTAATTTTTCTAGTCTTTTTTTCTCATCGCATTGCGTGGGGGGATGAGTGTTCACGCGCCCCGGCGCGCGCCGAGTATGACGTAGCTGTATTGGTGTTTTCGCGTGAGAACGTTTTCCTCTGTGGGTGTAAGAGACAGATTCAGTCCGGAATGCTCGAATTACACATATAAAACACTGTATGTATTTTCGAAAAATAAAACAACAAAAAGCCGCGTAGGTTCGCCTTAGCTTGTGGTGACTTTCAGTGAAAACGTAACCTTAATCTGGTACAGGCCGCCGGGAGAACGTACCAGCATTCGAAGTGGTGGTCTCGACGGAGAATGAAGCACAATCATCGGCTTCTGTAACTGCAAAATTCCGGACGTCTTGATTACTGCAGTTTGTATGTAAATAAACATTTCGAAACTTCCGAATTAGATGTCAAATTAAATCGCTTTATTGCTGCAATCTCGAAAGCCATTTACGTGCATGGGGTTCGTAACTAGCTTGCTAAGTGTTTGCTAGCCCGACAGCTGTGTTGTGAACTGTAGGTGCCTAGTTTTAGGTAGCTAATAATATTACTAACATACTGGGGTGCGACCTTATCGGTGAACAAACGTAATTTGTCGAATTTCTAGTGCCGTATCTTTCTTTTTGTATCATGGCATCTATATATTGAGTATCTGGGTAGCTAGCAAGCTAGGTGCGCTTCGCGAATCATCATCGAAGGTTTCGCTGAGTTATATTTAAAGACTTGCTTTAGACATGTACGTTTTTTGATATGGGGTTACATAGACATGTAGTTAAATTTTATTGACATGAAATCGCCGCCGTCATAAATGTGGTTGATTATTTGTGGCTGTCAATATTGTACACATGCATGTCATGCATACCTGTTATAGTCGTGTCATACGAAAATATAAATCGGGTGTCTAAGGTTGAAGGACTGTAAATGGCCTGGTTTATGCGAGCTCAGAGCATCTTGCTTTATGGTTTATGTGTGAGGCTGAATCACCGTCGACACCTTCACCGCACCGAAGTCTGCGCTTATCATGCTTACTGAGGTCATCGAAGAAAACGATGTTAACTTGAATACTAATCTGTCTCAGTGACATTCAGAATGACCAAGCTGCTGAGAGAAAGATAAAGCTTTTCATTTTTGTTGCTAAAGGTAATACCTGCGTAGTCGCATATTGCATATTCGCTTATCTATATATGGCCGCTTAAGACTTGGTTAGTGAATTTTGTATTAAATATGATATTTTTAGAAGAGCTCGCAGAACTGACACTCATCAACAATTGTGGTTGAAGGTTCATAGGTGATATTCATATACCTAAATAAATGGGTGGGATCAGTGCTCCTCTTTCATAAGGACTTCTCCTACTTGTCTCCTTAGATTAAATAAGAAATACAATATTTTTAAAATAATGACACACCTTAAGAATCTTACATATTTAGTGATTGAGTAGTTTGAGCTTCATAGATCCATGAACTGTCATTTCATGGCATTTCTGGTTAAATGTCAATTTTTGCTGCAAGTCCGTAGTTGGCCTTAGTAGACCCAAATGAACAGACAGGACCAGTATTTTTGCTCCACACAGATTTCTCTTCCCTGTCTCTCCATGGCCTTTTGTGGGGCATTAGCTCAGGCCCCGAGGTCAGGTTCCCTGGGCTCCCTTCCCCACACCAGCATGGCCCCCAAAGATATCATGACGAACTCCCACGCCAAGTCCATCCTGAATGCCATGAATGCCCTGCGCAAGAGCAACACCCTCTGTGACATCACGCTGAGGGTGGAGAACACAGACTTTCCTGCCCATCGCATTGTCCTGGCTGCCTGCAGCGACTACTTCTGTGCCATGTTCACCAGTGAGGTAAAAGTCTCCGCCCCATACCAACCACTATAGAACCAACATGGCCCCAGCCATCCTGCATTAAACAGGGCCTGGCCTTGGTTAAAGGTGATTGATCCACTTGTGTCCACATTACAGACACCTGACCCCAAAGACTGGGAAACCTTACTGCTGGCACCCTGCGCGCTGATTATCAGATAATTGACATTTTAAATTCTTTTTCGTTCCTCTCCTGGCTTCAAAAAAGTAGTCCCCTTGTTGGACCTCTTAACCATGTCAGCCTAGAGTCAATTCGTCTCTGTCTGCCATCCCATGGTATTGTAGTAATGTGTTTATCAGTCACATATTTAACAATAAGATGTTTTTAAAATAACACTTAGAAAAATTGAATCGAGTGATTTTGGATTTTGTGACTTGGGACCTCTGCCGGGCTGTTTGGGTCATCAGTTACTGAAAATGTGTTGGGTAGACATCCTGAGAAAATTAGACTATTAAGCTTCAGGGAAAGTCCACTTTTAGATCATTGCTTATACTTCTAACAGTGGCGAGCTGTATAGAAGTGCCGCAGAAGTCAGAGGTCAATAATCAGACACAGTGAGTGTGACTAATTTGGTGACATATAGTGGTGAGATGATAGTAGGAGGGAACTATAAATATTAACTATGGGGTAAAGCTGTGATATTTCAGTGTTACCAGTAGATGGAGCAATCAACGATAATTTTTTTTCCCCTGAAACAGACACTCGAAATAGCCCATATTTTGTAGTGCATAGTTATATCACTTGTTATTGTGACTTTGCAATAACAACACAAGTTTTAACAGAACCCCTTTCTTGTGCTTTTTTTTTTAAAAATACTTACTGTACATTGAGCAGCAATATTGACCTTGTGGTGACCTTTCTATTTCATTCCAAAGCAGCTAATGCCAAAGGAAGTGCATGTAGACAATGATAGTGACCAAAATAGCAATGGGCTGTAATCGGGCTGCAGTGTTAAATTGCGTAGTAGATACTTTTCACTACAGATTTAATTTTTTTTACATTTTAAAATATCTTTACATTTTCACATTAAAACATTTTTACATTTAATACTTTTAAGCACCGTTTACTTAAGCAAAGTTAAGTTTGTATATTTAAGAATCAATATCTTCCTGACCATGTGCAAATATTACAATTGTGTGTTCAGCCAAATCATGCACAAATAACAAGAAACAATATACCTAAAAAAATGATAAATGATTGTTCTGAAGTGTAGTGAAAACATGGCTTGCTTCCTTTGTAAGTGGCTCAGGTTTGAATTAGCTTTGGTTCTTTGCAGCTTTCGGAGAAAGGGAAGTCCTTCGTAGATATCCAGGGGTTGACAGCTTCTACCATGGAGATCCTACTGGACTTTGTTTACACGGAGACAGTTTTAGTGACTGTGGAGAACGTGCAGGAGCTGCTTCCAGCTGCCTGCTTACTGCAGCTGAAAGGTAACTCTAGAACCCACAGTGAAGCTCCCTTCTTTTCATAGAAGAGCTTAACTGTGTTGGTTCTAATTTTTTTCTCTGTATATTTTAAGATAACCGCTCTCAATGTGACTAAATTAATAAATAGGCAGTACCCAAAAAAGCAATCCAGTGATAGCATCTCTGTTCTCCTTCCTGTAGTGTTCCATTTTTTTGCCTACCTGATTATCATAAACACCCAGCTTCTTATTTTTTCTTGTGTGGTTCTGTTTTTTAGTATTTAATACATACGTATATGTGGTAGGTGAATGCTGGAATTTCCCAAATTACTGCTTGCCACAGTTCCTCCTACGGCAGCTCAGTCTTCATTTGGCTTCAGCATAAGGGTTCAGATATTAGGGTTTTTGAGGTTCCTTACTGTGTGTGATTATGCATGTGCAATTAAATGGTATATAAATAGATGAAATTTCTGTGGCAGCTGTAGCAACCATCTGACTTGTTTTGGCAGACCGCTGAAAGGCATATGTGTGCACATGTATGCATGTCTCTGAATATGTGTGCATGGGTCTTTTTATGAATCCGTGCTCATCCGTGTGTGTGCATTTCCTCAGGGGTGAAGCGCGCGTGCTGTGATTTTCTGGAAAGCCAGCTGGACCCATCCAACTGCCTGGGCATCCGTGATTTTGCAGAGACACACAACTGCCTGGACCTGATGCAGGCTGCTGAGCTCTTCTCCCAGAAGCACTTTGCAGAGGTAGTTCAGCATGAGGAATTCATGCTGCTCAGCCAGGAGGAAGTGGAGAAGCTCATCAAGTGTGATGAGATCCAGGTACTGCTCCCACACCGAATCCACCTCATGGGAGACATGAATCTAGGACAGAGTCGTAGGCTTGTCAAAAGGTGGGCGTGTCAAAAGGTCATTTCTACTGGCTGTAAATGATGTCAGTAAACAATATTTCAGAATGACACCAGATATTCACCAGACATCGCTCAGACAGACTATGCATAATAGGCATGTATAATTAAATGTTTTTTTCATATTTCTTCATGTGGCATAAGACATTTCTTATGTTTACACTTTCAAAAAGCACAAAGGAAAATCTGTACGTAGTTCCACCTACTTCACCATACTATATTCCTGTTGACCCGCCCATTAACCTTTCAAAATGCCACCAGCCTGCAGACACCTATACCTGCTCCATGGGGATAGGTACCGTGTCCACCACAGTCCTAAGATAAGCAATAAACAGAGCACAGGAAGTGTATCCGAAGTGCACGGCACCCACCTACCGCTGCTTTCATTTCTTTCTGCAGTTGGAGTGGGGTGAAACATGAATAGGGGTGTGTCTAAGCCTTCTGTATTCTCAGAATGGTTAAGGTGGCAAATGAACTAACCAAATTATTATGCATGTGACATATCAGTAAGGCTTTCAGCAAAGACACTTATTGTGGTGTTTGTGCTTTTGTCTTTTGCTTTTTATGCTTCTTTAGATAAAGTGTGTCAGTTATTTTGCGTCCGGGTGAATGTGGTCATATCATTATAATCATTTTTAGCCAAATAACACTTCTTAATTAAAAAGAACAGCTGTAAAAGATCAGCTTTTAAGCAGCAAATTTAAGATTTTTTTAAGAACAATGGGACTCATTCATCAATATCATCCTGTTTTTTCTTAAATTTGTTCTTGAGAAATTTCCTAAGTAGGTCTTACCAGAAGTCTACGTCAGATTCATTATGTGTTCTTAAATCACCTAATTATTCATTAATGTGTTCTTATTATGATGAATCCCATTGTACCCGTAAATTGAAAGCGCGTAACAGTTGTTCCTAATTATGATAGGTAAACGCCCCACCAATCCCCGTAAATGGGTATGAGACTGCAGGGCTGTGTGCACATACAGAAATCCAGCACAGAAACTAAGACAAACAGAGCAGACAACAAATTGAACATCAAAAGATCCAAGCGTAAGAAAACCTTCAGGAATTGAACAGCAGAGGAGCTGGCATATTTGTTAAAGTCAGCAGTGGATATAAAATAACACAAATAACATGCATGAGATGCTATTACTCATTCAGTAATGATCATTAAAAACAATTATTAATTATTATAAGTGGTCATTCTAATGTATTAATTAAGAACAATTATTATTTAAAAGTTTATTTTTTAAAATTTATTTAAACTATTTATCCCCCATGAACGTGAAAATTCCCAAATAATACCAAGGCATCCCTAACCCATAACGGTCTGATAGCCTACACGACAGCATAAGATTATAACATCTATAACCAATTTATAAACCCACTGTACACTTTCTATGCCAAATTGCGTCGTCATTTCCTATCTAGACCTTTTTATATAATGTATAAACCAATTATGTCCCTGTATGTACAAAGTTACTACTGTATGCAATGGGAGAACTACATTTTGGACCCATTATTAAAAATGTTAAATTCACAGCACTGAAAAGTTTCAAAGTTATTACAAGAAACGTGAAATTGCACAGTCATGAAGAGTGCTACCGTGAGTTAGGCTGTCGGACTTTTAATATTAAAGACACAGTATGCCCTTACTCTAAGAAATAATACCTATCATTACTATTTGCATATTTCCATCCTTCCATCCATCCATTATCTATACCGCTTTATCCACTTCGGGTCGCTGGGAAGCTGGAGCCAATCCCAGCATCTCCGGGCGAGAGGCAGGGTACACCCTGGGCAGGTCGCTAGTCCACCACAGTATTTGCATATTTTTGTATATGATTTTGTGTGATCGAGACTATTTTCCGTATTCTTCAGTATTTGTCTTATGTGAGATCTACATCCTTCATAATAATCTGGGACACTGTATTTTGTGTTTGTTTCAAAATATATAAAAACTGTTGCTGATATCTGATATTGTTTATTTTGATTTACATGTACATTAAAAAGAATTGTTCACAATTTTAGAATAAACCAAAGTAGCATCTGCGTGATAATTAGGAATGCATTGTATGAGGAGGGGAATTTAAAAAAAAACGACTTTGTGTCAAGATGACATATGTTTCAAGAATAGATAAAGACCTTAGATTCTATGAAACCTGCTGAATGGATTCTGACTTGATGGTATCATTACCTATCATCTGCATGTCGTCTTTCAGCTTGTTAGAGATTTCTTTCACAAAGCTCCCCACCTGTGCTGCCAGCAAAAACTGCACGGGGGCTGTAATTTTAACCTTTAAATTATGCTGACAAGTTAATTCTTGCTGCTTTCAGAGAGTATTTTGAAGCATGTAAATTATGGGAGGCAGTATTATGAAAACGACATCTAGAACTAGAGTAGGACTGACGTTTAAAACTAGTCGTGATAAAGTCTGATGCCAGGGCAGCTTGGTTAATGGGACAGCATGACAGAGGATATTTATTTGTTTGTTTTTGCATTTCCCGTTTTTAGCAATTTATTGAGTATTTGATCTGCATGGCGCAAAATTTTATAGTTAACCAAATATGCTGTTCTGGCAAGAAAGAAAAGAGAAGCCAATGACAAACTCTGCACACCCAAGCAAATGATGGTAATATGTAGGCTTACTGGCGAGAAGGCAACCATGACAGGTCACTAGAAGTAGATGGCAGCCCTGAACCTCCTCACCCAGAATTCTCACGCTCGGTAGCGGACATAGGTGCTTATGTGACATGAAAAGCTACCGATGGCATCATTTCTTTGAAAAGGAAAACTATGTACTATACAACTGAGTTTTTGGTCATTGGCAAGTAGACTGTTATCATTGATTACCAATAACCAATATTATATCCGTCAAGGAACCCAATATCGGAATCTGACAGTGACTAAGCGGCAGTTATCACTTTTGTCAGGGATGCAAGGTTAGGCTACACACAAAGCAAGATAAAGTTTTATGGTTTGGCCTTCAGTCCTATCCATGCGTTTCCAAATGCGGTTTGACACATTATCTTTTTGTAACTCTTCATACGGCATACGAACATGCCAGTGTATTTAAATGTCACCCATAAGGGCTTATTGTGGCCACCGGTATATCGAGAGCGTGATGCTTTTTGAGGTGGAATGTGATGTAATGGATGTGTGCAAACCACACAGTTTTAGATCACTTGTAACATTAATCATAATTAAATCCAGCCCACTGATAATTTTCCACAGAGACAAAAAAAACGCTGGCCAGCACTGCCAATCAGCACCACCCAGTCGCCGGGGTGTTTTATTTCCCTGGACTTTTGCTCTCCACAAACATTACAGGCTTAGCCTGATTACCCTTATTTTGTATAAAAAGATATCTATTCGACTGTGTTTTGGAGGCTTAATTAACATTCTATATAATATTGCACAATTTTCTTTTTTGAATCTGTGGAATGTAAGCATATAAAAGGTACTTGTTACCTTTTGTGTATAGTTCTACCATAAATGTTAAAAATATTTAAAGCACTATAGCACCACAAACATTTTGGGTCTAAAAGATGCTTTACAAAACTTAGAAAAGATACTATAGTGTGAAGGATGTTTCTTGCATTATGTCAGTTGTCTATATTGTTGCATAGCCTCTTTATTTTGAGTTGTTAGCATGTGCCGTCTTGAGCCATGATCCCAGCAGAGACGGGCTGTATTTCTGATGTGTGTGGGGGATCATGCAGGTGGACTCTGAGGAGCCCGTGTTTGAGGCTGTGCTGAACTGGGTGAAGCACAAGAGGAAGGAGAGGGAGCCCTTCCTGCCTGACATGCTGGAGCATGTGCGCATGCCCCTGCTCACACCTCGCTACATCACAGACGTCATTGATGCAGAGGTGAGCTCTTCTGGACCATCTCTTCAGTGGGACTTTCTGCAGTGTAAGCGGATGATTAAGCGGTATCCGAACCCAGGATCAGAGCTGATACATACTTTTGGTATGTTTAGTATTAGCTGTTTTTGGGAAATTTCTTTCCACAACCGTTACAGTGATTGATAGAAGAGTGCTTTAAATCAGTCAGAGCGCCACTGTGTACCGAATTTTGATTCCAGCCACTGACTGTGTAGGTTGTTAAATATGACCTACATGTTGCAATCTCAACAGGCAGGCACAATCTATATTATGAGTAACATGTGCCCTTTGCAGCCTTTGCACTTTTATTGTTTTTTTAATTATTCTTGTTTTTAGCCCCTAATCCGGTGCAGCCTTCCTTGTCGAGACCTTGTGGATGAAGCCAAGAAGTTTCATTTGAGGCCAGAATTAAGGAGTGAAATGCAAGGACCTCGGACTCAAGCACGGCTAGGTATATTCTGATACAGCAGGGGTATCTTCCCCAGAAAATAGACAATGATGGGGCTCAAGTATAGTGTTTTGGCAGTGATGTAGTTGGAAAATGTCTTGTAGTATTGGCCAAGAAAGTCGACCTGCACCCAGTAATAAGAAGTGAATTAGTTGTGTAGGACACTCTGCAATAGACTATATCATGAGCGGAATACCATGGTTTCAGGAGCAAAAGAGGTTCTTCTGGTGATTGGAGGATTCGGCAGCCAGCAGTCACCTATTGATGTTGTGGAAAAATACGACCCCAAGACACAGGAATGGAGCTTTCTTCCAGTATGTGAAGTTTAACATCTCCCAACCCGGTAACCATACCTCAAAATTGCACATTCCTGTTAATGTACAAAAAAATCAGGTAAAATCTGTTTGTACTTAAAGGAAGGTTCAAAAGAAGTCCATTACAAACTGCGTGTCAGAGAGATATAAGCTGAGAAAGTGATCAAATTGACACAACTGCTTTGGTCAGCATTACCAAGTGAATAAAATATTGCAATTATAGTCTAATTGGCAACATATAAATTGAAAATAAAGCCAAAATAGATCTTTAGATGACACCACAAAATACTGGAAATGTAATTTTGACAAATGGGAAAGTGGAGTTAAATTATTAACTGTAATTTTTAATGGTAAAGATGATTGTAAACAGGTTTTTGAGAGCCTCAGATTTTCAAAAAAATAAATCATTTATGGCTCTTTCATAGAATACAATCCGCACATATTATGACCTTGACCTCATCTTTAGACTGGAGAGCCAAGTGTTGTTAAGATAACAGAAACAAGAAACTTGCCCTCACTGCTGTTTCACCATGCTGCTTCCCAAACGTGCCTCTTGAAAGCATTTGTCTCCGCAGAACATCGCCCGGAAGCGCCGCTACGTGGCCACCGTGTCGCTCAACGACCGGGTGTACGTCATCGGCGGCTATGACGGCCGCTCTCGCCTCAGCTCAGTGGAGTGTCTGGACTACACAGCAGACGAGGACGGGGTGTGGTACACGGTCGCCACCATGAATGTGCGGCGCGGCCTAGCAGGGGCGACTACCCTGGGAGGTAGGGGACTTTTGAGCACTGTAATCACTGCCTTTTTGTAGAAGGCGGGTACTGTGAAGTGAAATTTGTATTTTCCCTATTAATACATGCCTATGCCTAGTAGCAGTGCGAAAATTAGCAAAGTCTGTCGGCTCGGCAGCTGTTTTCAGTCATGATATTTCTTATTCACAGACATGATTTACGTGGCTGGGGGGTTTGACGGCAGTCGTCGGCATACCAGCATGGAACGATACGACCCCAACATTGACCAGTGGAGCATGCTGGGAGATATGCAGACGGCCAGGGAAGGGGCGGGGCTGGTCGTCGCCAGTGGACTCATTTACTGCCTCGGTATGTGGTGGGATCGTTAGTGCGCATCGGAAATGCACCAAAGCGCCTGAAATTAATTCTAAATGTGGCGTCTCGTTGTTTCAGGGGGCTATGATGGACTGAACATACTGAACTCAGTGGAGAGGTACGACCCTCACACGGGCCACTGGACAAATGTAACCCCCATGGCCACCAAACGCTCAGGTAAATTTCACGCAGGGCGTCGTGCGTCTGGGAAATGCCTGCTGGTTACCCCCGGCTAAGAGCCTAACCCCCTCCTGATGTCAGGGGCCGGCGTGGCCTTGCTCAATGACCACATTTACGTCGTGGGAGGCTTTGACGGCACGGCCCACCTGGCTTCTGTGGAGGTCTACAACATCCGGACAGACTACTGGACCACTGTGTCAAGCATGACCACACCGCGCTGCTATGTGGGAGCTACTGTGCTTCGAGGCCGGCTCTATGCCATCGCTGGGTAACGTAGCACGTATTCTCTCATTCACAATAGTATCTTCATTTCAATCACCGGCTTAAGCTGCTCCATTAATTTATGAGTGAATTTTTTAACACTGTTCTGTGGCATGGGGCAATTCAGACCCATCTGACACAGTAGAAGAGGGAATGAGATTTTTTTGATGCCGCACTGTATCTATGCTGCTCCTCTACCTTGGTCCCTAGGTACGATGGGAACTCCTTGCTCAGCAGCATCGAATGCTACGACCCCGTGATTGACAGCTGGGAGGTGGTGACGTCCATGGCAACCCAGCGATGTGACGCTGGCGTGTGCGTGCTGCGGGAGAAGTGAACAATTCAGGAATGCCACGTGCCTCACGGCAGGAAGGATAAGCAAACTGATCAGGCACAGAGCAGTGCTGGATGACGCATGGTAAATGTGTCTGTTCTGTGTTGGAGGTCAATGTGCTCTCTTCCCTAATCTGCTTCCACTCCAGCCAGCACCTTTTGTGGGACTCCCTGCTTCCCCCGTGCACTGATGTAACGCTGTCATGAGATTCCTTTTGAAAACGAAGGGGAGGAGACCTGCGTGTTGAGCTTCAGTTTCATTCCCCGAAGTTGTGGTCCCCCTCCAGCACCAGCCCCCATGTGTGGCCTTTGCTGGGCAGCTGCCCTTGATTCTGAGTCAGCTCTGTGCATCTTTACTGCCTAAAAGATGACATGGAGGGAGCGAGCCTGCAGCCTTGAAGCTCAAGCCTTACACGTGGAGACAGACTCTAGCACCCATGCCCCAGGACCGCTGTTCATGTAGGACTAAAAGTCACTGATCATTTTAATGTTTTTTTTTTTTTTTTTTTTTTTTTTTAAAAGAAAAAAACAATCGTCATACTTCTAAGTATGTGACATCCTCAGCTGTATCTTTCAGGGTGGTGAGCAAATCAGTATAAAATTTTTTCCATGTAATTGTGCTGGGGTAGAATTTAAAAATAAATGACGAAAGTAAATAATGCTGTGTTTGCATTTTGTAAGAAAAAGCCACATGAAGACAGATAGTTGCAGATGAAGTCTGCTTTGTTGCAACTACACTGAATCCGATTAAAACTATCAGCCATATCTATGGAGTTTTGGGTATTGGCCATATACTTGGAAGCTGATTCCCTGGTTGGAGACTAAGCTGGCCATCCGTATGTAATAAAGTTCTGATGTGGACACCTCTATGCACACTTTTCATATTAACATTACCCATGAAATGATGGTCTGGCCACTCTGTGTCCCCCCACCCCCGGAACAGGTAACCTGCCAACAATTATGACCTGAGACCAGGGTGCTGAGCACTGAGCAGGGGGTGTTAAGTCATGTGCCACAACGTGCATGATGTATGTTTACTTAGTGCCCATAAAATACTATTGTACAATCTCTTGTTTATTATCTTGTTATTGTAAGTGATATATGGATTAGTATGTGTTCATTATCCTCCAGAGATCGCATGAAATCTGAGAGTGGTTGCATCCTGTGCATTTCTGCATGCATGCATTCAACTGATACTGAAAAAGACGTTCAGTGTAACACTGGCCTCAGTTGACCTGTGAAGATGTATAATAGTGTACAATATACATGCAGTATATAGTATCTAACAGGCGTCTACATCAGAGCTGAAAGTACAAGAGGCTACTTTGCTTACCTTGCATCTCCTTTGATAAGCCTGTTGCACCTTTGTAAATATGTGAACTATATGACACAATATAAGGTACCAAATTTTGTCCTGAGTCATTAAAAGACAAAGCAGATATAGGAAATTTCTTAGCAAGGAATCAAGAAAAAGTGAACGTATGCATTAAACATGTAGGGCTGAATGTGTATTATTTTTCTGTGTTCTTGTTTTTGGTCAATATTTGTGATGTTGAAAGACTCATTGTGTATTTTTTCCCACAAACATCATTTACGGATCAGTAATTTAAAAGTGGTCTGTCAATGTTTTTAACTTGACAAAATTCCTTATAGCAAAGGTGGTTTTGTGGGAGTATTTCAATAAAGCAGTGTCACCCCTGGAGATCATGGTCCCTAAACCACAATGTTACCCCTGGAGAACATGGTCCCTAAACCAAAATGTCACCCTTGGAGAACATGGTCCCTAAACCAAAATGTCACCCCTGCTGCTTACGTGCTGCTGTTCTGAGGTCTGCTGTGTACTAAACATAGATTTCCTGAAAGTGCAAAAATATGTTTTAAGTTTTGTCTATGCTGTGGTCGCTTAAGATGCAAGGCTAAGTAAGGTGTTCTTTTGAAATGTAAAATTCTTACTATGAATAAATTTCTGCTACTTTCATATCTGTTACTTAAAATGCTTTAAAATTGTGATCTGGTATAGACTAATTATGTGATTTTATGACTCGAGAAAAAAAATCAACATACACAACCAAAAGTATATACTTAAAATGTGGCAGATACTCTACATATAGACACTAGCTTCATTTTATATTTTACCAATGTACAGGACTCCTTCCCCATAGCTATTAGTATTTACAGGTATAAAGATTGTAGATGTTTCTTTATAGATTATGCATGTTTCTATATAACCATGAATACTCCAATCTTCCAAGTTTTCAAATGAATGTTTTTTGAAGCATTTATATTACGAGTACATGTATTATAAATAATATGTTAAATATTATACACTACATAAATTAGTATTATGCAAGATGAATTTAAACTGTAGTTATAAATGCTACTTTCCATCCAACGCGGACACAGCTTAATGCCCTGTGCTGCCTGGGTCAAGCTTCTCTCTGACCAGGATAAAACGTTTGAAGATGGATGGTTTACGAATACTTAAGGCAACACTTATATCCCGCCCCTCGCTCGTTCTCTCTCTGTGTCTCTATCTCATCTAAGTATAAATTAAGCAATCTTCAGCGCACACGTAAATCTATAGTTCTCTCAATCCGTCTGTCATCTACAACCACTTAATGGAAAAAAGGTTTAAGGATAACAATTGTGGCATTTAAATGATAAGTGCGAACATCCCGACAAAGTTAGAAAATAAGATCGGTCTTCACCATGTCCAATCGTGCTATTAGATTTCATTTCTCTGCGCCAATGAAAATTGCCGGAAAAGTTTTTTTTATTTGACCTGTACCAATTGTATAGTTCGGAAGGCGGAGTATTTCGATCGCATTATAAAATACCTTCTTAGGAGTTAGCTTTGGCATTGCTGTGTTGGCGTAGACTCGTTGCATGTCTGAAGTCAACGCGGTTCACTGTCGTTTAAACCAGACCTTATTAAAACTGTTAATCAAGTGATACATTTCACCAGTCTGAACATTCAAAATGGTAAGTTTTAAAAAAGTCTTATTTACATTCTAAATAAAAAAATGAAAACAATGAAGTGGTGTTCTCACTGCAACTGGTAATCTTAGCAAAAATGTAATCATTGCTTTAAAAGTTTTTTTGTCTTAAATTTGTCTGCGTAATCTGCTTGAAAATGTTAATAGACAAATAATTTCCTTTATTTTTAATGTGCTGCTTGCTTTTTACCACTTAAGGTGGACCTTACGGAATTTATCCAGCAAATAGTTATAGTTAAAGAAAAACATTCTGATTTATATGCACTTAAGCTATACTTTTCCGTTGGTGGAATTCGAAGAATGTCAGTCCTAGCCCACAATAGCCTCTAGTGATGAGGAAGTGGGTAGGTGGGGGTTATTTCACGGCTGGGGGATGGGTGGATACATCTCAGCGACTTTACAGGTACAGTCGCCTGTTTCTCTCGGTGTTTTAGGCCTGTTCATATTTCACTTTTCCGCGTGCTATTACAGTCCGCGCACAGGATGAGTGACGCAAATTTCGTCATCAAAGGCGTCCGGCGGACATTGCGCATGTATGCGATTTCCAAATAAGTTCCCGTAATTTACGCCCTCAATGTGATTTCATAGGCCGGAGGGACATAGGTTCACATTGTGAGTGGCTGTAAAAAGCCAAACCCGGACCGTGAACTCTCTGGGTCGGTCTTAATTTGTGGCTTAGCCGCGTTCACAGGGTAGATTTGTTCATTTCACCTCAGTTTATAGTTAACAGCGCCCAATGTACGACTGACGGCACACAAATGATACTGTCAATTTTAATATGGCAAATTGACTACAGCGAAAAATGGTAACGACATTGAAAGAAAGTTCACGGATGATTGTTTTTAGTCTGTAATGTTATATATCATATTATCATATGCAAACGCAACGCAGTAAATATACACCAATGTTTCACGTGTTAAGCCTATTAACTGGCGTCACGATAGAATTAATATGTTGGGGGTAACGTTGACTGAGGGGATACCCAACCTGTATCACTGAAGGTTTCCATTGTAAGCTTAGTACATACCGTTTAGTGTGACTTGTAAAACGAATACTGAACATGCATACTTGCATGGGGGCAAAAAGACGTTTTGAGCTCGGGGTGCTAAAGGTTGGACCTGCCACTAAACTTTACTGAAGTTCTTTTATATCATCGGTAGCTATCGGCAGTTAACAGCGGTAGTCTTTAATAATCATTAAGTCGCCTATGAGCAATTATGAGATGAATAACGCCGTTTTTCTTTGACGAAACCGACAAGAGGGAGTGTTTCAACACTAAAGTCTAGCCAATGTGCACTAAATGGTATGGGCGTTTGTGACGACCGATAAATGACAAAAAGAGACAGGCGGTGACGGATGCCTCAACCGTTTTATAAGTGTTGCGTAGTTTGTCCACCAGAGGGCACACCGGAATTCACGTCGGCAATACGTGTTCGGAACATGCATTCGACTAATTCATCATAACTTTAATGTATTTGTTGTACTTTTGTTCAGAGTAGTTTTTACGACAAAAAGGTTTTGGGTTATTTTTAAACTGCATTACGTCATGTCTGTACAAAGGACTTTTATGTGACTATACATACATGTTAGGGAAAATCTCCTTTGGGAGTGGGTATGAGTCGATCATTATCGGATCTTTAAATCCTTAGGTATCAAAGTCCTATATTTGGTCGGCCTCTACTCTGCACTTCTACTTTCAGCGCTACTGAGTACTTGGCAAATTACTTCAGAGTGGTTGAGGTTTAATGATGGTATGTCTAGCACGAATAACTGCGAACAAAATATTCTTGGTTCTTGGGTAGTGATGTCCCATGTACATTACATATTTATTAGTTACACTCTTGGTGAGGGCGCAACAATGAAATCACTCACTGGCAGCCATGGGAATCGGTGACCTAAACCCCGAGCTACATACTGCTGTCTGAGGCCTATTCACTGAGTCAAATGTGAAGGCAGAATGAGCTATGATTAACCAGCCATTCCCCTTGTACCCCCCCCACCCCGATTTGTGTATACTAATTTAGCGTGAGTGCATCTCCATCCACGTGGGCCAGGCAGGAGTGCAGATTGGCAATGCATGCTGGGAGCTGTATTGCCTGGAACATGGAATCCAGCCGGATGGAAATATGCCAAGTGATAAGACGATTGGCGGCGGAGATGACTCCTTTAACACTTTCTTTAGTGAGACAGGCTCAGGGAAACATGTTCCACGGGCTGTGTTTGTGGATTTGGAGCCATCTGTCATTGGTGAGTGTGATTTAGAAATGGGTCAAGGACCAGGGATCTATTTTTTTCACACATGGAAAGTAGTGCTGGTTGGTTTACCGGTTCATACCGAAAAACATTTTTTTAATTATTGTTATGATATGAATATTTCTTATACCGCAATATCGTTTTAAAGGACCTACACGACATTCCGAAAGTGGCACAGCTGGAAACTGTTTGAGGGGACCTTTTTCACTGCAGCACCACTAAAAATGTACCATGAAAGATCAGAAATGGAAGATATAGCTGACGCTGGAGTTGAAAATAATGAGACACTGGGGTTGTCAACAAAAATCTCTTCTCAGATACTAATTTTTAATTTTGATTAGTATCGGATTAGATACATATTTTCGCCATCATTGATACCAACAGTGCGGTTTTCGCCTCATTCGCCACACTTCACACAGCACCATTACAGCACAGGTGCACATACTCACGCAGCCCCTCCCCTCGTCTCAATAGCCGCTGAATGCATTCACGCCGGTTAACACACACATACTGTACAGAGTTGGCCCAACATGGTGTATGCTGCAGCTGACGGCACTTCACAAGCTGCTTTAGTGGAGGGGGGGGGACGCAAAAGTACCATTTGGAAGTATTTCGCAGACGAGCATGGAAAGGCTAAGGAAGTCGATAAGCCTCTATGCAAACACTGTGGCGACAAAGTCAAGTAGCACATCAAACTTGGTGAAGACCGACCGTTTAGCCGTTTGTTATTAAGGTAGCGGATAGGCAAAATGACCAATAATAAAATAATGCAGTTAATGTGGGAACAATGCAAAAATGTAAAACAAAAATGTGTCCTGTAAAATCCAGTAAAATGTAAACGCCCAATCATTAATTAAAAAAAAACGTATACCGTGAAACTGATGCAACTTGCATTTTAAAAATTAATTACAAAATACTGTGGTATAATTTTTTTTGTCATACTGGCCAGCTCTAATGGAAGCTAACACTTAGCAGTTGTCTTCCAAAAAGTATTTCTGCATGCTAAAAATGAATTTTATATCTGTGATTCTTTTGAAAATCATTCTCAAGTGTGTTTGAGAACATTCATATTTTAAAAAAAAAAAAAAACCATATTTTTCCATCTTTTTTTTTATCTTCCCTAATCTGTTGCTGTCAGCTTTCAATTTATGCGCAGTTTATATTTATGTAACGTGAACGCTATGGATATGGAGCAGTTCTACATTTGAGTCATGATCTATGGTATCTTATGGTATATGTGACTTTGAATCCTTATTTTCAGATGAAGTCAGGAGTGGCACATATCGACAGCTCTTCCACCCTGAGCAGCTCATTTCTGGAAAAGAAGACGCAGCTAATAATTATGCCCGTGGCCACTACACTGTGGGAAAGGAGATCATCGACATGGTGCTGGAGCGTATCCGCAAACTGGTAGGAAGTAGCGTTAACTGGACCTGTGTATGGTGATCCTTCAACAATCAAGTAGTCTTGCTATTAAGGTTTGTTCTTTTCGTTGCAGACTGATCAGTGCACAGGTCTGCAAGGATTCCTCATCTTCCATAGCTTTGGAGGTGGAACTGGTTCTGGGTTCACCTCACTGCTCATGGAGCGTCTGTCAGTTGATTATGGCAAGAAATCCAAGCTGGAGTTTGCCATCTATCCGGCTCCCCAGGTGTCCACAGCTGTTGTTGAGCCCTACAATTCCATCCTGACCACTCACACCACCCTGGAGCACTCTGATTGTGCCTTCATGGTGGACAATGAGGCCATCTACGATATCTGCTGCCGCAATCTTGATATTGAGCGACCGACCTACACCAACCTCAACAGGCTCATTGGCCAAATTGTATCTTCCATCACAGCCTCACTGCGGTTTGACGGTGCCCTAAACGTGGACCTCACGGAGTTCCAAACTAACCTTGTTCCCTACCCCCGCATCCATTTCCCCCTGGTCACCTATTCGCCTATTATCTCTGCTGAGAAGGCCTACCATGAGCAGCTATCTGTTGCAGAGATCACAAGTGCCTGTTTTGAGCCCTCCAATCAGATGGTGAAGTGTGACCCACGCCATGGCAAGTATATGGCCTGCTGTATGCTGTATCGTGGGGATGTGGTGCCCAAAGATGTCAACGCTGCCATCGCCAACATAAAGACCAAGCGTTCCATCCAGTTTGTGGACTGGTGCCCCACTGGCTTTAAGGTAAATTATGTTTTCACTCTCCTGGAACAAGATCAAACTGCTTCTTTTCAAATGATCTAAACTCCGTTTTCCTACAGGTGGGTATCAACTATCAGCCTCCCACAGCAGTGCCCGGTGGGGATTTGGCCAAGGTCCAGAGGGCGGTTTGCATGCTCAGCAACACCACCGCCATTGCCGAGGCCTGGGCACGTCTGGACCACAAGTTTGATCTCATGTATGCCAAGCGTGCCTTCGTCCACTGGTACGTGGGAGAGGGCATGGAGGAGGGAGAATTCTCAGAGGCAAGGGAAGATCTGGCAGCTCTAGAGAAGGATTATGAGGAAGTGGGGGCAGATTCAACAGAGGGAGAGGAAGAAGAAGAATACTGAATCTCTCTAAGTGGTATCTTTAGTGCACTTGAAGCACAAGCCAACAGGATAGTAATGGTTTTTCTGTCAAGTGATGTCTTGCGTGAAAGAAAATGTCTATTATTGCCAGTCGCAGTGAAGCATTGATGGTACTTCTGAGGTGCATCAAAACCACACACTGGTCTTTGTACGCAACAGGCAAGACCCCTGTTGGCAAACTTTCTTTTATTCTGTTTTTTTTTCTACTTATGAATAAAGGTTGTACAAACTTCTGTGTGTTTAGATCCGAGAATCTATAAGCTAGACATCTGCAATGGTGCAGCACACAAACCCAAATACAATTTTGAAGTTAATGTCTAAATATCATGTTTTTTGCTTTGTGGGAGTAAACAAGAATGGGGGGGGGGGCTCAAACAGGGGGGGATGTACCAACTACAGACAAAGCCAGTGCCAAATATGGACCTTAAACCTGAAAGCCTAATACAGAAATCTTACTCTACCATACCAGCTAGTTCAATTTCAATGTATTTTAATCAGTCCATATGACCACTTACAGTAGTCAAATGATCTTGGAAAAACCAATAAACATTTTATCTAAGGATACTGACTGAACCTGCTCTCAACCCCATGATTTTCTTACTTTTCTTGCTTTGGACCAAAGTAACCACTACATAAATGCAATATAAATTCCCCATAGTGAGTGGGTGTGTCCATGTCCTATAGTGGGCTGGTATTGTATCCTGGATATTCCCTGTTCTGGCCTGGATTAAGATCCAGGCTACCCTGTAATGCTGTACTGGGAAAGCAATTAATAGATGGATGAATGGGCATTAATAGTGTGCATGGATTTAAGTTCACATAATGCAGGAACATCCTAGTTACTGTATTTGTCATTGGCACACAAAATGCTATCAAACAAGATAAGTGTGACGTCACTACAAAGTAGTTTATATACGGTAGCATAACTGCCCAGAAGATGGCGTTTCACAACAAATGAAGGAAATATAAACAAGCCATTTGCTGAAATAAAAATAGCATGTGGGTTTTATTGCTACGCCATCCATACACGTATACAGTAGCCGTTACCCGAAAACCACGGTGCTACGTGTAATTAAATCACCAAATATTCTTCATCATTAAATCATGACTTAGAATACCTATGGACAATGACGTGATATTTATTTGTATATATACCCATCAAATGACAAGAACAAATGGTAGGACTATACTCGGTCGCACATGCTAGGCCTTCTAGCAAAAAAAAATCAGAAGCAAAAACTCAGATGGCTGACTGACATTTATAGTAATTGGTCAAATTACATAGCTTGTCGGTTACTAACTCACGTAATTAATCCGACTTATTCGAGACAATCTTTATACTGTTGACGTTCATACATACTTATGGTCACTCAAGAACAAACGCCTCGCTCGCTGGACACCTCTAATTTCCAAAAAGTGAAACCCAATCAGAAACGCGGCAGCGACTATTTAAAGAAAAAGTCCCGGTTATTATCGTGCCGCCTGTCACCTGGAGTATATCCATCCGCCAGAATAAGCAAAGAGAAATAATAGTATTTTAATATATACGATTTTGCTGATGCAAATGCAAAAGGTCTACATTTTGGTCTCGACATAATTTATGTTGTCGTAGGCCTACACATTAAGCGAAAGCCCAATTAAAATGAACCAAAATTAATCATTTAAAATTCCAGTGTATGAACCTTTTGAGCCATTGGCCATCAAAATGCCCGAGGTTTTCCTCCAATGTAATATACTTAAATCTGGATTTAGCGTCTTTAATGTAGCGTCTTTAACCTTTAATAGAGCTTCTAACATCTCCCTTGATAGCCACAATTTTGTGACGCAATAGGAAGAATCTAAACTATTTATATATTTTTCTTATTTAGAAATAACAAGTACATCTGAAATATATGCAGCGGAATAAAACTTTAATGAGATCGGATATTAATACAGCACATTTGGTATAACGATAATGTATTCAAAATTAAAAAAAAAAAAAAAAAAAAAAAAAAAAGAACAACCCTCCATTATGATAAGTCTTGGGTACACGTACCAGGATGACTTTCTATGTCATATCTCTTTGGTGGACCCTTGTATACATTTAGTATTCTGTAAACGTAAGAAAGTACAAGATACATCATTATATAAGGTTAATTTAAGTGAAAGATCTTAAAACAAAATACAATAAAGAACTGGAGTGAATTCCTCCATAGCAATTTTATATACACCGCGTATTGTTTACTTCATAAGTATTAATAAGGCAGATAAGAAACAATAACGAGACATTTACATTTACAATAAATTTTAATATCAAATGAATACAGACATCAAATCTTCGGCCACGTTAATTAAAAAAATGACAATTATGACAAGGTTTCTACTTTCTGAGGCGGATGTGCTTGCGGCTCGCGCCGTGCGTGCCTTTGCCCGTGCTGATTGTTTGAGTAAAGGGAAGCTATCGCTTGAGTAATAGGTACGAAGTTACACGCTTCTACTCACTTGGCACTTTGACCGGTTACTACCAAGATTCTGATTATTGCATCGTTTAGTAACTGGGAGACCGCGATGACCCAGCCTCGGTCCGATGAATTCATTCTGCCTCCAGAGTGCCCGGTTTTCGAGCCTAGCTGGGAGGAATTTGCCGACCCTTTTGCCTTTATCAACAAGATAAGACCCATTGCTGAAAAAACGGGCATCTGTAAGGTCCGGCCGCCGCCGGTGAGTATGGACAATGGATGAAGTATGGTCCCGAATGCTTTAGTCCGGATATATCATGGACATTACACATTTTCTGTAAGCTTTAAAAATAAAAGTTTTCAATATGGCGGCTTAGACTTAGGAGAGGACTTGCACATAAAACCATGTCTTGTTGCATAAGCTGGTTAGTCGTATGGCTAACAACTAGCCTCAATGGGTAGTTAGGTCAAAGCTAACAAGCCTGCAAGACGACGGTTGAATATTGCCATTAATTTTAATTGAGTGAATAAAAAGATCCGAAAGCTCTTCCTATGGAAGACAATGATCATTGAATCCAAGTGCGACCCAAATGTAGATGGGTGAATGAAGGCCCTTGCAATTAATAACCGCCTGATAACGGCTGTAAACTACAAGAAACGATTTGAGTTCGTCCTGAGAGGAAAACATTATTAGATAAATGGTAATACAGCAAAGTATAATTTTTAGTTGGGGATTTAAGAAAAAAAAATTACCCACTGAGGCCCGGATACATTTATGTATTTTATTTATTTCTAGCAGTGGGGCAGCAGTTTTTATGGATCTATCAAAATAAATTGACCGATTTTACATTAATAAAGGCTACGTTGTTTAGTATTTGGCATACTGCAAATTACTGTTGATTACGCCATTGCAGTTCAGCTGTCTTTTTTCAGTTTTACAAGAAGTATTGCGTTTTTAGAGTGTGGATAATAGACAGTTACCCAAACCCAAATGCTAACCCATATTTATTCAATTATATAATATAGTAATCGTTCTGCTGCCACCATAGCTCAAATAGAATTAAACAACATCATATAAAGTATGCTTTGTTTACTGAAACTGGTTTGACGAGTGTTGTGTTTATCGCCTGGGTTCATATAATTATATAAAATGATATATTTTCAGATTAGCATACGTTTAGGTATTTTAATTAATATGTGTATCATACGGGTTAAGAAGTTTTTTTTTTTTTTTTTTCTTTTCTTTTCCCCCAGGAAAACCACAGTACCCCTCATGGGTCTGTTTTCACTTGTGGCTGCAATGCTTGATTCATAACTAATGTTGCATGGAGGAGCCATTACAGTAGAACACGTACATAAGAGGAATATAATTAAACAGTTGCTAGCATGGATATTTAAAAATACACTTGGAGGAATGCACTTAAAAATGTCTTGTTTGCAAATGTTATCTATGTGGAAATGCCGTCCTTCAGGTTGTCTAGATACAACTCTTCCTTAACATGCAAAGCAGCTCTGACACTAGTTTTGAATGTGCAGGGAGAAATTGGTAGTGAAGCCATTGGCTGTTGTCAGGGAGGGATCACCTCATTTTTTGCACCATCCTTGCCATGCAACGAGTGTGTGAAGATGTTAGACTGCTGTTGAAATAGTTCTTTCATTTGCTCTGTGTGCTGGATTTTAGAGATCATGTCTTTTACCATGGTTATCTTCCAATTGCTGTTTCTGTCTATTATTTAAGCTAAATACTTTGTCCTTTTGTGTTTTGTTATTCAGTTTTGTGAGACTCATGAAATATGCAGACTTTTCAGTTATACGGAATTATTAATACTTCAGGCCGCTTCCTTCAGTAGCAGGGTTGTTTAAGCTGAGGCCTAAACTAACAATGGCTGTCGCGAAGAGCGTCACGTTTTTCTTTGCTAGAGTTTCAGACTGCAGTGTCTTCTACCATTTGTCTAACTCATCCTTGGCTTAATTGTAACGTTGTTATTGTGTGGCTCAGTGACTAGCACTGTTGTCTCACATCTCTGGGTCTGGGTTCCACAGGCAACAGGGCAGGGAAGATTTTGTGTTGGGACATAACTTACCTTAATTTAAATATAAAGGTCTATGTTTGGGGGGGGGGTGGACCCAAATTAAATGTTGGGGGTACTTGTCCCATTTACACCCCACCCCCATCAGTTCCTCCTCCTGCTCTATGCCAGCAGATGTGTCATTTTGAAGGTGTATGGATGGATTATTAGTGTGTCAGCTTTATAATACAAAACAGGGGTTTTGTATTATGAAAGGGAAATAAAATCTTTCCTTTTTGAAAAACTTACTTAATCTTATTGTATTCATGTCTGGAATATCTGGTGGTCAAAAATGCTGATTGAAATACTGCACATCTAGCCTGCTTTAATTTGTTCAAGACGTTTGTTAATGCATTCCTAGTTTATAGGGTGTTTCACCTTTTTAATAATTTATTTATTTAGCACCAGTATAGCATTTGGAAAAAAACATGTTTGTTTGTGTCTGGTAATTTCAACCTTGCACTAGCATGTCTGTGAACTTCAAACGTAACATCTTAAAACTGTAACCTAACCCTTTGTTCCTTTATGATACAATGTGCACAAATTGAATTGCTATAATTTATGAAGATTTCATTGTTTTGGTTTGACCTGGGTGTTGTAAGCCAAATCCACATGAGAGGTCACACTTCTATTATGGGCATGGTTGAAACAAAATGCAGGTACAGGGTTTCCCGCTCGTGAATGTACATCTACAACTGTTCAGTACAGACAGTTTCTATATTCCAAACAGAAGTCTCAAAATAAAGACAAATAAAGCAACTATACGATATAAAGGCCTTTATCTCCACTATGTCCAGTCTGCCAACACACCAAAAAAAAAAAATCTAAATCTAAAACCTATTTGGCAAATGGCTCTTTAAACACAAGCCTGACAGCCGCGAAATTGCACTTAACTGGACAGATCCTCGTTTTAAGGCATCAGCAAGTTGTATTTTTAACATTTGGCCTTCTTTTAGAATGAAACAAATTAAGTAACAATGCCTTTCCCCGCTAACTGAATATATTGATTATAATCTGTGAATTCTTGGATTCCGTGCAACGTCATGATTGAAGTGCTCATGTTCTTTGCAACCAGGAAGAATAACTGCAGGTCTCTTAAAAATCTAATTTTAACACACACTGTGTTACTGTAAACAGTACTGCCTCATCCTATATCTTGTTTGAAAATATATTCCCTAAATATTCAATATGCTGCCCAGCCCTAGTTCACTGACAATGGCGCTTTTCCACTGCCACCGGGAACCGAGCTGTGCCCGACCCGTACTGCAAACTGGCAGTTTTCCACCGCAAAGTATGCAAGCCGTTCCAGAGCCATATGTGAACTGTAACTGTGCGGACATGGCCCTGCTTGCTACTAAAGGCCAATTCATGCTTGTTTTCCACGTGTGCTTTCAGTTGCAAATGCAGAGGGGACGTGACGTAAATATCATCAGGAGTTGGTCGTGCACGGCTGCGCTCGGTGCGCATGTAGCCCAGATTTTTATGTCTAGTGGAAACCTTGCGTGTCGATGCATGATAATTGACTAGGTATATCCAGTAGGTGGCGCATATGTAGACTTTTGTTGTTTCAGTTTCTTCACCTCAAAACATTAATTATCAATAGCTTTGGAATCCTCTTCTCATCTTTATTTGTTGAACATCAATGATATATTACTACGGAGCCCCTAAAGAATTTTGGGGTGAGAGTGTTTTATGTTCACTCAAGTAGTTTTCAGGTAACAGTAATAACTGTACTGTCTCTGTAACAAAACATAGAAATAATCGACTAATTATAAACCTAAACGATAGTTAGTTTATTGCTTAAAGCAAACTTATGGAGGACAATGCACACCATTTAACTTTCATATGTAAGGAATAATTGACGACGGGCCGTTGAATTATTAGAAAAATAATGCACACCCGAGGTGGTGGTGCGGCCACGACGCGAAGTCGGGTGTGCATTATTTTTCTAATAATTCAACGGTCCGTCGTCAATTATTGATGATAGATGATATATTATATATTATATTATAGATGATATATTTCAAGGGATTCGTCCGGTTTTTCTACTTAAATCGCTATTGTGAGTAGGATTATTTCTTCCGCATC
>JAODKF010000044.1:3955426-3966196 GCA_026779585.1 Mormyrus proboscirostris | reverse complement strand
CCCTGAAAATAATTGCACACCTCAGAACGTTCGTCAGCCAATCAGATTCAAGCATTCAACGGCCCCGTAGTATAAATGTGTTTTAATACATGCTTACTAATAATTGTCAATTCAACACCTGTAATATTTCAAAAAATATATTTTCCCACCCTAACCTTACATGCTCTGTATATCCCACCTATGTCTTCATTGATTTCTACTCAAAAATCATATTTTCTCAAGAACTGAATAGTACTTTCAACGAGACTCGTGATCGGGCTGACGTAAATAGTAAAATTGTGAGACAAAACCCACATCAGTTAAGTAATTCTACAAAAGAAAGTTGTTTTTATTGTTTTAAAAACCCAAGAAGATTTGAAACATACGGAATAAACTGTGCCTCATCCTGCGTTTGCGTAAGCTTCATTCAGACCTGGGAGACGTCATCTGCCCTCTGCTGGTCTGGAGGAATATCATTACAATATGCATGCACAGACTGCAACCATCTGCATCCACAGTATGAACACAAGTTGCTGTGCGGTTGACCGTCCTCAGACCGAAAGCACAGCAAAGCACATGCAGAAAGCATATGACTTAGGTTTAAAGTGGAAAGCACGATCAAGCTGGTTGCATCATCACCATCTGATTGGTGGAAATGAACTGAGATACCGATGTTCTTCGCATGGATTATCTGAAGGAAAAAAATGTATGTTTTATTTATATATATATATATATATATATATTTAGTAGTAGTATTGCAATGCATTCCTGAAAATTTGGAACTTGAAAAATTCCAACCCACTTTAAAACAGCTGAACAGAATGGATTCGAAATGCAAATTTTACTGAAGTGAATGCTAATTCGGCTAGTGTTTGATAATTGCATATTCTTTATACCAATAATTGAGTAATCTACCGATTTTTAATCTAACGATTCGAGTAATTGTATGTGTAATATAATTAGTGTGAGGCAGTAATCAACCAACCACTGCAGGGTGCACACTCAGTGGCACAAACAATCGGTTTAAGCACATTTGTTCATTCAAGATGCATGTCTCTGGACAGTGGAAGGAAACTGGAGGATCCGCAAAAAAGCCACCATGCAGGGTGAACAGGCAAACTCCATGCACACAAAGCAGCAGTGCGCATCAACATGGCTTTTCACGCACATGCAGGAGTCACATTGCGCTAAAGCTTTTTTTTTTTTTTTTTTTCTTGGTCACTGGAAACAAAATTTAATAAGCTTTATTTTAATTGTCCCATTTCAAAATTATGTAGTATATGTAAAAATAAAGAAATCGGTCTGAAGTTTGCCTCTGCTGGTTTTGCTTGTTCTATACGCGTTAGAGTTCCCAACTTTATCTGGTGCGACACGCTTTGACTGTCATGCCCACACAAGAAACCTTATAGCAAATGTATTTTATTCCATTATAAATCTAAAATTAGCTATATCTAAAGCTTTGGGGTAGCTTCCAAATCTTACAGAATATTTACAAGGTAATAAAACTGTTACTTGCATGTATATGCAGACTTGTCTTGAATTGAAAGCAAAGTGATTTGTCAACACGATGATAAAGACGGCCTAGGCTGCTCCACCAGACTAAATGGCACAGCTATGGTTAACCTCACATTTTTTCCTAAGTGTCTGCTTTTAAGATGCTTGAATTGCAGTTGTTCTGTGGTGATGTTTAAGTTCTTCTTCGCAATACTTGGACGACTGCATTTTCATTCACTTTTAATATGAATGAAATGATCATATTGCTACGTAATTGAGAAGGAAAATTTTAACTGATGCTTTTTAGTAATCAAGTTTGAGTAAACGCATCCTCTTTACTTGCATGACATGGTGATTCCCACCCACATGCTAGTAGAAGTTAGCACACAATAACAATAAAAATAAATGCATAGAGTAAATCATGATGTACACTGTGTGAACAGTAAAGAAGCATCTCTTCAGTTTAACCTGTCGCTCTCCAAACCTGGCAATGCCTTTACTGAGCTGATCCTATTGCAGTGCAAAACTGAACTGAGCTGGAACCACACTTTAACTAGTCTCTCATCACAGTACCAGCGGTATGGGTTGGTTCCTGTATGCCAGTGGAAAAGCAAAATATATTTTCCCTTTAAATGTGAAATCTACCAGGGACAATATAATATGTTTGAATATATGAAAGCTAATAGAAATGATTGACAATTTTATGTTCTTTTTCTAATTATATAGGGCTGGCAGCCTCCCTTTGCTTGTGATGTTGACAGACTTCACTTTACTCCACGGATTCAAAGGCTCAATGAGTTAGAGGTACACTTTTTTTTTTTTTTTTCCTGGTTTGTTTATGCTGTGTCCTTAATGATAAATGTGATTCCTTGAATGAATATGTTGCATAATGAGGATGTACACGACAGTTCATTATCATCTCCATGTTTGAATGCATGTGAATGGGAGTTCTTCAAAATGGATTTATTTTTCTTTTGGAAGGCCCAGACAAGAGTCAAGCTTAACTTCTTGGATAAAATTGCAAAGTTCTGGGAACTTCAGGGATGTGCTCTTAGAATCCCACATGTTGAACGTAAGATTTTGGACCTGTATCAACTGAACAAGGTAGGTGCTTTGGCGGTGTTTGGTAGTCAACTGAACTGAACCACAGTAGAGAGTGATAGTGTCTCAGTGGCTCGCACTGTTGCCTCTGGGATTGGGGGTTTGAATTTGGCACCTTCCCTGATTTGTATGGATTTTGCATCTTCTCTCCATGTTGCCTAGGTTTTTTTATGAATACTATAGTTTCTCCTTGCTGTCTGTAAATTCTGTCTATTACGTGATCCATTGACAGGTTGGCTACACTGTCAAACAGTATGCGGTATGGCTAAAGAAGAATAATTGGTTCCAAAAAAGGTTCTATTTGGATTGTGTGGAAATGGATTTGATTTGCTAAATTTGGCGATTACCAGTATACTGTAATTTGCAAATTTTGCAAGATACCAAGGATTTAATATTGTTTTGGCACCAATCTGCTGCCACTGGCGCAGACACTTTGCTTGTTAAGATAATAACTCAAAAACTATTTGACAGATCTTTTTGGCAAAGGCATTGTATGGGTGCTGAAATGGACCTGGTTAAAATTTTCATATGGATTGTTCCAAAATTGAGGCATTGCTGCTTCAGCAGAGGGCAGGGTGAAAGCAGATGGCATTTGACGTTGTAAGTGTAGTAAATCAAAAAGTGTTGGATTCTGCTTTACAAAAACATTATATAGATGAATATCCTCATCTGGTTTTCAATCTCAGACAAATTGCCCCTAAAATGAAGGGGCTGCTGTAGAAGACACTTGAACTTATGAACACAGTAACTCTAAAAGTATTTTATGGACCTTTTCAGATATGATGTATGGGTGAAGATTTGGACCTGTACAAATTGCATGACAAACTGCACTAAAATTGAAGCAACAGTGCTTAGTGACAGCAAAGGGAAGAATGTATTTCCTGTATATAAGATTTAGATTGTGACTTTACATATTGTTGTTGTTTTTTATACTGTTGTGCTTGTGCGACACCATCAACCGGAATCAAATTCCTTGTATGTGTTCACTCACATACTTGGCCAATAAATGTGGTTCTGTTTCTAAGGACCACTGTTGTTATTGTATTTACTGTATTTGATCATTGATAGATCTTACAACTTCACAAAAAAACATTATATGGAGAAAAATCTGCACCTGGAATTTAACATGTCAAATCACCAAAGTGGAAAACTGTTACTGTCAGACAGAGGGCAGCCAAGAGCGAAACTGGAGCCTGCAGCTGCCATCTTGTGAGCGCTGCCATCTAAACGTATTACGTGGATCTTTTTTGGTGACTAGTTTAGACTAGAATAGGTTTGCCTGTTTCAGTTTTCTAATGGTGTTTTGTGTAGCTATTGTATCAATACTATCTTGTATTTCATACTAGTTACTCATTGGGAGCTTAGCCTAGCAGAAGTTGTGCCTAAGTACATTCCCTCACTTTGGATCAAACTGTCAAATTTTTGCTAAATGTTTTTGCAAGCTGTTTTAAAATTTTTTTTCCAGTTCACTTAATTCACTAGAGGACTACCTTGTCTATATATATGTCCAAGTATAAAAGTGTAACACACATTCTGCAATAAAAACATATAACCTTTGGCTTCCAGTGTTTGACAGCTATGGGTACTTTTTTTTTGTCTTTGCACAGCTTGTGGAGAGTGAGGGAGGTTTTGACACAGTCTGCCGTGAGAGGCACTGGACTAAAATAGCCCTGAAGATGGGCTTTGCACCTGGAAAAGCTGTGGGTTCCCACCTCAGAGGACATTATGAAAGGATACTCCACCCATACAGCCTGTTCCAGGCAGGAGCCAGTCTTTTGGTGGGTGAGCGTCCCACCCCCAGCAACAATACTGCGCTGCTTACACAAACAAATGGCTCCGGCAAAAGCTTCTAGGCAGCTGAATAAAACCATTGTATGTTTGGACCATTAAATTAAAGCTTCTGTATATTCCAAACTATTTAACCATAGAGTGAAACCCAACTTAACTGGTCATTGGTCTTCAATACCTGCTACCTGGGAGGCACAGTTGAAGACGGCAAAGACCATTCTCCTGACATTTATTTGAACATTGTACTAAAACATATTGCTGTCTTGAGTTTGAACAGAATCATGGCGTTTTTTTTTTTTTTTTGTCAGATGAAGTAGAATTATACACCTAATATTCCAGGAGGAATAGTGTAGTGACAGAACCTGTTGAATGTTTGATCTACGTCTACCTCTGTATCAGATCAATTTCTAGTATGTCGTGTACCTGTAAAATAAGTATCAGTAGTGATATTTCCGTAAGAACCAATTTTGCATGCTTGAGCACTGACTAAAAATGGCAAGTATTATTGGTTGGTCCTGCAAGAGGATGTTCACCAGAAATGTGGTGTTTACATAAGATGTTGTCTTATAGTATTCTATAACTTTCCTAGCTCTCTCTTGCATTAGGCACCTGAGCTTGCTTCTAAACTGGTGCAGTTAATGGGCGGTCCGGATCCGGATGCAGATACAGATAAGGTATGCCTCTTTCTTATTGATGTTCACATACCATTTAATGATATGAGCTAATCAGTTAACCACTATTAAGGCATTGCTCTTTATTTGTTTTATTTGGCACCTTTTACTCAAGGTTCCAAACCTTTCCCCATCTTCCTCTGCCTTTCCCACCCACCAGTACTTGCATGAGAGAGGTCTGCCGTTTTCACATAGCAAATCTCTGATCGTCTTGCCAAAGCCCTTTTATTTGGGTAGGAATGTTTTAACATGGGAATGTATAAAAAGATTTGAAAGGATGCTTAAATACTTAAAATGCTTAAATACATTCCAGGGTTTTTTTTTTGTATCCATTTCCATTCATTTTTCTGTGCACCTTGTTCATAACATTTATTTCCCGCTTCTCCTTTGAAAAGATTAATTCCAGTCTGTAATGTTTTTAATGGCATTCTGCTTGCAGAGTATCCAGAATGCCATCCTGACCAGAGACATCAAAGACGAGGAGTATAAACCGCATGAGTTGGCCCAGAGGCAGTCAGTCCATCCAATAGAGACCTGCCCTCCAGCTCGCAGAGCAAAGCGCATGAGATCAGATGTAAATCCTTTCAGCTGGTGAACCTGAAAACAAACCTGAAGAATATTTGCATAGATTGAGCATCAGTTGCATTTTTACCTAAATTCCATGATAATCTTTACCCCAGGATTCCTCTTGTGCTTATAGATTACAGATAGTGTCAGATGAATGGCTAGATGTTTATTAACAGTATTTGAGCTATAGGTGGGCAGAATACTATACTACTGCTTTGAGAGTACTTATAACTAGAATGGCATCATAATCTGACATTTGGTGCCGTATTGGCAGCATTTTGTGGTTAAGGGATTGTTGGTTCTTTTAACTAGATTTGTTAGTTTGTGAAAATGGCTATAATGTTTTTCTTGCCTTTTCTGATTGACTGACTGGCACCTATCTTTGCCCTTCCCTGTAGGTAAGCCATGTGAAAACTGATCCAGAACAGCCAAATCCAAACCGACCAAATCTGAGGAGGAGAACAGGATCTTCTGTCCCCAAACCAGAGCTCGGTGTGACCCAGCCTGCTCTTCTTCCAGGTTCACACCAAGACAGTCTGATTCAGAATGTTCTGGGTCAAAGGTCAGCAGCCCTGTTCTCAACAGCTACAGGTTATTGCTCTTCTTGCCTATTTGTGATCTTTCTGTAGGCAGATATTAATTTCTCACTGATCTTTTAAGTTAAGCATTCATTTCATAAATATTTTGCTCGTTGCGGACGAAATGAGCGCAGAGTCATTGGTTAAACATTTTCTGACCAACTAAACATACATCATACAATTATTTTTAATGCTGATGATGATGATGATGATAATCAATTTTTTTTTCGGCCATGCAAGATGCAAAATTCCTTGAGTCAAGCAACTACTGCATCATGTTTTGTTTTTTTTTGGAACCGTTCCACCCACTCAGTACAGCTTCTGCCTAACAGGGAAGGAGGTTCCCGTTCAGGTGAAGCAGGAAAGCATTGAGACAGAGTTGCTGAGCCAGGCAGTGAAAGGTGTGCACCAGGAGCTGGGCAGTGATGCTGTGGTGAGTATGGTGTCTGTAGCACCATTGTTATTGAGGGCAGCTCCGTTGGCATCCCTGCTGGTTGGGGGTCTCTGTTCTACTTCCATTCTGTTTGGAGTTGGTGTGTTCTTCTGCTCTGCTCGTCTCCTGCAGGCACTCCCACAGCCATAACCCTCTGGGGTCTAGGGGTAAGGAACACGTTTTCACTGACTGGGGCATGGTCACACATTTCATTCAATATCATAAATTTAATCCATGGCAAAAAAAAAACGCTTCTTATTTATTTGTTTTTGCATTAAACTCATCTTAATCTTAGTGTACCTTTTGTAAATATGTCAGATTTATGTTAAGTTTGTAAATTTGACACCAAAAGTATAGACATTGCGAAATGCGGTTTGGAACACTTGCAGAAACATTATAAAAGTACATAGTAAGCAATGCTGGCAGTTTGGTGATCAGATATTTGGGCTAAAAACAAAGTCTTGGCTACATGAAGATGACTAAATGGAATAGTTGTAAAAGCTGCCTCATCACTGTCTGGCTCCTTTCATTGAATATTTAGGAGCTTTCATGTGTACGCATGAGCCATTCACTCCTGGCCACATCCCCTCCCCCCTTTTATGGCGCTGACGGGGCTGTATCTGGATCGCGTTTCACCGTCGCGTTGTTCACCAAATTACCATGCGAATGCGAGTTGAATGCGCGGTAATGTGGTTATTCAGAATGAGAATAGCGATCTTCGGGGGGCGGCGGTATCACACGCCCCCAATGCAGGTAAAACAAAGAAAGGTGACGTGGTTTAATTTTTTGCCTACTTCCGACAATGGATGTTTTGAAAAGAATACAGATTTCAGATTTAGTCAGCGTTTTTTTTTTTTTCTTTTCTTTTTCATGTTTATACAATAAGATTTCAGCACATTGTGAACTGAAATGCGCAAGAAAGATACGCGGCATTGCCAACGATGCCATCATCCATAGTTTGTATAAAATGCATAAAATTGTATAAAAATGCAACGATAGGACTGTCATTAGAATCATAATGAATTAAATCTCATATTCTGTTACCTAGTATGGCTGCATGTCTGTCTGTAGCAATAAACAGTCCAATAGTCATAGTTGTGTGTTTTTTTTTTTTTTCTTTTTTTTTTTATTTAAGCCCAGTCTAAATTTCTGGGCAAAAGTGGCTTAACATTACAGCCCCCATAAGAACTTCACATAGCTCCGGCAAAGCAGACAGGACTCTCTTCTGCACTGCGGGAGTGGTTCTGTTGCAGCTGCCTACTGGGAAGCAATATGCATGATGGTAAATTGCGTTTCAGTGGTAGCACTCTCTGACGACTGCCGTACTCAGGGACCTTTGACCTACCTTTGTGACTGTTGCAGATCCCCTCTTCCTGATGGTGTCCGATGTCACTGCTTTCAATGAGCGTATTATGAGGCTCAGTCTAAGACACTCTGGGTGTCTTGTCTGTTGCCTGTGTATGTTCCGACCTCGGTGAGTGACGTCTCAATGAGGGAGACAATTTATTCGCGAATTTGCTCAGTTGTTGATAGGTGCTCACGAGGTGACACTCCTCTGGTCATGTGACCACTGGCACTGACAGGGCTGGTTATGAAGGTTGTCAGTCTCCACAGGTCTGGCCCCCATGGTGAAAGTGGCTCCGTGTTCTTTGATTTTGCAAAAGGTCAGGGGCTGCGGCACTAGATCCTGGTTTCAGCACCTTGAGCCGCATTGTTCGGCTTGTGATCCATTTCCTTGGCCCCCATCTTTGAGGGCAGACACTGGAGGCTCCTACAGAATTGCAGGCTGCCCCGTTTGTGGATTCTCACCACAGACTTGTTGCTACTCTGAAGATTCAGTTTAGTTCTAGTAGGCTACCATCTACTAGGAGAATGAGGCTGGAACTGGGCAGACTCCAAGATCAAACTGTCTCTGAGTTTGCATGCAGTTTGTGTGAGGAACTTGCAGACCTGGGTGCGACTATTCTAATTTGACGTGCGAGACCTTCCGTGATGAGACCCTGAAGGTCGACGAGGGTTGTGTTGGTGTTGCTGATATTTCCAGTAGGAGGTATTTCCCATTTGTTGTGTGTTTCTGGCTGGGTTCATGATGGCATGACATGATCTCTGGATTGGGTTCCATGGATGTGTCCGGTTCTGCATGTCTGAGGCTCTTGCCATGTTTCTAGGTGGACCAGTATGTGTGCTTGGTGTGCAGCAGTGGGAGTGAGGAGGAGCGCCTACTGTTGTGCGATGGCTGTGACGACAGCTACCACACCTTCTGCTTGGTCCCGCCTCTTCATGATGTGCCCAAAGGGGACTGGCGCTGTCCCAAGTGTGTGGCCCAGGTGAAAAGCTTCACTATTGTTTCTGAAAGTTGTAATTGTGCTCAAATCCAACAAGAAGTTTGGTTCCACTTAAATGCTACGTGGTTGTATCTCTGATGCCCATTGATTAGTGAGAAGGACAGTTTGTTCAGTAGGGTTGTAACAGTACAGTAATACTCATGATTTGGTTCGATAGATTCAGGGCTCATGGTTTGATGCTCTCACCATATATTCAACAAAAAAGACTGGAACCAGACTAAGATCTCAGTTTTTATTTCTTTTACGGCATGTGCATTTTTAAAAAGTTGTTGTTTTCAAACCATTTCTTTTTTTCTTGCAGATTTTTTCCTTATTTTGCTGAATCCAGTGCCAAATGCAAAAATAAAATCTCAAATCAAAACTGAGAATGCCTTTTGTGTTAACATCTGTGTTACTAAATGATTTCATGCCGGTACACTCCTCTTGTCCAGAATTGCTTGGACGCGCTAAAATTTTTCTAACTTATTTGTGACAGCAATGAAATATCTGTATCTATGTGCACGCAGCACGGGTTAAAGTCAAACGACACTTTTTCGTCATATTTGAAATCTGTATGTAACATTGGACCGCAGACACTTTGCACTAGGATTTACGTCATTGGGGGGTGACTCTTGCTTTGCTGCTCAGAATTGTTCTTTAATTTCTTTCAAAAACTTCTTTGACAGGAATGTAGCAAGCCTCAAGAGGCCTTTGGCTTCCAGCAGGCTCACAGAGACTACACACTCTGTGCGTTTGGAGAGATGGCGGACGCTTTTAAATCGGACTACTTCAACATGCCAGTCCATGTAAGTAAGGCTACAGAGGCTTATAAAATGGCTGCTTTACCTGAAAGGCATTGTTTGGAAAGATACAGAATGGTTGAGAATGTTCGCATGACTAAATAGGGGATTAAAGTGTATATATTTATTAGTTTATGGAAAGACTTGCACTATAGCTGCGTGTGCAGCCGTGTAGGTTGTTTCTGCTGTACTGTACCTTATACATATTTTTATACAAAATTATACAAATCTGTGGTGTTGTGTGTCAGATGGTTCCAACAGAGCTGGTGGAGAAGGAATTCTGGCGACTTGTAGGTGCCATTGAGGAGGACGTGACGGTGGAATATGGTGCTGACATTGCCTCTAAGGAGTTTGGGAGTGGATTTCCAGTCAGAAATGGAAAATTTAAAGTCGCCCCTCAAGATGAGGTAGTATAGCCCAGTGTGGTGTAAAGTTCAGTGTTATAACCATAGGATGTTTTCTGGATATGTACTTTACAAGAACAACAACAAAGTTGTTGCAACTATTACTTTCATGCAGCTACATTTCAGAGCCAAATAAGGTTTTTTTTTGGGTTTTTTCTTCACTCCAGTACTTTCTGCACAATTGATAATATATATATGCATAATATGGTGTGTGCATGATGGAAAACAATATGTTGTCACGATACCAAAATTTTAAACTTTCAAACTGTCGTGTCTGATGTATAATATTTGATCAGGGGACATAATTGCCATTTTGACATTAATGATCAGAGGCTGTTGGTTCTTCTGTTAGAATTACCTTGACTGTGGCTGGAACCTGAACAACATGGCCCTCATGGACCCATCAGTGCTGACCCATATCACGTCTGACATCTGTGGGATGACACTGCCCTGGCTCTATGTAGGCATGTGCTTCTCCTGCTTCTGCTGGCACATTGAAGACCACTGGAGCTACTCCATCAACTACCTCCATTGGTACGTAGAACTCCTTGCTTCTTAGGGTGTACTCACACTAGGCAATGTGAACCGTGCCCGAGTGCGTTTGACCACCAAAGCGCGGTTCGTTTGACTA
>JAODKF010000044.1:3936143-3947420 GCA_026779585.1 Mormyrus proboscirostris | reverse complement strand
TAAAATGTGTATATTTATTATTATAATAAATACTGAGGCTAATGCTATGTGCATAGAAAACATGACGGGGAAAAAGATCAAAGTCATTTCCTCTCAATGATAAATATAGACTCTTCACAGCTTATGATAAACAGACAAAAACGAGCCACTGAGATGCAGCAGCAAAACTGCTTCGAAACAATGTAACATTGTGAAAATGCACTGTGTAAATAAAATTGAATTGTACCCAATATTTAAGTATTGTACTGTATTATAGCATATTTGAATTATATACAGTTCAGTAATTATAAACAGTGCTGATTTTTAAAGCGTTTGAAACAGCTGTACTGTTCAAAATCGTCAAAACTAAGTAAATAGCGACACTGTCCGTTTTATTGCCTTGTGTTTCTGTAATAAATATACAAATGTCAGGTAGATGGTAATCTGCTTGAGACATAATGAAAAAAGTAAAGATCAGTCAAAATGATCATCTGATTTTAGTAATCAATTTCACCCAGACAAATGTGATCACTATAAGCAGATAATTGCACTGTAACTCAAACACATTTTTGCAGCTCCCTCACTTGGGTGAAAAACCAGCTAACCTGTATCATGGCTGGACTGAAATGCAGGTTTCACCCGTGACAATGACTAGCAAACTTTGCTGCAGGTGCTTTGTCCCAGGTGTGAAGTTGGGTCTGGTGCTTCGAAGAGGAAGCTCAGGAAAGCTCTGGAGGGAAGTCCGCACGGCGTGAAAAAGACGGCAACACATGATCCTATGAATGATGTGGAGAGAGCACTCTCAGAATGCAGGGAATTTGCATCTTCTGTAAGTGCACAGAGCCTGTATGTGTTTACCATTATATTTGGATATGATGAAACTAGACCATCAGTTATTTGACTGTGGTGAGAGAGCCTCTGATTGAAGGAAAATACAGAAATAAATGGGAATCTTGCCATGGCTAAAATCAAACTGGACTCTTCAAAACAATGGAAGGTCTTGCATTGAAACAAAAATTATTAATAATATCAACTGATACTTTATGTCTTTACGCCTCCCCCAACTTGCTCTCTGTAGGGTTGTGATGCCCAGGGAGCTGGGGGTCATGGGCCTTGGTCAAGGACCTGCAGACATGTCAAGGCTGGACTTGAACCAGTGACAGTCTGATCACAGGCACTGAGGCTTAGTCCACTGAGCCACACGCTGCCCCCCCCAGTGAAATTAAGGGAAAGCAAGGCTGTGCTTCTTGTTCATAAAGCTGTGTAGAGATTACCACTAGCTTTGGTTACCCTGTCCGCAGTGCCTTCAAGATTTTATAATAATTTATTGAACTTTGTTTTTTTTTCTTCTTCCAGATGGCCATCCTCGAGAAAGTACGGTTAAAGGAGATGGAGGCACTCTCTGCTTTTCGGTTAAGTAATAATTCCAAGCTGCACTCCAAAACAGATGCAGATTCTCAGGTGTGTGTGTGCCACGGCACCCCCACTGGAGGCATGCTGCAGTGCCGCCTCTGCCGGGACATTTATCACAGCAGCTGCATGGAGCAACTGGCCACCAAGGGGAGCAGTTCTCCCTGGCTATGTCTGCTGTGCTGTCGCTCACAGCGCCCCCCCCTGGCGAAAGTCTTTCCCCTGCTAGCTTCCCTGCGCCGTCTCCGTGTGCGTCTGCCGGAAGGGGACGCACTGCGCTTCCTGGTGCGCCGAGCCGTGAGCTGGCAGAGCAAGGCGAAGAGAGTCCTCGTCCCCAGTGAGAGCAGGGATGTGCCTGCAAGCTGTTCCACTGACAGTGATGAAGAGGTACTTCACTCATTTTGTGTCCGGATTGTTTACACAACTAGCTTATGAACAGTGAACAAACATTCATTCAGCTTCAAATCGTTTATCCAGTGCAGTGTTGTGGTGAGCTTAGTGCCTGCTGCAGTATACACACACACACACACACACACACACACACACACACGTACACACGTACACACGTATGTGTGCCTGTTTCAAACCTTGCACATCTTGAATAACAATGTTTATGGTTGTGTCAGTGCACAGCACTCTGCTGTACTGGTTGTCTTATTTTCTCTTCTTCATTTTGATGTGATTATCAGCTGGTGATGCCTTGCCCTGAATCAGCTTCATGTCCTCTCCAAGAGCAGCAGCCTGATCAGTCTCAGGGTTCCAAGGTCTTCCAAGTGGAGCAGCAGTGTCGTCATGGTCAGTATGGCTGTATAAGCCCTTCAGTTACTAGTTAACAAAACCCGCTCACTCGGTTGAAGAACTCTAGCGTATATTATAGTTTATGTAATGTTTTCATTTTTCAGAATCATGTTGCATTAACACTGGTGTCCTACAAAAGCAAAATTAAATCAGTTTGCCTAGTAACTTGCAATCTGTGAATTCGCTAAAAGTTTTGAAGAACTTTCATCTGATTTAATATGATTTAAATTTAATATACACTCTCTGTCAAAAGTTTTTACACACCACAGGTTATCACTTATCTATTTCATAAACTGATTTTTTTTTTAATTCTTGTTAAGCATTGGAAAGTTGAGTGAACGACTATAAATGAAAATATGTCAAATAAAACAAGCTTGCTAACATGGAAAGAGTATGTAACAGTGCACGTCTGACATAATATTAACGTTGTGTTGTGGTCATTCTAGACTACTTAACTAGTGCATCTAAAAAGTTTAAGTTTTTCATCCTATGAAACAGAGCGGATTGTAATGTCCCTTGTAGAAAAAGAACGCTTTGAATTTTCTGTTATACCTGCTAAAGGAGGTTTATTTGAATCAAATATATATATTTTCTTGCTAATAAAAGTATTCAAATGAACATACTGTAAATGTATTTGTAAGCAAAGAATATTGAGTATATTTTTAGTAAATGTTAAGTGAGTAACATACAAGAAAATCTGTGTGTGGAAAAACCTTTATCTGGCAGCGTACATAAGTTTGGACATGAATGCGCCTCCTGATGCAGGTGTGAGTCCAGACCTGGAGGAAATAACCATAGAGGGTCTCCTGCTACAAGTGAGCCTGCCTGAGCTTCAGCAGCTGCACTGCATCATGGGAGATGGGCAGGCTGGCACAGTCACGTCAGACTCGGTGCCCCGTGTACTGAACAGTTCTGATTCTCAGGGAATGTGCCCCTCAGAGGCGGAGGTGGGTGTCTTGGGTGACTGGAAGGGCGTCTAATGCAGGCTGACCTGCGCACGGCATACGCTTGGTTTCACTAGCTACACATTAATATTTCATCATTTCAATTATTGATCATGTCCAGCAGTGGTCTTATAAACTGCGTTGATATGCCTAGCATTTCCATGCTTAATCACTATGAAACCACTGTTTGGGGTGTAGTAGTATCAAGTTTTTTCAGTGGCATATTTTGAGCAGGATTTAGTTATCGTTAGGCGCTGTCTGATAGCTGCTGAGCGTTCGCTGTACTGCTTTTCCCCCTTTTCCAACACAGATTTGTTGTTTTTTTTTTTTTTCTTTTCAGGAAAGTGTCCGTGGTCCAGTAGAGGAAAATTTAAAGGAGGTCAGCAGGATCACTAAGCGACACACAGAGCCTCACAGCTCGCAGGCAGAGTGCTGGGACAAACCAAAGAAAGCAAAATGGAGCAGGGAGGAGGACCCAGAGGGGGAGGTGCAGCCTGCCTTTGACACAGAGGAGGACATCAGTTTGTGTCCAGCAGAGAAGTGTCTGCAGCCAGAAGGAGATGAGGTAGGAGTCCTGTTCATTCGCATTTGCTCTGCCTTTGCAAAGCATTTAGACCACATTGAAGTTCCTTTCTATTGTGAAGGGAAAATACTTTTATGCATATAAAAGGGTTTTATTACATCAGTACATGTTGCATTAACACCTAGACTAGGCTATTTGCATGACAGGTCTCACTGAATTATAAATGAGATTGACCTGTGATGAGCCCAATCACCTAGACGACATCAACATGACAGCCCCTGGCTATGGGCTGACCCAAGTACAGGAGTTTAAACTGAAACAGGAGATTAAGTACAATGTGCATGCATTACAGTGGGAAATGTACATCTCCAGTTTTATCTGTAGGGTTGTGCTGATCCTGGCCGCTTTGTTAAAATTGCATGCCAGCGTCCTCTGCAAATGACATAAAGTGTGGGATTCTGTTTAGGTGGACTGGATCCAGTGTGATGGTAGCTGCAGCCAGTGGTTTCACCAAATCTGTGTGGGTGTGAGCAGCCAGCTTACTGGGGAGGACTTCGTCTGCGTCAGCTGTGATGTCAGAGACAAGCCAGTGGGCGAATGAGGGCGTCCGTGACTGCAGTCCACGCCGCCACAGCGCCCGTACTCTCTCATCACTCTCTGACGGTGGTGCTACTCCAGCCCTGTGAGGTTTCGCTCCACAGTGGTCCCATTAGAGGGATTTCATGCCCCTCTCCTCGACTTTCTTATGAAATGTTTCCACTTGTCATGTGGAATGTGAAAAGGTGTGCATGTTTCCATTTTATTGCTGTGAAGTGCTTCATTAAGAAGGAGACTCTTACTTCTTCCTGCATGCTGAACCAAAAACACTGGTTACCAATATTTCATTAAGATTAAGAACATTTTGAAGATGTATATGATACAGTAAAAAAAAAAGCACTGATTAGTGAGGAGGGAATTTTTTGGGTGTATATATATTTCAAAGCAATAATTTTGAAGTTCTGTGAGCTCTGTACAGTTTCCTTATGACTAGATTGGATTATTAAAGTAGCTGACAGAAGAGCAACCTTGTTTTGCTTCGGGGTAGCTTGTTTCAAATACTGCATATTGTGGAATAAATCTGTGTTCTCATATGATTTCTCATATTTCTCTTTTTAACTCTGTTACACTAAACTGTAATTTAGTGGTATTCCAGTTAAGGTAATAACTAGTGTGTCACAGTGATTTGGGAGTCAAATTATGTGCAGAATGACAACTATCCTGACCTCCATCCACTGAAAAAGCCATATGCTATAGTAAGAAGAAAAACATTTTTTGTGGTATTTTCATATTTATTATGTATGTCAAATTTACTGGTATACCATGTATTTCAAACTCAACTCCATGTGAAATCATGCGACGAGACGTGCAACAAGATTTTGAGGTTTGGCACCTAAACCTAGTTGCCACATTATTAGGTACACCTGCCTATTACCCTAAAACAGCTTTCTCTTCCAAGCAGCTGATCATGTGACTACAACTGAATTTCAACAAAGGGGAGATAGCTATACATTCGGAGCCCTAACTTGTGGCTAAGCATTAGAACAGAAAAGAAGTGTGATCTAAATGATTTTAAAATGTGGTATGATATTGCCAGACATGGTGGTTTCAGTATCTCAAATATCCTCCTTCCAGATCTGGTGTCTAGAGCAGTGTTTTCAAAATTTTTGCAGGGACCCTCTTTTTAAAATTGACACAAAGCACCGTGACCCAGTTCACAACAGGCATTATACATCAAGGGAAATATGAATATGTACATTAAAAAAAACGTTCTTGAACATTTGTATTGTTTTCGCATCACCTATTATCTTGAATTGGTTAATCAGTCATGTCGATGAGATTTCCTTTGATAAATCACAAATAAGTTGAATGCATGTCTTATTGATGTCCACGAGAAATACTTTATACATGACCCCAAATGTATTTTGGCAGTTAATATCTCATGGTTATTTCTTCTCACCAGTGAATCAAAATACATATTTTTGATCATTTAGAAATTAATTAAAATAAGTGCAATTGTGAGGTTTTAATGGACTCTCGTTTTCCCCCCTCATCAGTAAAACAAACTATGTAGTAATGTTGTTCCGAAACCTAATTTCAATTATTTTTTTCCGCTGACAACCGAGATAAACTTGATAGTTATTTGGACATGTATGTACCAATTTGTTCAAAGAAATGTATTCGGTTAATTTTGCTTTTGAGAATGTATCGATTAAAAAATATAAATGCTGCAACATATGGAGAAAAATATTTTATTTCTTCTGCCCACACTGACAAACAGATTTGGTCTTGATGGCATTTTTGAACAATTCCCACACATACCGACTGCAGGTGCTTATAGTTTTATTTCGACTTTTGATTTGACTCATTTTCCCGGCGCAGGACGAGGAATACAAATCGAAAGCAAATGCATGGCGGAATCACGACTTTATTATACATTTTACGGCTTTAGGAGGGAGGGATGAGTTCTGAAGATTACTGACTGTTCCATGGTCTTGACGGGTGAACGGTGTACAAACACGACGGCCTCTTAGCGACGATACAACGTGTCACAATAAGTTACAGCTGGCGGTTAAAATGAGGTCGATTCTTATCAGTAAATGAAAAACGAAAAAACGGTTGCCGAAATTTCGCTTAATCTTTAATGAGTACAAGTATCAAAACGATATGAATGCTGTCAACACATGCTTCCTTCGCACGCATTAGTTCGAATAACTTTAGCTAGGGCCTCATCTTTCGCAGCCAAGCATCTACTGCTTACGCCTGGCTGAAGAATCTGGCGCAATTATGACGTAAGATGAGAGCGTGGTTAAAAACAGCTCCCTCATGTGGCTCAAAGGTATACTGCAAATATAAATCCAAAAAGGATATTAAAAGATATCCAAAGAGTTGAGAATGCCAATTAGCAGTGTTCAGACTCTCATAAAGAAGTGAAAATTGAGGGGTTCTGTTGACATCAAGCCACGGTCTGGTAGACCAACAAAAATTTCAGCCAGACCTGCCAGGAGAATTGTTCGAGATGCAAAGAAAAAGGCACAAATAACTTCAGCTGACATCCAGGCTTCTCTACAGAAAAGTGGTGTGGATGTTTCAAGGAGGCACTTGAAGAAAAATGGGATGCATGGTTGGGTTGCCAGAAGAAAGCCATTACTGCCCAAATGTCACAAAATAGCCTGCAAAAAATATGCAAAACAGCATCTAGACAAGCATCAAAACGTCTGGAATTAAGTCATTTGGTGACCAAAATTGAACTGTATGGTGACAACCATAGACGCTATGTTAGGAGAGAAGTCCTCAAGGCCTATGATGAACAGTACACCATGGACACATGGAGGTGGATCTCTGATGTTTTGGGGTTGTGTGAGCTGCAGAGGCACAGGGAATTTGGTCAGAGTTGATGGCAAGATGAGTGCAGTATGTTAGCAGAGAATACTGGAAGACAATTTGCACTGATCAGCCCGGAAGCTGCACATGGGACACATTTGGACTTTCCGACTTGGTAATGATCCCAAACACATGGACAAATTGACCCATCACTGGCTACAACAGAAAAAAAGTAAAGGTTCTGGAGTGACCATCACAGTCTCCTGACCTCAATATCACTGAACCACTTTGGGGAGATCTCAAATGTGCAGTTCATGCAAGACAGGCCAAGAATTTACAGGAACTGGAGGCCTTTTGCCAAGTAGAATGGGTAGCTTTAGCATCTGAGAAAATAAAATTCCTCATCCACAGCTATCACAAGACTACAAGCCGTCATCGATTCTAAAGAGGGGAATACACAGCATTAAGGATTACGGGAATGCAAATTTTTGAACAGGGACCATCTCAGTATTTTCTTAATTGTTATGTTTTCTTTAATGATTGTGTTATTTTGAGATGTCTCAGTTTAATTTGAATCCCATTATAAATAAAAGAGACGTGTTCTGCCTCTAAGAAAAACGTAAGAATGGTGAACATTTCTACAAAATCTGCCAAGGTATGTTAACTTATGAGCACAACTGTATAAATCTAGTAATTTCGGTAGCTAACAGTTGTCCTGAATGTTTGCATGCACAATAAACGTTACCTAGAAATGTTTTGAAGTTGCAGGGCTTTAGGGAAGTTGACAGCTGTATACGGTTGTCAGCTTGGTAGTAAATGTGAGTGTAGCTGGTTGGAATTACTGTATTTGCCTCAATATAAGGGGAGTCAAAAGAATTCAAAACATTATTGTGGAAGAAAAATTTTACGCAGAAATTATGCATTTGACTGTTTACCTAAATGATAACTACCAAACAGGAAAACAGTAAACATATAAGATATTGTTTTATGGACACATATGAGCAAATACTTTGGAAAATATTTCCATTTTTGTTGTTTCTCAGTGTGTACTCTGTGCAATTAAATGTGTTCCATAAATCCATAAATTCATTGTACAGTTAGGGCATGGAACACAGCAATGTGAAATATAAAAGTACTAAATGATGAATAGGCCACTGATGAAGAAATGAATAGAAAATGTATAAATACAGGCCATTTTGATTCAACTGGTGTAATAATAATAAGTAGAGAAAGGAGCCATTTCATAATGGCAGCATTTCATTTAAGGAAAGAGAGTGTGGATTATCAGTTATATACTGTAGGACAATGTGAGATAAAGCAAGTAATCTTAAATAAATTGTCAGAATATTTTAGAGTGAAGTGTAAATTGTTTTTTGACAGTGGCCTGTGTTTGACTGTAGAATCTCAGATTTAATGCTGACTTCGCTGGCAGTCCTGTATCCATAAGTCTGAATCAGAAAAATGTCCTGGAAAACTCCTGATGTCCTGAACGGTGGGGGCACTAAACTGGCATGTCAGCCACTCATTGAGCAAGACCCAGGAGTACCCAGGCTGTGCCCTGTGAGCGGAATAGAACTGGTGCGGGCTGCCCCTTCGGCATGAGTGAAAATGTGCTAAAGTTTACCAGGTGCCTGTTTTCAATTGCTTATGAACACACACGTATGTGGTATGTTCTTTACCACTAGGTGCCAGTATTGTCCAAACCTTAAAAATCGTAACTATCTTTACACTCAGATAAATATTCATAAAAGAACTTTATAGAGAGCTTGTAAAATTTACATTAAATAAGCAATTAATGTAAATAAAAATAATGATCTATTTTAAAACTCTACAGTGTAACCTCTATCTTTAAATGTATGATTTGATAGTTGCTGTTATCCTCTCGCACAATGGGGCAATGTGCGATATACATATACAGACTATGCTAGACCTGATGCAACCACACTCAGAGGAAGCATATTTAATCACATTTAAGCATAAATAATAATGAGAACGCATCCATAATTAGGGTGAAAATAGATTTAGTTGTTGGTACATTTCGGCATTGATCATTGCGGAGCTAAAAATGTACAGCGCCGTTCAGAACAAGCCATTGTGCATTGCTGAAGTGGAAAATGGAGAGAACAGATTAGAGAAACCGATATATATCCCCTGACAGCTGTCAGGTCTATGGAGTTCCATTTTTAGATAAAGGAATTGTCTGTGAGTCAATAATACCACAAGTATCTTAAATGAGACAGAGACAAAAGTATATTGAAAAAAAATCACAAAAGATTCTACGATCCAGTAAAACAAATCCTGAACTAGCGTCAGAGCTAAAAAATATATATAGCATGAACCAAAGGTGGCACACAACGCAGGTAAAACCATATACTCCAAGCAATGGAAGCATCAAGTTATGAACATGCTTTTCTCAACTCGGAAAGAGTAAAACTAATGGTGTGAAATACAGGTAAAACCTTGAAGGAGAATTACTTTCAGGCTGCAAAAGTTCTAAAACTAGAATCTGAAGCAAGTCAAAGCAACTCTGGGATGGTTTAAAAGCAAGGAAGTAAATGACATGGAGTGGTCCAGCCATGAATCCATTTGAGATTAAATATCTGTGTTGACCAAAATTCAATTTATATAATTTGAGTATTATGAACATATTTTCTAAATGAATGTTGGAAGTATTCAAAATCAATTGGCAAATATGATTCTACAGAATATAAAATTAGGGTATAAATACATTACTTGCAAAAGCCGTTCATTTTTATTTTACCACTGTCTTGTTTCTTATTTGTTTCTTGGTTCACTGGGTTGAGTATGTGTTGAGTAAGGGAGAGAAGAATATGTAGGGGGGGCACTATATGTTTATCTGAGCATCATCTTGTGCATATTAAATTCACACATAGTGTCTGATGTCCCACAACTTCACACCCACTCTCAGGCACCTGTGTCGTGCCAATGCTTATAGTACAGGCTCAACGTGGAAATCAATAACTTCCAGAAAAAGTGAATGAAAAATTCAAAATGTAACAAACATATTTTAAAGCAGTTCAAAAACATGGTGAAGCCTTTCATAATTACCTGAATTTGTATGCAAAGGAGAAAAGAGCAAACACTTAGGCTAATCTTGAAGCATTATAATTAATTAGTGTTAGTTTAATTTATTGGAACAAGGCAGCATTATCAAACTAACTGCAAGCACAAGACTCACTTGTTCAAAAATTCAGCATTCTCCGCCCCTAAAAGGATTTCTTGAAGAATCCTTTGCACATTCAATAGAGCCTGAAATTGTGCTTGTGTTTTGAAGCAGAGAACAATTACTACAAGAATCTCCTACCGTGAGATCTGTGTTACTCTTTTAACAAATAGATACATGCATGACACTATTTTGTATTTTGTTTATATGTTTGTTGGTTTTTTTTTTTTTGTTATTTTAATATCAGAGGTAGCACAGTTGGACCTGGGTGAATATGAGTTAAGTGGATTAGTGTATTTATACTCCAGCTGGAAAGTGTTAGGGTATACAGAGTAATTACAGCGATCAGGCATTTCTAGTTCAATGATGGTTTATATTCAATCTTTGAAGAGATGAAATGGTCTGTGCGGTGTATTCATGGGTTACATTATATTAACATATTTAAAATATTTAAATAAATAAAATGTGATATATAGATTTACTTTCTTTTGCAAATTTTTCTTGGAAATTTTCTAGCGCTGAATTTAATTTAGCGTTTATTTTTCTGCATCTGCCGCGGCAGTCACCTATAATCAGGTTTCAATGGTGTTATTTCAGAATAGGAAAAGTAAACTTCTACTCCTTTGCTTTTCTGGGGCCTGAAATTCTGAAATTGAATTAAATTAAACGGAGAGAAAAGGTTTCGATTGTTCCTCAGGGCTTCTCCTAGACTGTGTAATCAAATTATCACCACTCCCCCCTCCCAACCAAACGCCTAAAATCCCCCCTGTGCCCCTGCCAAAATTTTCCTACCACCTGATTTCTTCTTAATGATATTATGTCCGTCTCTCTGCTGTGTCATGGTAATAACGAGAGCTGCTCCAGCTGCCTGCGTATCACATTAGCCAAGCTTAATATTGACCGTGCATGGCACGTGAGACAATAAGCTTGTAGGGTGGGTGCTGGAGGCAGGCAGCCAATCAGCAGGCTCCGCGGGAGGCCGGAGCGGGCCAGACCGCAGCGGCAGAGTTTGTTTTGCCCCGGAGCAGCGGCAGCAGTGTCGCATGTATGAATGGGGGGGGGGGGGGGGGGGCCACCGG
>JAODKF010000044.1:3863522-3883396 GCA_026779585.1 Mormyrus proboscirostris | reverse complement strand
CTGTATTTACTGCATAGCACAGGACACAGGACCTTCTTCCTGTATTTACTGCATAGCCCAGGACACAGGACCTTCTTCCTGTATTTACTGCATAACCCAGGACACAGGACCTTCTTCCTGTGTTTACTGCATAGCCCAGGACACAGGATCTTCTTCCTGTATTTACTTTCTTGCTCCCACCGCAGACACATTTGACCAATAAGCAAAATGAACATTCTCGTGCAGTTTGCAGTGGTGCATTGTTGTTTTGCTTGGATTTTTCTCTGTGTGAAAGCAAACCGATCTGAGAGGAAAACACTACAAGTTTAGTAACTTATCAACTGATTCAAACCAGAGAAACTGAATCATATGTGTGAAAACACCCTTAGAAACAGCGTAATGTGAAATTATAGCTTTCTGACATGCAAAGAAGTTTGCAGCACATTCACAACTCATTCGTTTTGGCTGATGTTGCTAAATAAAAGAAACTGTGTATGTGTAATGATGGGTTATAACAATATAAATACCGGTGGCGTGTTTCACAAGATGTACAAGGCTCATTCATCCATTTTCTGTAACTGCTCATCCTACGCAGGATCTGGGGGCTATTCAGGAGGTGGACTCTGATATTTCTCCCAAAGCATAGTTTTGGATCTCAGGTACAAACCCACTTTCAGTGTGGGACAATGGGCAGTGATTAAACTGGAATCAGCCTTTGCTCATTTTGAGTCTGGGAAGAACTTGGGTAGAAGCAATAAATTATATTCACTGATTTGTTTGATTTGAAGAATTTCATATTGCGTATATGAGTCGTGTGAATGTACTTCACATGTATGTGTATATCACTGAGCATTTACATAGGCTATGTTTAAATGTGGTCACATGATTAAAGGCAATAGGAACTCTTACCAAATAACTGCAGACAAGACAGAAAAGTTAGCTTTCATGGGAAAAAAGCATTTGTTGTCAAAGCATGTCAATGATGTTCATTATATGCATAATCTAAGAGAGAAAATCTAAATAAATATAAGGTTTAATGACACATTCTTCAACAAGGACTGGTCAGTATCCTTTGGTATTTAGTCACTGGGAAAAGAAATTCTTGAATTCATATTTCTATCGGAATTCAGGAAAAATTGTAGCTTTGCCTTAGCCAAGTGCATGGCCAGAATGAAATGGCTGACTGGCCTGGGAACACCTTAGTGTTCCTCTGGAGACACTGGAGTAGGTGACTGGGGAGATGGGGGCCTGGGCATCCCTGCTTAAACTGCTGCCCCCACGATCCAACCTAAGATGATGGGTGGATGGATGCATGGATGGATGGATAAAGAAACAGACTTAAGGTTATACAGAGAGGGAGGCCGAGATGGAAAATTCAAACTGAAAAGTATACAAATTGGCTTGAATGGCACGCATGCTGAAGAACCGCAAAGACCACAAATCAGTCAGTTTTTAGTCAAAAAAGCTACAACAAAGCTCTTTACATCCTGTAGATGTTGTGGAAAGGGTCTGCTGCTCTGTATGTGTTCATTAAAAAATAGTAAGGGTGCAAGGAATTATCGCTGTGCAATAACGACATGATGTTGGTCACAGAGAGGTCTTTGACTGTGATGTCATTGGCCTGTTCCTCTGCTATTGTCATGCTTTGGTTCTGCAATCAGATTTTCTCCCCCAGCTGCCCGTGTCGCATGTTTTAGGTAGATTTTAAATAGAATTTCCCCAATAGACTATATGCCCAAAAAGATGTGCACATCAGCTTGTGTGATCCCAAAATCAAGGGTTTTAATATAAAGTTGGTCCGGTCTTTGTTGTTAATAGCCTGTACTCTTCTGGGGTGGCATTCCATTTTCGGTGGGTTTTGCTGCCATTCAGGTTTGGTGTTAATATCAGGTCCCTTTCTGGGACCTAGTATGACTGGTCACTTTATATGTGAACTTACTCTGAGACCATTTTGACCTTCACAGACGCAGCACCCGTGATTGACCAGGGCAGAAGTGTGACAACTGACTTTTTGGAAAGACTGTGTCATATTACGGGGCCAAATGGAAAGTCATTAACCTCTACTGTACAACCTGTAATGATTAATGGAAGGGAGAACCCGGAACGAACCCAGGGAACTGAAGGACTTCATTGGGAGGGGAGACACATGACCAAATGGAAACAAACGTTTCGGAGAGTCAAACAAAGGCAGAGAGAAAAAATAAACAGAGTCTAGAGATTGTGGACTACACATGCACCTACTGTAAACACTTGCTGATTCAGGGTTCTGGGGGGTCTGGAGCCCATCCCAGGATTGGGCACCAACCTATCACAGGACACAGTTGCCCACCATTCACACCTATAGGCAGTTTGGTAACTCCAATTAACCTCAGCATGCTTTTGGATTGAGGGAGGGTAACCACAACATGACGCCGGGAGAACTTGTATACTCTCCACACACATGGAGCTGTGGCAGATTTAAACCATGGAACGAAAAGTATAAAGTAACAGTATTAAGCACTGTGCCACAATGGCTCCCCTACACACATATATACTAGAAATTAGCGAAGGAAAACAAAGGAAAATGACTAAAGATGACACTAACCATTGTCGGGATCTGAAAAGATGTTAATAGCCAAACTGGGATTTTAGTGAGAGCAGACACATATATACACTGATAACAAGTACAATGAGAAACAGGTGTGAGTGACTGACACATTCAAGAGGAGCAAAGTGACTAGTGACACCTGCAGGCCAAACTGGAATATGACAGCGTCAGATTCTGACACAACCACCCATTGTACTACAAAGATTTGTCACAGGAGATTGTGTGACTGCGTAGTAAATTATAGATTTGTTTAATTTGCCAGTTCGTCTAATTAATAGGGGTGTTTGCATACTGTTAACCTTATAGTACATAATATCATATCTGACTATGTACTGTATGCAGGATATTTTGTTTTTACCGAATTATTTAAATTTTATTAAAGAATAGAAACAGTAACAAGTCAATAAACAATAATGACATTTGACAAAATTCCAAGTAGCATTATATGCCATTAAAAGTCCAAATAGTACTATACCAAGCCCAATAATAATATGTATTATATCACAGTGCTGTTGAATTCTTGGATCTGATTGGTTGGGAGGGTGTTGATTAATTTTGTATAACCACAAACATTACAAGGCAAATTACAGTAATAAATCCATACCTGCCCACACTCCCAATTTCATTGGGTTTCTTCCCATTTTTAACTACTGATTTATTATATTATAGATTATAATATTATTATATTATATTATAGAACAACAAGCAATACCCATCTAACCACTGACTCTGCTGCAGGATAGGTACAGTACTGCAGTCGCCTGGGTAAAGATGTATACTGGGTCGTGCAAGGTCATTGTACTGAGAAAGGTAGATCCCAATAAGACACTTCATTTCCCCTCCTGCCGCCTTTTGGATAATCTGAAAAGTTAAATTGCTGTTGATCTCTTCGTCACCAAACATTTGCATTAAAGTGGAACAGAAGATGAAGAGGCACGTTGTCATGCTGTTGAAGAGGATTGCAAACCAGAGTGTTTTTGACCTGCTGCTCATAATGGGCTTTTGTCCATGTGTCGAACTCTGCTATGAAGGACCATGTTGTCTTATGGACCGATAAAATGGCAGCCATATGCTAACGGCAGCAATTAGTAGTGCTGTGTTACTGTCTGGCACTGGGATTTTCATTGCTAGTCCTATGCATGCCTCTATGTTCAAAAACAACTAGTTATACAGTATATATTCAAATCTACTAGGAACATTGTACAAGTTAGTGATTTTAAGACTTTGACATTAAGACCTACACATGGAAATACAACTAACCAAAGGTTGGAAAAGATTTAATAAATGAATAGGTGTAGTTTCAGAGTTATGTGACTCAGAGCATTAAGGTAAAAACACATTTATTGGCGTTCACATTTCCAGGTGATCCATCCAGTGATTGCAGACACTGTGGAGGTTGGATGGGGTGTTTGGGCAGAGTAAGGATTAGATGGGCAGGGAGGTGATAGGGCTGTCCAAGGAATACATTGTTGTCTTTTCTGCTTTTATTTTATTTTTATACTTTGTTTAGATATAATAATGCACATGTAACCTCTGCAAAGCATTGTCTCTCACTCCTCACAATGGGGGATTGTGATTCACTGTGTAAAATGTTGTCATGCAGGTTGCAAAGGGAGAATTGTTACTGTATTCCTCTCACCATTGTGTAACTTATCTTAATTCACCAATAATCCTATTTTTGCTTGCCACTATGTAAATGTTAATTTGATCTTCACTTTATTCACTTCATTTGCCCTTCATTCCACTTTCCTTGTGCAGTATTTGACAAATTTTTCCCTGCGTCCTGTAATATTTTCCCCAATTTTTGTTATGATTTGGAAACTAATGAATGAATGTTTCCACAAACCCCCGAGCGACCTTGGTGATGTCCTTTCAAAAGAAACTTCTTCATCCACTAATTTTATTGTAACTCTATGTGTGAGAGTGAATGCCTGTAACTTTGTGGATTTTTGTGTAAATGAGACACAAGACTTGAAACAGCAGTATCAGTACAACCGGTAAAACTCTTATTGTGTGAGACAGGGATTTTTTAGCAAATTTAACTATGGCCAAACTCAGACACTCAACATATCTAACATGCAGTGTCATGCAAAAGTCTCAGTCAAAGAAATGATATTTAAATGATCTTCATGTTAGTGTAAAACTATGATGTCTGTCCAAGTGTGTTAGCTATTTTTGCAGTTTTCTTCTGAAATATGTCTTAGAAGTAGGCCAAAGAAAAAAAATTCAAAGAAAAAAATGTGCAGTCTGGCAGGTTGATTTACAGTGTTAGGCAGCGCCCAACATGTGTTTCAATTTAGTGGAGTAACTATAGGCCAAGGGCAGGAAACAGATTTACACCCACTGGCTGTGAAGGCGAGGCAGAGGCCGTGTTTTTTTCAGAGAACAAGCCTCCCCCAGCTTAAGCTCTAACACCTTACACTAACCTGCCCTGCGCTAAGTCAGTCCCTGCAAACAGTATTCAAAAACAAAAGCTAATCTGGAGGAAAGGAGGGTGACCAGAACTGTTCCAGGAAAATTTCCAGTGAATAACTGGACAAAATTGTAAAACTGCTCTTACCCATGTTATATCTATCAAATGACCCTCAGAAAGTTTCTCTTTTAAAATACATCACATTGACATTGCATTGATAATACAGAGCCCATTAAATCTTGAATATTTGTTCATTTGCTTACATTTTGCAATCACAGAACTGAAATGGACAACTTTAAACAATGACAGCATATTTGCTTACTGCAGCAAATTATAACTTGCTTAAGAGAATGTACATCCCCTCAGGCCATTTCTTTGGGGAATTTGGGGAATTTATAGCCTTTCTATATCATTTTTGACTTTTAATAGCTGCCTTTCAGTCCTCACACGGTCAAGGGTTACACACACATGGTAACTCCCAAGCTGCTTCTAGAAGCTCATATCTGCCACTGAGTGGCGATGGAGATGCTAGACTGCAGGCATTTAGCCGTAAGGCCCTGCCAGTCGGCTGAATCTCTCGCCATTGGCTGACAGAGACTTATACAGGCAAGGAGAGCTTCCTTTACTAGGACTCAATCAGCATCAGTCACCTAACAGACACTATTTTACTGGAGCAATTAAAGTCAAGCTCCTTGTAACAGAGTACTGAAGTGCAGTCCTCACTGGTGCTTGAGCCTATGTGCTTAATTACACTGACTGCTGCCCCAGCATCAAGATCAAAAGCACCACATAACGCAGAATCCCTACAGACCTTTGATAGGAGGCTGGTCCTCAGACATGCAGTGGACAAGCGGAAGGCGCGAGCGATGAGGAAATAGTAAAGTGACAAGCTGAGGAAGAACCGCAGATCTGGATTTTGCAGAATGTGACGTAAGCAGCTTAGCCCCACTGCTCACCACAGCTGAGTGGCAGAAGGCAGACCTAACCAGTGTATTACTGGGAACATACCAGGCCAGGGAGAGGATTCTGAAGCAAAAGGAAGAAGCTGAGAAAAAGGCATGGATGGATGGATGGGGGTCAGGGCTGGAGAATTAATTTAGTGTCTTTGAGAAGTTACTGCTGAGAAAATATGCTTGGAAGCGTGCTGATGGTGAGTGAGAGGTTCATGCTCCATGCAAACTGAAAGGTCACGGTATGTGGATGATCAGTCATAGGGGTCCATTCAAGTGACTTCACTGGAGCTGATGTGGAATTGAACAAAGTTCGCATTTTTTGAATATTTACTAATTGCATCTACATCGTTCGATCGTAAAACTCTTGTCACGTGCAGTCATGTTAAAAAGGTTGCTAAATAAAAGCGGACTGATAAAGGGTTGATTATTAATGGGAGTGTTGCACTCTTACTCCTGCTCTGCGCTGTCTTCACTCTGTGCAGGTAGTATTAACCGCGCAGGCGCCATCCCAGCATTGCTGCAGACCCCCACTGTGATCCAGCCCCATGTGGAGATAAAGCCGTTCCTGCAGATCCCCATGGAAGTTCCGCCACCCACTCCCAGTCTCAGGGTCTTCCACAACTTCAGCATGGTGAGTGCTCAGGTCCAGGCCATAGTTTATGCAGTGCTGTTCATCAATATGCATACTCGACTATTCTCGTGTTCTCGCGTACCCATGCGATGTCATCTTCCATTGCCAAAATTCAGTTCCAGTGCTCAAGAACAGAAGTACAGAGGACTGTAATAATACCCAGATGTCTTGCTAGCCCAATCCCAAAAATGTCGGATGCATCAGTTGCATCCTAACCCAATGAGAACAATCATATGATTCATCGTGTCCCAAGTTCGTTCTTGGGAGGCAAGTCAACAAGACCACTTTTGTCCAGAACGCAAGTACGAAATTTGCGTTCTTGGTATTGAGTAACACCTCAGGTTTATGTCTGCTGCCATCAAGTAAATCAATTAATGTAATTATTATGCTTGTTGATCCAATGTAATTGAACCTTCCATGTCAGTTGTTGCAAGGTTGTTTGCAGTTTAAAGACACCTGCACTGTTTTATAGTATCTGTCACGGGGGGGTCATTTTTTTGCATAACTTCATGGACCACTGCAACTAGAGTTTAGTCCTGTTGATACTTGGCTAATTAAAAAATTGACCACTTATCTTGACCAGTGAACCCTTTCATATTATATTGCTTAGCAGATTCATCGAATCATATGTTGCTCATTTGCAGTCTGATAATAATTTATAGAGATACATTTTAATGTTCAGGTGAAAACCTGGAACACAGTGCCATGGACTGCCAGCCAGCTCAGTGCAGTGTTCATATATCCGCACATATCATTAAAAATTACATGAACAACATTTAGTAGATGTACATCACAAATAATCTTAATCCCAATTTGCACAGCATAGGACACTGGACCTTGGCAGAGGGTGTAAAAACTGCAGCAGAGATTTGCTTTGAAACCACTAAAAATTAGCTGGAGCTACCAGAAAATAGTAGCAACCCACCCACCCAAAGGTCCATATGCCTAAAGTGGGGGAAAACTAACACTCAGCTTTATATGTGCACTGAGCCCCATGTTACGGATGTAACTTAAGGTGAACACCCAACACATGGTCTCTTTAATACTAGAATATTCATTATTTGAAGGATTGCGCATTAAAGTCATTTGCTGTAGTTGTATGACCTTCCAGCAGATGGGGATGTTGCAGAAACAATGAAAACAGACCAAGGCTCATATTGAACCTGCTCTGTTCACCACATTCAACCTTACAGTAAACATCTAACATCTGAATGAGTAATTTCACTCAAGATTATCATATACAAACGAAGAATGGGTTTTAAAATGCCAGCACATTTCCAGAGCGCATATATATAATTTAAAAGACATGCTATCAATGTAACACATATTTGTATTAATAAGTTAAAATTGTACCATTGAAATACAGTGTGTAAAACAAATGGCTTTGGTAATGTGTGAGGTTCACACCTGGCTACATGGCTGGTCAGGAACAAACAAATTTTGAGGGGATTCAGATCCGTAATTTTACGCCCTGGCTACATGACTGTTCTGGATGCAGTGATATAAACCTGGGCCTCTATTCACAAAGAATTTTATCTTACCACTAAGAGTATGTCTAAATCACACTAAAAGTTTTTAATTAAGAGTTTTTCTGTTTAATTCATTTTAATGAATGAATTGACTTCTTTGAGGAAGCTACAAGAGAAATGGATCACAAAAAAGCCCACAACATGATCTACTTAGATTTCCAGAAGGCCTTTGATGTTGTCCCCCACAAATGGCAAACTTGCAGGGATTTTAGGAACTGTAGCAGCTTGGATCAAAAATTGATTAACAGACAGGAAGCAGAGAGTAGTTATTAGAGGCACAATGTCACAGTGGGTCTGTGTTCATAGTGGGGTACTGCAGGGTTCAGTTTTAGGACCAATATTGTTCCTAATTTCCGTTAATGATATTAACACCGATATAATTTACCATGCAGTACACTGGTTAAATTTATAGATGACACCAAGGTGGGTGGTGTAGCAGATACTAAATTAGCAACACAGAGGCTACAACAGGATCTTATTTAATTAGCGACTGGGCTGATACTTGGCAGATGAAATTTAATGTAGATAAATGTAAGGTAATCCATGCAGGGAGCAGAAATATAAAGTACAGATATTTTATGGGTTCCACTGAAATAAAAGTAGTTGATTATGAGAAAGACCTCGGTGTGTATGTTGATGCTTCTATGTCCCACTCTCACCAGTGTGGGGAAGAAATAACAAAGGCCAATAGGATGTTGGTATATCTAGGTGTGTGGAGCTTAAGTCAAGGGAGGTGATGCTACGATTATATAATTCCTTGGTAAGACCCCACCTAGAATATACCTTAAAAAGGACATTGCTGCCTTGGAAAAGATTCTTAGAGGAATGTCTTATGAGGAGAGGTTAGCTGAACTGAATCTGTTTAGCCTTCGAGCAAAGGAGACTAAGGGGGGACATGATCCAGGTATATAAGATTCTAACAGGTGTGGATGCTGTTCAGCCAAATGGCTACTTCAATATTAGTTTAAACAATAGAACTCATGACCATAGGTGGAAATTAGCGGGAGATCATTTTAAAATGAATTTGAGAAAGCACTTATTTACACAGTGTGTTCCGGTTAGTGTACTGCAAGCTAAAATCTTGGATTCCTTTAAATCAGAGCTACATAAGATTTTAACAACTCTGAGCTATTAGTTAAGTTCTCCCCAAACGAGCTTGATGGGCCGAATGGCCTCCTCTCGTTTGTAACTTTCTTATGTTCTTATACACAGTACTGTAATTTGAAAAGTACTTGAAACAGCTGTAATGTATTTTTAACAAGTCAAAAGAAAAAAATCAACTATATTGATCACTATAAGAGGTTTCCGGTGTATGTGACTGGATTGTTTCGGTTTGTTGAAGTTGTTATTGCATCCCTCACAAATGCCACAACAATCTTTATTCCCTCCCGACTGAGGCGGTGTCCTTAAGTAACTCATCGTTTAATGTTTCCAAGGCAGTGGGACGTGGATTGACAGCAGCCATTTTGCAGCTGTTTGTGAATTGGTCTTATTGACTTCGGAGTCCCTCAACTACGTTTTAGTTCTACCAGATTTAGGTGCTACTTTTAGCGCTATGAGGATTTTTGAATTGCTCTTATTCAAAAACATTAGGAGTCCTGCATTTGGGACTGATGAGCCCGGTATTTTAAATAGGCAAGTTAAGAGCTATTTTTAGCCTTAAGATGCTTTGTGAATACAGACCCTGGAAAATCTTTCAGTGCAAGCTGAAGCACGATAGGGTTTTTCTATGGTGGAAAGGCTGCAATGGTAGATGAAATCCATCCAAGAACTGATTATTGTTGGGCTGATATTACTGACACACCTGTTCAGTGTTTGGAAGGTAAATTAAGTACATCTAAATTGGCAAACATTTTTAACCCAGAGGGTATCTTGCAACAGTAGGCGGATCGGACTTCTAGGTCTGCCAGTTACTGGAAAGGAGTTTCTGAACAGAAGGTTCACCAGGAACAGGACAGAGCAGTGGTCTAACTTATTTCCCTTCCATGACTATGTGAGGGTTAATGAGAATATATCAGCACAGTCGCATGTGTCTGTGGATTTGGAAATGCTGCATGACTACATGCCCCAATGCATGCTGGGGGAGGTGCTGCAGGAATTTGAGGCATTGGGGAAGCTTCTGCATGCTACCTGGTCCCCTGTATGAATGCAGTAAAGGTTGTGTCTGCATATCTAACACAAAACTGTGTGATTTCCACTCCAGGTCATAGTTTTTATGGACAGGATATCAAAGTGCAGCTGTGACTGGAAAGGTAACCAGTATAGGCGAACCTGCTATTTGTAAACGATGCTTTTGGCCTCATTTGACCAGGACCCCCAGCGCGTACTCGAATGATTTGATGCTGAGGATGAAATGACAGAGATGAGGATTAGCACCTCCAAATCATCAGATGAGTAGAGTTTTCAGGTCCTCTGTATGGACCTCAAATTTAGAAGAGTTGAGAAGAGTCAGCTGGAAGTTTGGGCATCTTATAAGGACTAAGGTCTAGGGATCCCCCAGATCATGCTAGAGACTGTGGCCATGAAAAATTGCATCTGGTTTGACCTGCTGCCACCATGACCCTCATCAGGAGAAGCAATGGGCAAATGAGATAAATGGCATGCATTGATTTAAACGGTGTGGACAAACCTCTACCCTGTAAGTCAGATACTAATGCTACTGCAATGGCACAGGAACACCAAAAAAGTGACAGAGAGTTTGGACATGTAGGTATGCGTATTAATGAGTCTCAAATCTAATGTCCTGGGCTCTCATTTCATTATCATTCTTGGGGGTTGCTACATTATAATGTTTCAGTTTGAGATTGCCTGGATGTACCCTGGCGTGCAACTTCACTTGCTAAGAATATTGTTGTTAGTCCCTTGAGAGCAGCACGTGATGAGGCTGCAGGCCCAAAGGAAGTGAGTGTAACTGTATCACCAACAGGCCCAGGTCTCACATAACAGCACTCTGCTCCTCAAGTTCTCTATGTCTAAAGAGTCTCAGAGGTTCCCTTTTTTATGAAGCGGACTTGGTAAGCAGGTCCTCACATGTCTTTTCAGTAAACATGCCACCACTGCGTCCCTCTTGAAGGACTTGTCTTTTATGGCTGACCAGAGAGACTTTGTTCTGTCTTTCTCCCCCGTCCTGTTTGGAATATCGATTCTCAGTTCCAGACAGACGTGCACAGGGGTACAATGTCAAAATATGATATGATATTGTACCCCTGAATACTCCTTTAGACTAGGCAATGATGGTGGAGAATGAAACCAAATTCCTAGCAAGTGTGACTATTCATTATTACGTGTACACTAAAAAAATGTAAGTTTTGTAAGTAATGCCTTTTTTTTTCTCCAGTTTGGTTCAATACCACACAGTTCTGTCTGCCTTCATGTAGTATTGTTTGATGTAAATTATCCTCTGTTTATTTAAATTGTCTCTTCCTATTATGACATGTTTCAAGACAGTTCAAAGAAAACGTCTCGTGAAAATGTGTTTTAACAGAGCTGAAGGGCGTGTTTATTTACGCAGAGTGAGCTGCCAGGATTTTCTCACATCGCCTCCCTCCAGTTCCAGGTCTGATTTTTACCCTTTTACCCGAACCCTTCAAAGGCACAGAGATCGGAATTCTTGTCATGTTGACGTGTTACATTTTCTTGAATCGCCGTGCTGTCTGCCTTCCCGTTTTCTGTTAAAGGATTTGGCCCGTGTTTCACTTGGCTGGGGAGGCCGAGGGGCCGGGAGGGAAGAGGGAGGGGCAGCAGATACAGACATTATTATACTTACCAAGGGACAGAAAACGATCTCAGGGAGGGTGTGGCAAGTGCAGCAGGGGAGAGAGAGGTGAAATTTGCACGATAAGCCTGTAGCAGCTGGATGATGTGCTTGTGACCGAGTGTGTGTGCTGGTGAGAGAGGAGGGAGGACAGGCCGAGGGCGGGAGAGGCAGGGAGTTGTTTGAAGAGTAACATTAATAAGACTCAAGTGGGGATCCGAAAGAAGACACGCGAGATATTCTTTATTTAGATCGCGGATGAGAAAAGTTCGCTGCTGAGATTGAAAAGATGTGCTTTGGTCACATTGACCGCACATCATACTGAACGAGGGTAATTAGAGACTAAGATGGATACTCAAAAAGTGGGTGTATTTGGAGGAGAGGATGTATAAACGTGGGACCAAATTGTGGCCGAGTTGAGAGGACGCTACGATATTGAGGACTGGGTCGTCGGAGGTCCTGGGAGGGATATAAGCGCACTGTTTTTCATACACAACGAGGAAAGGATCACATAGACACACCGACGGCAGAGGCTGCTCAGAGCCACAGCCGGCAGCAGTCAGAAAGGGTGAGTACAAATGCAATGAGGTGGATGGCGATGCCAGCAATATGGTGCTTGAAGCCGTTTGAAGCTGAAATGCGAATGTTCAGCCGCCATTCCACCTGGCGGTACACACCGCGCTGCTATTCTCAGAACTGCTGACAATTACGAGGCTTCAGAAGTTTTACAGCCTCAGAGTTAAGTAGGTGAGAGCAAATGCACTTTTTCTGTGATAAAGATTTTAGGTCTGCTCCAGTCATGGTGCATTCTTGGGTGGGGGCGTTTACCTGCTCCTCATTCGCCTCTCTGCCCTGGGTTTGGACCTTCAGTGATTGTCAGAGTAGGACTTTAGAAGGAGACAGAAATGCAGAGTAGGGAACTAGGTGCAGGGGAATTATGAGACGTTCAGATTCATTAATAAGTAAAACTTTATATTTAGTCTTTTATATCTGTACACATGAAAAGTACTTTGGTTAACACTTTAGGAGCACAAATAATGTAAGTAATAATGTAATAAGTAAATAAAGTAATAAGTAAATAATGTAAGTGCATTTCATGTAGTTACTATATTTATTCATGATTTGTACTTGAATAGTAACTGATGTACTTGTGCCCACTCAAGTAAAATACTCATATTACCTAATATGGCTTGTTTAGATCCTGCAACAAACAGCTTTTGATGATCATATTCCTCTTGTCTCCATGGTTCTGCAGTCAGGCTACCAAACTTTTAATCTAATTTGAAAAGACAAGCTCCTGTCATTTTGAAATGAGCGGCTTTTGTTGGAATGAAAAAAACAGCTTGGGCTGGGGTTGTGGTTTATGGGCTGAATTCCATTTTGTTTTTTGTTTTTCTATGATTCTGGCCAGAGACAGCAGTTATTACAGCTGTTGTTTATGCCTCAAAAAGCGTGTAATCAAAATGGCTTTTTTTTAAAAATCTTTTTGCCTTGTTCAGCCTGCTGGAACTGAACTGAGCAAGAAGCGTGGGCTGCAAGATCGCTCTCATTCTCGTCAGCATCACACAACTGGGCGAATTACAGTGGTCACACATCTCTAAGCATGCAACTGGTTGGATCCTGGTTTCCTTAGACCTAGTATTCATGAAGCTCATTTGTCATTAACTTGGGGAAAAGACTGCAGGGAGTGTGAGGAGCAACCAAATGTAACAAAAAAGCAAAAACCCTGCTGACAGAGCCATTACCAAGCAGACAGTGCATGTCTGTAACGACACAGGCTGTCACCCTGCGAGCCGGAACGGGATCATTCCGCCTTTTCTCAAGCAGTAGGGGAGGTGCCTGCTTAGCATCTCTTTGCTGATTTTCAGACCCATTCAGTTTGATTTACAAATAGCCATTTTAGGCCTCTGCCCTCTTCCACGGTTCACTTTAGCCAATCAGAAACGCGGCTGGTTCTTAGCTATTGTAATGACTTCATTCACTTCTTCATCTTTCTGTTTTCTAATGTTACTATTATTGTTATGCTTTTTTGTTATCACTATAAGTCATTTATTTATCCCATCTTGCTCTTCATGAGACACACAGACATGGGAAAGGCACATTTTTGGGGTGACAGTACAGAGTACACTTGTGTGCAGTGCCTGTAAAGCCAGTAGCTGTAAGAGTCGTGTTGCTTACAGGCCCTGCAGTGGTGTGAGTGTCGCTCACTGGATTCAAACTGGTGAATTTTTAACCATGGGCACAGAACTGTAACCCACTGATGCGCACACCACCCATTGCTATTAGATTGTTATATTTACTGTTGTAAATTATTGTATTATATATATATATATACAGTGCTTACAGAAAGTCGTATTGATATTTATTGGTTTTATTGCGAAAAAGCATCGACAAGCAGTCTCGTTGGATGTTTTTTTAATTAGTAACACCTTTGCAATAACATAAAACACCAAACATTTGTGTTTAGTGTCCCTTTGGGAGCCAGTGACTACAATTGCTACTAACAGAGTCAGTCAATATTATGACACTTGATAAAAAGCAAATGTGCAGAAGATATGTGCAGATATGTCAAACAATGTTTGTCAATGGACTTTTGTTATGAAGCCAATTAAACCAGTTTTGAGTTACGAAACCAAAATTTACAACATTTGTACAGAATTCAGCAAGTGTCCCAAGACTTTGAGCTCTGTGCAGACACACACACACACACACACACACACACACACACACAGAATATATATTAGCATTATTTTGGTTTTTGTTCCTCCATACTTGGAAGTCCATAGAAAGAAGGAAGGCCAGTATGTTTGCCCTCCTTCAAAACATTCACACCCCTCAACTGTTTCTCATTTTACACCCTTGATCTGTAAATTTTGTGCTGCTTTGGCATCACATTTGTCTGGACTAGTACAGTATTTTCAAGTCATGTTAAATCAAAGCACATATCACCATAGGAATATTTTAATTTTCTTCATTGAGAATATGACTGGTCAGAGGCCAGCAGCAGTGTAGTGTGATGAGAAGTGAAGTTGTTCCAAGCACACATTGGACAGAGAGCTAAACAGTCACTATGTGTTTGGGTGACAACAAGTTCATTTCTGGTAGCAGCCTGTGGCTGATTGGCTGATGGTTGGTATCCCTCTTCTTCCTCTTCAGATGGACCCTGTGCAGAAGGCTGTAATCAGCCACACTTTTGGAGTGCCGTTGATGAAGGCCAAGCGACCGGTCATCTCCTGCAATGTGTGCCAGATCCGCTTCAACTCAGAGGTGAGCAGAGTGACATTCTCTGCCTGCGTACGTTTCTACATGTGTATCTTGTATATAAGTTGAATGCTACATATGAAATTTAAGAAATAAAATTGCCTTCCATGCTGTGCTGGATCTCTGATCAAGGGGCTCCGATCCAGTGAGAGCCTGGGCTCTGACCCAAAAGGTCGCCTCGCCAGGGAACCTATAAAATCCTGGGAGTGTCCAGCTGCTATTTTTACCAGCCTGAATTAAAATCTGGGCTCGGGTGCGGCTGATGCGATGCAAAGCTGTAATTTTCTTCCTTGTCATGTGCAGAGCAGAGCTTCCATGTCAGGAGGAGGCAGGGAATAAAAGATAGACAAAGAGGGGGAAAGAGTGAGTGAAAGAGTGTAACATGTGGTAACCAGGTGTGCTGCTGGGGACTGATCTAAGGCACCTGTCCTGCAATGTTCTGCAGGCGGAAATTCGAACATGCTGGATCTCCTCCAGTTTTATCTGTTTAATTTGTACTTCTGAGGTGATTCTTCACTAGATTTAGCCAAAATAATCATTGGGTCCAGGGTGTAAAAAACATTCAGAAAGAGCAGCTCAGTTAAGCTCACAAAAGCACAAAGATAAAGGGCCAAAATTCTTTGACAAGCATATGCTTTCCGATTAGGTTACAATAAAGATTGTGTTTTTCCAAAGCTAGAGTGGTACTATATAAACACATACACATAAACACCTTTAATACACAGTAATATGAAAGGTGCTCATGTGTGTCTGTTTACTATTATTATTTAGCACAAACTCTTTTATTCAATATGACATGCAATTGAGAAAGCGAGGTCAGGCGGTTCCTGGAGCAATCAGAGGTTACTCAAGGACCCAGCGGTTCAATCACTTTACAAGCCACGGAATTTGAACCAGTAACCTTCAGATCACGGGCACTGAGGCTTAACCAAAGAGCCACACACTATGTTTTCTTGTGCAGGCCCAGCGGGCAGTGGGGAGGATGCCCACAGGTTCTCCAGAGCCAAAGAGTATCTATAATCACTGCCACATGCCAGCAATGATGCACTAAGCATTCTTCCACCCAGTCTAACTCAAAGACGTCTGCTTCAGGCATGAGGGTACGGACAACTATTCCAGCATCTTTGCCTTGTGATACCCCATGTCTTAGTATTAAATCTCCCCCTCAGCTTCCTGTTTTAAGGGTGGCATGGTGACACAGTGGTTAGTGTTGTTGTCTCACGCCTCTGGGAACTGGGCTTAAGTCTCCACCATGGTTCCATGTGTGTGGAGTTTGCATGTCCTCCCTATGTCATCATGGGGTTTCTCCAGATGTGTGTCCCGTGATTGGGCAGGCGCTCCCCTCCTGGGTTGGTTCCTGCCTTGGATAGACTCCAGTCCCCTGTGACAAGATGGGTGGATGCACATTATTGTGCCTGTATTATTTATGACAATAAATGAATATTCTATATATATATGTGGATCTTTTTGTAAAACAGATGTATGGTTTGGCAACCCTCTCAGAAAGCTTTGCATCTTAATTATGTTTGAATATTTTAACTCACGTTTTGTATTAGATGACATTAACAGATGTAGCCCAGTTCCAAATTCTGTAAAAATCAACAATACATCAATACAACACAGCATAATAGAAACATTTCCCATTGATATAATTCTATGAATATAAAACGGATTGATTGTTTAATGGATTATTCTTAAAGGGAGGTTGTGGCACTTTAAAACAACGCTTGACAAAACCAGATCAGTAATAGTAATAGTAATTACAACTTTATTGATCCCCGTGGGGAAATTGTTTTTTACGCCTCCCTCAACTTGCTCTTTGTAGAGCAAGCTGTCCGTGAAGGGCAGCCACCTGTTGGGGCGCCCAGGGAGCTGGGGGGTTAAGGGCCTTGCTCAAGCACCCGCAGTACTTACTCTCCCTGCCAGGAAACAAAGATCACACTTGGAACCCAAGGGCCTCATTTTATCAGTGTTTCTTTTTGTTTTATTCTTTGTAGATCAACCTCAGATAAAGCACCGTGGCAGCTGGAGAGTATAAAGTTTCTGTCTTGTGTTTATCATACCTCCTCTGCAGCATATCACTATGCCAGGGGTCACTTATAGGGTCATACATTGTCCTACCATAGTGGGCTGAGGTGTGAATACTGCTCTGATTTGGTCATTTTCCTATCATTAGGTGATTTACACCTGAGAAGACAACAAACAGCAGTTTTAATACCTGCTCAAATGGAATGATCTCAGCTACTGCAATCTTCCCCCTGGTCCTTAATTAAAGAGCGATCCTATCCAAATAAACAGCTATCTCTGTATCAGTGCCTCTGAGACCCTCCAACCTCTGTCACATAACCAACACAATGGCGGCTTTTTGTATCCGTCATCAGAGGCGTCACTAGGGCCGTTTTAGGGGTGCCTTAGTCTCCCTAAAATGTTCTTTAGCCCCACCCCCAAAATAAGTGTAAACTAATTAGTTTAAACAGTGTCTTCTCATTCACTGTCATTAAAATTGCACTCCCTAATAAAGCCCTAACCCCCCTTTTCATAAATCTCTAGTCATACTCCTGTCCATGATCATTTAGGCCAAGAAAATTAACTTGTACCACAGTCATCTGGCAAACAAATACACGTTATCTGTTCTTGTCTTTAGCAGTGATGACTGCGCATTTAATGAGTACAGCACATAAGCATTTTTGGGTTAATTTGTTTTGGTGTTAGCCATCACACGTTGCTGGCATGCCAGCTGGTTATCATTATACTGTATTATTATTATTATACCAACTCCACCCTCTGTCTTAATGCATAGTACAGTGATTGGAGGCTGTGCGATATTCCTGATTGGGGGGGCGGGGAGCATCCTGGCAGGATTGGGATCAGTTGCTTGAAATGTTCCTTGTTTGCTTGCACGATAAATGGCTGCTGTTTTATATCATCCCCAATCATCTGATCTAGACCCTATTGTTTACAGCACTTGCACAGCAGCCATATTGGTGTCACTTTTCATTCCTTTATTACAACACTGGTACAGCGTTGCGATCCAACTCAAAGAAGATACCTGTTCCCCGTCTGACATGGTTGTTCACTATGCAGACTACAACTATCCTCTGAGAACCCAGTTCCAGTTTTGCACAGGCATACTGTATTTCGTTAATGCTAGGATGGCCCTTGCAGCTGCGTGCAGCGTCAATGTGTCATCACACTTCAGCATGACGGTAATCGTCTACATCTCACGGCACCTTCTATACCTCACGCGACATGCTGACTCTAACTCCTAAGCATAAGCCTTTCCCCATTGCTCACAGAGCCAAGCAGAGGCACATTACAAGGGAAACCGGCATGCGAGGCGAGTCAAGGGCATAGAGACGTCTAAAAGTCGACCCCAGGAGACCAGCAGGACCCCCCCAGCTCCGGTCACCTCCTCATCTCCATCAGGGGCCCTGCCTGCAGCCCCTGACAGCCCAAACATCCCAGGTGAGCATGACCCCCCAATCGACAGGTCAGGGGACTTAAAAGAATTTTAAACAGATCTATTACCCCAGGATCTACATACCTCAAGTTCACTAATTCTTTTTTTAACACAGTTTTTAACATGAAATTACATCAGCAGTTTTTTTTTTTTCATTTGCTTGAATACATACAGCTTATTGTCAAAATAATTTATATGACTTGACCTGTGTGAAAAATAAAAAAAAAAATCTTCTCTTTAATTTCTAATAGTTTTGTAGAAACAACTTGAAATTATAATAAAATGCACAATCTGTTAAAGACAAAATGCAGATGTTCCGGAGTGTTTTTATGTGCATTTCCAAACAAGTGTTTCGCCTCATATTCCTTTGGAATATTTGCCCATTTCTTCTTGGCTGTTTGTTCATCACATTCCTTTGGGCTGTAGATCCTGGAATACAGATGGTTGAAGTTTATGAGTCAATCAACTAACTCTAATGAGAAGCAGGCCGCTCCATTTACAGGGAAGTAGCGCGGGAATAGAGATGGACCCAGGCCAACATGTCAGCATGGCTTCAGCCAATACTCAGCATTTATAAACACTGGAGAGAAGATAAATGATAGATCCATTCTACAAAACTAACAAAGAAGATCAATGGGAGAAAGAGCAGAGGTGGATAGTTCAGTTCCAGAAAGTAAAAATCCAGACCAAGATTTTGTTTCAACCAACCAGTTGAGTACTCTGCCAATGTGAGTCTTTTACATTGAATTGGTTGGTTATAACAAAAATTTGGCCTGGACTTCTACTGGTCACGCTATACTTATGTTTATGTTTGATTCGTTTATTGATTTATTGAGCACTTTTAAACAACAGGAGTTGTATCCAAAGTGCTGTACAGACAACATGCCATTAAAAACAACATAAAATGACAAAACAATGTAGCAAGAGCAATTTAAAAAGACAATAAAAGAAATGAATAAACAAAAACACTAAGATACTTAAAGACAGTGATAATTGATAATCAAGCAACTTTCAAACTGAATTAAAAGCTAAGCAATAAAAGTGTGTTTTTATACGAAACTTAAAAACAAGCAGTGAAGGGATCGTTCTAACATTCAGTGGTACGCCACCCCACAGTTTAGGGGCCAGGACACTGCTCTGTTTTATTGGAGGACTTGCTCGTAGTTTCCTTACTGACATGATTACTCCTTATACCAGGGGTCTCCAACTCCAGTCCTGGAGAGCTATCTGGTAGGTTTTCTATCCTACCTGGCTTCTGATGAGCCACACTAGTTCTCAGGTAAATACCAGGAGCAGGTGTGGCTCAT
>JAODKF010000044.1:3852565-3863422 GCA_026779585.1 Mormyrus proboscirostris | reverse complement strand
GTTCTCAGGTAAATACCAGGAGCAGGTGTGGCTCATCAGAACCCAGGTAGGATAGAAAACCTACTGGATAGTAGCTCCCCAGGACCGGAGTTGGAGACCCCTGGTATGAGGAGTAATCATGTCAGTAAGGTAACTAGGAGCAAGGCCTCCAACAGCTTTAAAGGTGAACAGAAGAATCTTCTACCGAAACTGTATCGAAAGCCAATGGAGGAATGCAAGTACTGGTTTGATGTGGTCATGCCTCTTAGTGCCTGTTAGATGTGCTGCAACGTTCTGTACCAGATGTAGGCAGGAGAGGGAAGCTTGGCTGACCCCTGAATACAGGGCGTTACAGTAATCAAGTCAAGATAAAATAAACTCATGTATAGCTTTTGCAAAATCACCAATTGATGAGAAGGGCTTGACTTTGGATTAAAGTTTTAATTGATAGAAGTTCAACTTTATCACTGAGCTGATCTGTTTGTCCATTTTAAAATTGCTATCCATAAACACGCCCAAATTCTTTACGAAGGACTTATAAAAGGTTCCAGGAATCCTAGTTTAATGTGGAGGCTAAAAAATGAGGACCTGTTTTACTCTCATTGAAGTTTAAAAAATTTAAGGCCATCCAGACTTTGATGTCCTCCAGGCAGCCCAGCAACATTTTTAAAAAGTTGTTATCTTTCCGTTTCAAAGCCAAGAAGATTTGGGTGTTGTGTACAAAACATTGAAAAGAAAAAGTTTTTCTAGAAATTTGGACAGAAATGAGAGCTTGGAAATTGGTCTGGAATTTAAATTAGATTTTTTTAATCAAAGGTTGCACAATAGCATGTTTAACTTGCCCTGGAATAAAACCAGACTACTATTCATAATTGCTTGCATGCTTGGACCAATAGTCTCAAAAGTCTGTATAAGTAGGCAAGGTTGAACAGCATCTATGGCGCCGGATGATAATTTCATACGCCGAATGATTTCCTCAGAAAGAGGAAGAGACACAGGCTTAAACCGGCTAAAGGGCTGAGCGGGAAACAGAGGTTGATGGGTCATAGGAAGGGAGCACAGTAAGTGCTTTAATGTTAGCGATCTTACCCACAAAAAATCGCAGAAACTTCTAACGTGTCATGGGGGGCCTCTAAACATTGGGCTTGTGTGGGTTTAAGAGCTGTGTTAATAGTACTGAGATGAACACCAGGTTTCTGACAGTTCTTTGAAACAATATCAGAGAAATACTTAGTCTTTTCGGTTTTAACAATTTTCTGATACCTGCACCAGCTTTCCTTTAGTAGTTTTAGTATATCGAAAGACACTCGCAGCTTATTTTTCTTCCACTTTGCCTCAGTCCTCCTGCGTTCTCATCTGACTGAATGAGTGGTGTCTTCTGCCAGGGTTCAGTTTAGGTTTAGGACACAGGGTTCTAAAAGGAGTAACAGTGTCCAATATATTTTGGGGGGTGGGGGGTTCAAAAGCAACTCAGCGTTTTTAAAAGTGGCAGAACTAAGTGGAGGATTTAATCATTTGATGGCAATGTACTGGAATGCTTGGCTTAGTGATATAACAGGGAGGAGAAATCTCTAATGAAACAGGTATATGATCAGAGAACACCGAATCACACATCTTCAACATTCAACTTCAACTTTATTTGTATAGCACATTGAAAACAACTATACTGTAGTTGACCAAAGTGCTTCACAGGTTAGCCAGCAATGAAACAAGGAACAATAGAGACAATAGAATACACAAAAGTAAGATGAAAATAAAATAAAATATGGTACAATAACACTGCAGTAAGATGTCTAGGCGCAATTCGAACCAAAAGTAATGGAAAACAGGTGGGTTTAAGTAAGGATTTGAAAGTTAAATTATGAACAGATCTGATGTTCTGAGGTAAGCGGCTCCACAGGACAGGACCTACAGCTGAAAAGGCCCGATCCCCTCTATTTTTGAGCCTTGTCCTGAGAACGTCCAGAATCATCTGATTAGAGATCCTTAGCACCCTAACTGGGGTGTGGATACTTAAAAGCTCAGATAAATAAGAAGGGGCAAGCCCATTTAAAGCCTTAAAAAAAAGCAATAAAATTTTAAAATCAATTCTAAAAGATACAGGAAGCCAGTGGGGAGAGGACAAAACTGGGGTAACACGCTCATGCTTTTTTGTCCCCGTAAGGAGCCCAGCTACAATATGAAGTAGTACGTGTTTACTTAATGCATCAATTTACCACTAACCAGTAAGTATTAGTTACGTACTGATCCCATGCTTTATTCATCAATCATGACAGTTCATGTATTCCATTCAGGCACCAACAGTTAACTAATTAGTTAATAACGGTAAGACCAATTGAGGGGGGCAAAAGTGTCTTAATTCATTTACTGCTCAAGAACAAATCATGAACTAATATAGGTTTCCCCATGAAATACATGAACTGTCATGATTGATTAATGATGAAGGAACATGCAGTCGGTACTTAAACACTTAGTTACTGGTTAATTAATGCCTTAAGTAAGCATGCAGTACTGCATTATTCATGTAAAGTGTTACCCTTTTTTACTTTCTGGACCTGAACTATCTATGTCTATAGCTGTTGCATATATGAGACTAGGATGACTAAAAGGTGCTGCCCAGTGTACCAAGTGCATCTTCATTGCATCAGATTGAAAGACAAAAAAAAAGCAGGAAGGGGCCAGGCTTAAGGTACGGGAACCTTGCGATGGTAAAGGCAGTCGGAACGTTACGAGCGGGATCCATTCCAATAAGTCGGAGTAATAATAACACAGTAATCTTATTATACAGTAATAATAAAAGTAACGACATGTGGTAACTGTGCTGTACCTTGAGCCAACCAGCCACTGATGTCCAATGTTTTCATGAGCATCATAAAGTAGTGTACATGTTCATTATTATGAACCATTATATGTAACCTGAATTTTAATATACAGTAATAGGCTTTATGGCAGTGTGTTCATATGTACGAGTTGTCCATAAGTCGGACATTCTTAACCGAGGGACTGCCTGTGTTTAAAAATGAATGATGTACACATAGACATATAGTATGTATGAAGTTGTATTCAGGTCAGCACTGTGATATAAGTTAAACCAAATTTTAAAAGTGGTCTGGAGCATCCTGTCTCCCGTGAGGTCAGAACACCCCTTTGTCCACCACCCATTCTCTATATGTCAAGTACCAATTCCAGTTTGAAAGGTTTTGAGCTGACAGTAACGAACCCTTGAGTGACATAGAGTTGTATTGTTAAGATCATAATGATTTTCAGGAAAAGGTCATGGAAAATGTGCGTGAGCCTAACCGAGCTGTATTTTTACCATATTTCCAGTTTATAACACTAAAAATAAGAAATTACTGAAAGTCTGCAGTGTATAAAGAGAGCCTTAAAAGGGCGGTGAGAAGTAGCAGGCTTTGGTCTGAATGTGACATCAGATATAAGGGATGGGACACCATTTCCTGTCCGATCGCTTCCCCTGAGATGGCTTTCACTACCACTGCCTCTACTCTCTTGTTACTTGTTCATGTATTTAATAAAGCTTGTTGTTTTGACATTTCCCTGTGTTTCCAAACTCCAAAACAAAACTTTGACTTGATCTGTGGGAGTTCCCAGCTGCTCTGGTGGGGGGGAGATGGGAGCCTGTGTGGGTGGGGGGCGGCTTTGGCTACAGTTCAACACGCTTTGGTTTTGCTGGGAGTGGTGGGCCATGCGTGTCATGCGGAAACAGGCAGAGTGAAGCCTTGTGCTTTACGCCGGACTACGCCGTTCAGCTTTTGCCTGTGGCATGTTTGATGTTTGCTGAATGTTTGCTGATTTACTCACAATGTTTTCCTAATACATCGTAGACAAAACACTTCGGTCAACACACCAGTTCTGGGTGTGCCAGCTTTTTACAGTCACTGGCGCAACAATATAAATATATATAAGAAGTGCACAAAACAAAATGTTCTGTTTCACATATTGCATGTAATGCATCTATATATAGAATTTGCTCAATAAAACAATGCATGATGAAATGTCTACATAATAATGTATAATGCAAACCAGATCTATTACTCAAAAATAACAAACAGTTCTGTGCTTTTAAGAAATGTGTGTTTGTCTGTGTAGCTTTACAAATGTTCAGTCTTTCACAACATTGGCTTCCTTGTAGCTGCTTGATTGATGGAGACACTTTATTGGATTATAGTGTTTTATAATTGTTGAAAACAAAACACGCTGTGACTGTAGGCTAAACGTTTTATTTATTTAAGCTTCACTTCGTTTTATGGATTATAGCAATGGATTAGCATGTCGCTCAGCATTTTAGTCAAGTAAAGCCAAGAGTGAAGTTTTTAAACAATTATAAACCAACTCTGTCCTTCTTGCTTTTTTCTCCTCACTGATATTCTTGTGGTGTACTGTAGGTTTCATTTTTATAAAGATAAAAATATACAGGCAGTCCCCAGGTTAAGAATGTCCGGCTTACGGAATATTCTTACTTGCAAACAGACTGCCATATAACCTATTGTACTCATTGTACCATACCTGTTAATAATGAGCATAAGCACCACTTTGTGACGCACGTTGAAAACATTATGTGGCTTCTGCAGTTCGTCAGCTCGAGGCACAGTACAGTACCATCCGTAGGGACTTTTAACATTACTCTATAATGATAATTATTATCATTTATTGTGTTATTATTTTCCTATTCACTTACAAATTCAACTTAAAGACAAGAGTTAGGGAATGGATCTCATTCATCACCCGAGGACCGCCTGTACATACTGTCTCCCAAAATTCATTCGTCTTCCCACCGTTCTTCCTGGTAAGCGTCACAGTTCCCACCAAAATTATGTGCATTAAATGGTCTGGGTCATACGTTTTTATAATTTCAAGCAATTCGTTTAATAAAATTTAGAGTTTTTTTAGTGTTGTCGTACATCAAAGTATCAAATAGAGCTCCGCCCTTCATCTTTTAGATTTTCTTTAAAATTAATTAATTAACTGAGGTTCAGCTTTTGCTGAAACATGAGACCAGCAGACATTGGGTGTCCATTAATGTTTATCTTTAACTGCAAATGGTACATTGGTTTGACTCTCCAGATCAGTGTTTCCCAATCCAGTCCTCTGGGACCCACATTCAGTCCATGTTTTTGCTCCCCGCCCCCAGGATTGGAAAACACTGCTCTAGATTACATACAGATTAGTCAGATAAAGTGGGATAGTAGTTAAATGAAAAAAAACACTGGTGTATAGTTATTGAGGTGACATTAGGAGAGGTTTGTAAATGGCTCTTAAATACCTGACACACTTTGACAGATAATATAATTTTACACCAGTAAGAAGATCATTTTAACATCATTTTCTAGACTGCGCAGACACATAAAAGCAGGCATCAAGGCGCATGACATGTATGGAGGCTGAGAGCCCACAGCCTATAAAATAAAGCTGGCAGGGAGTAGGCAGCTCTTCTGATTACAGCTTATGGAATTCCCATCTGATTAGGCAAAACTACCAACAATTATATGTAATTGGTCTGTCAAAGTTTTGTCAAATGTGTCCACAGATGATAGTGTGAACTTTAATGGTTTCAGTACGATACAGCACTATTTGTCAGTGTCAGTTGTTTTGTGTGGACTAAATTGTAATCATTTGGCAGGAAGCTGTAACCTATTAATAATCATATAAAATGAGTGAGCCCATCCATCGTCCATTGCTTACCTGGGTTGGGGTTACACAGGCAGCAGTCTGAGCAGGAATTGCCAGATCTCCCTCTCACCAGCCACCTCCTCCAGCATCTCTGGGGGAATCTCAATGCGTTCCCAGGCCGGCCGAGAGGTATAATCTCACCAGCGTGTCCTGGGTCTGCCCCGGGGGCCTCCTCCTAGTTGGACACGCCCAAAGTGCCTCCTCAGGGCGTGATCCGGGAGGCATCCTAACCAGACGTCTGAACCATTCAGAAATCTTCTTTGTCCTATAGGTGAATCACTAAATGGTATATTTAAGATGTTTCTGTCTGTCCCTCTTTTGTGTTTCAGAGAAATCCTCCCCCCTCCCATCATTACATGGGGCAGATTCTCTCCCCTGCCCCCCGCCTCCCCCTGCCCCTCTCAGCCCAGACCCTCCTGCGCTCCAGCTCTCCGCACACCTGAACCCTTCTGCTAAGTCGCAGTGCTCACCCTCCCTGTCCCTCGGCTGCGGCAGAACTCGTTCTGACCAGCCGGCCTCAGGCCCTGCTGGGGCCCCTGAGTCTGAGGAGGACAAGGCCAAGAAACTGCTGTACTGCTCACTGTGCAAGGTGGCTGTCAACTCGCTGTCCCAGCTGGAGGCGCACAATAAGGGTGAGATCACATTTACACACACAAACACACTCACAAACATTCACACGTGCATGCATGTAGACCAAGGTTATTATCGTTAGGGAACATTGAAACGAAAATGACAAAAGCATTTTGTTAATCAAAATTTAAACTAAACTAAAAGTGCAAAGCCGAAAATTCCAAAAAGTAACTGAAATTACAAATGAGTAGGAATGAAAATATGTGGTTTCAGAAAAAAAAAAAAAAACTCAAAAATTTGGTCACAAAAAAAATATATGTGGTTTCTGTTCATAACTTTCTGAGTTCAAGAGCCTGTTAATAAGCTACAAGTTACCCTACTCTAAATAATCAAATTAAACACAATCGAAAAACACTTGTGGACGCTTGTATGCACACACACGGAGCTGTCTATTCTGTTTTCTTAGGCTGTGTCCAAATGGCAAGCGTCAAACCGCTCGGTGCAGTTGAAAAGTTCACTTTCGCATTCATTCCGCCAGGGGGGGAGTGCCCGGCACTTGCAAAAGGCGCTGGACGGGTGAACACTACGCCATGAAAGAACGCTTGCCATAAAAATAGGTGCGATTGTAAAATATTTTTCAATGCAAAATGACTTACATTGTCGGTTTGTACAAAAAAGCTCTTGCTCTCTTGCTTTTGGTTCGAAAAGTGCATTTATAAGTGTGTTTCCCTTAGTTTCATTAGCTAAATATACTTACTAAATCCAACCTGGTATCCCTGTCTCTGCATTTATACCTCCAAGCAGATTTTTTTCTGAGTTAAATCTCAATATGATTTTAAGGTGACATTAAATAGTTCAGGGTACTGGGACACTGCAGTTATTAGTTTGTTCCCCATGGTGTTAAGTGGTTTGGTTTCCAAGTCACCGAACCTACTCGTCACAAACTGAAGATTATGCCTGAACGGATGCCACTTTGCTAGAGGGCAGCAAACTCTGTGAAAGTTCAATCGATTTGAAGTTTGAGCGGCACGGCAAAGCAACAAAAACCAGGCGGCACTCTGGTGCCAAGGTGGCGTTGCGCCAGCAGAGAGTTCCGCTGCTCTCCCCATTGACATGCATTGGGCAAACATTTCGCCGTTTGCCGTGTGAACGCCGCCTTAGTCATACAGTACTTTGCTGGACCTCATCCACGCTGTTTCATTGCAGTGGACTAACACGTTAACACAAATGGCAGCTCTGGCAAAGCCATGACTTGTTCGTTTATAGGAACAGCCCTGAAAGTGCTTTAGAAGGCCCAACCCTGCACAGGACAAGAGGTCACAGAAATAGATGGATGGAAGACTTCTTTCAGTTCTGCTAATGTATTAAGGGACTTGGGCCTGGCAATTTATGCGGAGCACTCTATAAAAATCAGCTTAATTGAAGCTGAATTGAAGCCGAATTGAAGCTGAATTGAAGCTGAATTGAACCAAATGGCTAAGGGCCCCTTCATCTACGGCCAGGAAGTATCCCTGCCAAATTCAGTTTTCTTGCATCGTTATTTGAATCGTCTTTGAATTAAATGACATCCAGATAAGCAGTATCATACACCTTCCAGCCTGGGAAGTTTTAAGATTTAAATAGAATTATGAGACTATTTGACCACAGAATTAAGCCTGTGTGAAAAAGCAGAAGCTAGGGGCAATTTTTGTCATTGCAGCATCACAGAAATCAGTGCTTACTGGATACCCTGGACAAAAGCTCTTTAGCATGTGCAGATACGTGTCTGGTGTGTAACCATGGCAGCAGCCAGAAGCAGCAGCCTTGAGATCCCTCATCTACGGCCACCTAAGTATACGCTCTCACCTTGGAGTGCCATCACCATCTCTCTGATGCACCAAATAATGACTGAAAACGGAGGATTGGTCTGCTAACAGGGCTGCAAAACAATGGTTCACATTTGGAATGCTACAAAAATTAAGTCTTGAATTATCTCAGATGTCAATTTACTCTACAACCTGTTGTGGCAAGCAAAATAAATTATGACTCAAGGTGTAACCATGTTCATGTGAGGCCCATACCGCTAAACAAAGGAGCACACAGAAAACTGAATGAACACAAGTGATCATCCATCTACAAGAAGACACACAGTATCGCAGATCACCCTCCTGCTTAGCCTGGCTGTCCATACTCACCACTTACCAGTGACATTCTGATGGAAACTAGTATGTGTGATTGATTTAGAAATCAGAGGATGTTCAGAAAATCCTGCGGGAATCGATCTCACTCGCCACCCCCCACCACAATCACGACAAAAAAGAATTTTAAAGTCAGAAATAAATCTTACACCCTACAGACAATCAAGGATAGAAGGAAACATAGACAGAGACAGCACAGTGACAGAAAAACTAGGAAAGGATTATGGGTGAGAGTTAAACAGAGATTTTAATTAAATTAAATTAAAAAGAAGAGAAATTAAGACATAAAAGAATACATTTTTCAATAAAACATTTTCCTGCTTGGTTTTCCTACAAAATGATAACCATCCATGCGTTGGACAAACACTATGCCGGGTGGGGTAATGGAATGTCAGCCCATCACAGAGAACACTGCAAATGCATTATGTGTACTGGTTAGTGTGACTGCAGTAAGTCTAACTCATCGAACTGTGCAAGGAAACCGACGTAAGACGAGGTGGAATTCAAACCTTGCGCTCAGGGAATTGTGAGCTGTACTGGCTACTCACTGTCGTATTGCAGGTATTAGGAATGTGTACGTTTAGTTTAACATATTTACCCATGACTGAAATCGCTGGTTCTGTACCCGTCCGGATTCACCATTATGTTTGTCAGGGTTTTCATATAATGGCACCTGTGGATTCCGGAGAGATTCCTGGAATTTTAAATTTATTAACAGCACAAACAAAGCAGCCCAGCAATCTTGTTAACCGTGACACTGCTTATGATCTAAAGTACAAGAATTCTTTGAAGGTCACCCTTCGATTCTCCTGTGGCTCTCAACTAGTCCAGGAGGTCACGGCAGAGCAACAGACTCTGAAAAAGGAAAGAGGGAAGTATGGTCCATTACTGTAATGGGAATATTGTTTATCTTAAAATAAGTATGGAAGCAATAAACATCCCGTGACACTGTGGTCAGCTCTGAGTTTAAGTGCAACTGTTCTGATGCAACAGAGCAGTGTGTCCCTCTAGTGGGAAAACAAACTGCAGTTACGCTGTTGTATTCATAATTTGAGGCAGTGAGGCATGTAAGGGCATGCAAGCGAGCATATGACTGGCTGAGCAGTAAACATGGGACTGAATTTATTTTTCTCTTTTTCCTTTTTTTTCCTTTTTTTTTTATATTTCCACCACCACTCCTTGAACTGAATAGAAATGCCTATAGTGAACGATAAGGATGTGAAAAATGGCTGTTTTTGAGACACAGTTTGAGACAACTCATTCTGTCGCACTTCCTGTTTGCAAAAAATAAATCTGAAACAGACTTGTGTATAATAGCCTATTGTTTATGTAGCAAAACTTTACTTGACGGGGCACAAATAATATAGTGATATGCTAATTTCTTATAAGACCATAAGAACTATACAAACGAGAGGAGGCCATTCGCTGTATCGCTTGGGGAGACCTTAACTAATAGCTCAGAGTTGTTAAAATCTTATCGAGCGCTGATTTAAAGGAACCCAAGGATTCAGCTTGCAGTACGTTATCAGGAAGACCATTCCATACTCTCACTACACGCTGCGTAAAGAAGTGCTTCTTTAAATCCAGTTTGAAATGTTCTCCCACTAATTATGTATTAATTAACCACAAACTAAGTCTTAGTTACATTTTAATCTTATGTTTATTCATTATTAATGAACTGTAATACATTTTATCTCAAGCAGTTACTGTATTTGTTATACATGATTATTCTGTCAACCTGTGAACTACTGAAGGAACAAGTCACAAATAATGCAAGTTAAATACTGATCTCATGTTTGTTCATCGTTAATGAATCATGACGCAGCTTTTATCCCAAACATGCTTGTTACTATCTGTTCATCCATCCATCCATTCATCCATCCATCCATCCATCCATTCATCCATCCATCCATCCATCCATCCATGTTCTGTGACCACTTATCCTATTCAGTGTGATGGGGGGGCAGAGCTTATCACAGAGGCTACGCAAGGCCAACCCAATACAGGGCACACACACACACACACACACATGCACGGGCAATTTGGTAACTCCAGTTAACCTCAGCATGTATTTGGACTGTGGGGGGACTGTTTCTTACAGATTGTTACAGACTTAGATGTGAACGAATTTCTGAGATATAATGTTAGAATGTGAAGAATTAGAAAAAAATGCCTTCAGCTTGTCTGTAATTTAATTTCTAACGGTTAGTACTGTAAGTGACTGAATAGTCTTGTTATATTTGTATCATAATAAGCCTTCAGTTTAGTAACTCATAAATGCACATAAAGGCGCGTTTACGCCATCCTCTAACGCGAGTGATTGGAGGACGGCAGGCGTGTTTACGTCAGCCTCTCACACGAGTGATACGGCAGGCGTGTTTACGTCAGCCTCTCACACGAGTGATACGGCAGGCGTGTTTACGTCAGCCTCTCACACGAGTGA
>JAODKF010000044.1:3819834-3833435 GCA_026779585.1 Mormyrus proboscirostris | reverse complement strand
ATTTATTTATTTTTTTGGACTGCGGATAACAAACCACAGACATGGGGGGAGGACTACTGTAATCTGTTTGCAAGCAGTACCGAAAAGGACAAACTGCTAATTAAAACACTCCTTTCATTTCCAACACTGCAGAATCTAAATCGGTGCAGGGGGCAGGGTGAAACGGAGCACTCAGGCAGTGGACAGAGAGGTCAACACAATGCCCCTTCGCTCCCGCCCCCGGAGGATGAGGAGGATCTCATTCTGAGCTGCCTTAACACGCACGGTCAGTCTTCTGTGAAGGCAGAGTCAGCCTGTGAAGGCATTTTGCCAGGTTTCTTTTTGCTAAATAGTTTCTGTTGTCTGCCTGTTGAAGGCTGCAGTCCCCCGCTGAACAGCCCTGCCGAGGGGTTAGAGTCAGACACACCAAGTCCCGCTCAATGGCAGGAGTCCACAGCCGAACGGGTCCCAGCCACGGCCGCTGAGCAGGGAAGCGACAAGAAGGACAGAAACGCATCACAGAAGCCCAAGGTGAGCTTGTTTTGCACATGGCATGGAGAAATTAGGTGGGTGGGAATACTGTGGAGTGTCAGTCACACCTTGGTCTAACTTAGTATAATAACCAAAGATATATACGTGTGTGTATGTGTATATTAGGGGTGTAACGGTACACCAAAATCACAGTTTGGTATGTACCTCAGTTTTGAAGTCACGGTTCACTACATTTTTGTTATGGTGGGGGTGAAAGAAACAACTTTAATAGCTTCTTTCTCTTCTTTATTAAACAGTGGTTTACTGAACAAAGTATGACTGTCTTTCTTAAATGAAGTCTCTCAGTACTGCTACAACGTACTAAAAATTACTTAAATATTCTCTCAGTAAAATAAATATCCATTAGCACATTAAAACTTGGTTTATCTACGTTCGCCAAATCTAATCTACCCTGGGCGGGACACCGCTTCCTCAGCAGGGTGCACTCTGACATAGTTATACACTAAGTATGATTTAAAAATACAAATTCACACAAAGAGCTCAGGAGAAAGATGGAGCACCCGGTGACCCTGGTGTGAATTAATGGTTAGAGAAAATGGATTTTCGATCTATGCATTTTAAACACAGCCACAAATTGCCCTTCTTTGCTGTTGTCTTTAGAGACGTATCACGGTGAGGCTACTTGCCAGCTAAAAACTTAAGAGGTCGTTTTCACATCTAACTGGCTCAGCATTCAGCAATATATTGGTGTGTTTATCCTCTGTTTCCGACATGATAGCATCTTCACGTCTGAGACAGATACAAAACTATGTCACTCAAAATTGTTCATAGTTGACAAATCCACAGCATTTCAGCTTTTGGAATTCATGCAAAACTCCATAGAAATAAATATTCACTATAGACTGGCCATATGTGTATGAGTGTATCACACATTTCCTCTGTTATTTCTCTTTCCTTTGTGGTTTCACAGGAATCCACAGTTAAAATGTTGGTTTATACTTGGCAGTTTGGTTTAAATTTAAATGCATTTTTCACTTGTAGATATCAAATAAGCAAAGGAAGGAGCAGCAGCGTTTGGAGAAGAAGAAGAGACAGGAAGATCGGCACCGGCAGAAGGTCCTACAGAGCAGGTCGCCGCAGGACCAGAACCTTAACTCTGCAGAGCCAATTACTCTAGTACCAGCTTTAAACACATTGAGCATCTAGATCCAGTCTGGGTCAAAAACTGATTTGTTGGGACTAATGCTGATCTGGGACTAATTTTGAAGACTCTGATTTCACAAATTGTTTTTCCCAAAACCACAGAGTCTCTGTCTTTGGTTGTGAGTGTGCAGTATACATTATCTTCAGGTTTGGGAGTGTGCTGTTCAACACCACCAGTTTTCCTCTCAAAGGCCAAAGATAAAACCAGTTTAATGTGATATAAAGAATCCTTTTGAAATGCTATATCTGTACAACTCTTCATTTGATCTGACAGCATGCTTTTCAGAAGTATGTGCTATTCTGGTTTAAATTGTATTAAATTGGATTGTTAGTATTCCTTACAGAGAAAGCACACTGTGTGTGTAAGTATATATATCCATTTTGGAATAAAATAAAATGTCGGTCATTTTCATAGTCTCTGTAATGTGGAAAAGGAAGCTTGTGGTGATTGGGGTAGATCCTTACTGCAATAAATGAGAAAGGAGCATTGAAGTCTGTAGTCACTGTAATGTTCTAATGCGGAGATAAGAACCACTGCTAGAAAATGATAGAAAAATACAGTGTAGAATTACATTTACTGCTTCAATTTCAGCAGCGATAAACTGAACTGTAGGGAGAACCTGCTCTACAGTTCCAGGCAGGTCCAGGGAGTGAATCTGTATATTTGAAGGTAGCTGAATATGAACTGTTCAGTAAGTGAGTATGTATGAAAGAGTGATATGAGGGAGATTTAAAGATTTGTTGATGTTAAGATTCCTCCAGGGGGCTGTTCCAGGTACCAGGTTTAGAAGCTGAATTGGTAGCCCATTCAAGAAACTGAGATCAGGATATGCGCCACTCGCTCACTGTGGCCACGAATGGTGTGAATCAGACCTGCTCATGAGCAGGATTACCTGAGAGAAGCTCCGAGTTTCTTAGGCAGGGCTGTGGCTGTGTGAATTCAGCAGTATGAGAACGAGATGGCGTGCCTGTTTCTTCAAGAAATGGTCAACATATGTTACGCGCAAATTTTGCCAGCAACTGTTGGTTTTCGAAAAGTTACATATTGCCAATGTCAAATTTTTTTGGTGGGGGGGACCTGCTTTTCCTCGTTGCCCACTACATTACGAAACGGGGAATGTGTTTCATGTTGGGATGAAAGCGCAAATTTTTATCGGTTTATTTGGCTGACAACTTCAGCTGCATGTATGAGCCATAGAACTGCAACTGACAGAATGTGCACTATAGTACAATACTAATGATATACAATATTGTATAGTATAATACTATACAATACTAATGATCTCTCCATAAAGGCACATTATGGCACCATTTTAATCATTCACAGTGTAATATTGGCGAGCACACACCTCTAGCATGACGGGAGCTTCTCTTCCATTTGGCTGAATTTACTGAGGAGGCCCACAATTCCCTGCTATGCTACTGTTAGCACTCAGTTTGTAGTTTTTCCTAGATATAAACATATGAGAATAATTATAGTTCCAACTATACTTCAGTACAGCAATGTCATTTGTTACAGAAATGTTTATTGGCGTTGGCACTGAACGATTTATCACTACGAATTAATTGTCTAAATATTGCAGGATTCCATAATGTCGGCTTGGACTCACCACAGAGTGTGTTGCACTGCACAATATTGTCACAATCAGGCAAGAGTTCCATCCAGCTGTACCACATACTAAGCTAGAGGAAGAACAACCCCCCCCCCCTCTTGCGGACCTCAGAGATGGCAGAGTTCACAGTGACATCAGGGCAAATCACAATTTTTCATAGTAATCACTCATAACCACCACAATAAATGAAATTAAGACAGTTTCACTAGTGTCAATCATGATCTCTTTATCACCTGCTCAATAAAAATTACACTTTATACTTCTTTGTCAAGCAATTACAAGTTATCCATCTTTTGACAACCACAAAACTCACTTAACTGGTATTTCAGCAGCTTTTTCTAAGCTGGTTTTCCTGTATTCTGCTTTGATGCAGAATGAAAGTTGACCAACAGCCATAGTCTATAGTTAGACGAATGTTGGGATGAATTGCAAATAAATAGCAATATTCCTACTATTTTGAATTTGTTGTATTTTATTTGTATTTGCTGTCAAGTTTTTTGTTTCAGCTGCAAAGCAACTATGTTAAATTTGTTCCCATAAATACACAGTACAATGTACATACAGTGAACCATTCATGTAAAATATTCCATCCCTTATGTTAGACATTGTTTTCGACCACATTGGTCTGATGAGTTATAAATACAATTAGAGTGATCTACTTACTCATTGACTAGTTGCGCATTTTTGCTGTGGCGTCTCTCCTTTACTGCGTCTGCAGTGTTACTTTTCCTTTAGAACAAATCCATACTCAGCATCAGCAAATGTTAGTATTTCTATTTCATACTGCATACAATGGAGCGGTTCACTTTTTGGCATCGGTTCCCTTGGCAAATCCCTTTTTCAGCTTTTTATTGTTCTGTGAGACTGTGCTTCAGTTAGCATTAAATCCGATACCCAGAGTCGTAAACAGGTGTTCTGGAACTGATTATTGTTAAGTTGCGACAGGCTTATTTAAGTGGATTTAAACCCAAACCCGCTTTTTGGAATACCCCCCAGTAGGTGTAGATGAGACACAAGATACCAGATTAACTCCATCAAAACAATGCAAACAGTTTTCTGTATGGACTGGGGACTGGAATGGGCCAGACTCAGGACTGGTTGGCCAACCTCAACTGTGAAGGATGGTTTCAAAATGACATTCCAGCATATTTTTAGTTCAGAGATAGATTTCCAGAAGGAAAAGTTCAGATCAGCAGGTTGCAAAGGAGCTGGCATGAAAAACCTCTAATTTATCTTGATAGTCAATTTTTCATAACTAGAGCCTAATGTATGGCTTAACTTTTAAATACGCTTCCAAGTCACAAAACATTTGTTCTGTTTATACCGGCTTTTTAGAATCTGGCTTTTGATACTATTTTTCAGCTTACATAATAATTTAGTGTTCTCATTTTTATTTGTGACTTGTGATTATTAACTGGACTGAAATAGCAGCTACCAGGGATCTGTATCAGGAAGCGAGATTTATTGGTTAGCTAAATAACTTGCTGGATTTAAGGTACCCCAGTGTAAATGGGCTTCATCTTTGTTCGCTTACATTTAGCCCAGACTACCTTAAATCCGACAAGTTATCTGGCTAAGCAAGAAATTTAGCTACGTGATATGGGCCCTGGGAGTAAATACTTTTCATGTTTGTTTGTGCAGACGTCCTTTATTTTTATTACATGCTATTCTTTCCATCACTGCTATACGAAAAAGACATTTAAATATGTAAACAGATGAACTAGCACACCATTTTTTGGCAAATCCACAAATCATTATTTGTTAAGGACACAAACATTTAAATGCCATCACAATGTATAAATATTTTCATTTTTTTTACAAAAGTGTAGATAACACCCATGGTAGAAGCATGGAAATTAAAACAAAAATCCTTTAAATGACTTAATTAATGATAGCAAAAAATACGGGGGGGTTTCTCTCTAGCGTGAAGACAAAGTGGCATCTGAAAAGTATTAAAATAGTTACTTTACAATTGAATTAGTCCATATTACATTTGCATTATGCACAAGCATTAAAATACTACATCCTAATAATAATTTCATTGCTCTTATCTTTCTGAGTATACTTGCTCAATTGCTTCACTAAACACTAAATCATATAACTGTCATGAAAAGCACCACCAAACTCATCTATCAGGTTAGCGGCAAGTTAAGCCAGCGTACACTGCCATGCCACTGATCCTACTGTATCTTAGCTCATGTCGACTCTATACTGAGCTTCCTGAAGGATTTCGCAAAAACCTACAAGCACCATGCTTCACCAGGACCAAGAATGAACTGCTGTTTGTAGACGACCTGGCACATGAAGTACATGCATTGCTCAGCTGAAGTAAATCATAGAGATCTGTCAATAATTTATAGCACCTGCAAGGTGAGACTTTCTAAAGCCTATTAAGAAATGTGGACTTAACCAAAAAACACATGGGACTGAAACAGACAAATGTTTCATATTTCACAAATATCATGGCAAATGAAAGCAAGACTACCGGGAGGATACCTGCTTCTTACCTGTTGTCTTATTTAAAAGATTGCGGTAGAATTGGCTGTAAGAAAGCAAAACGTGTAGGTGGCACTAAACGTGGAAGTTTTCAACAATGTTTCTCATATGGAATATGAAACTCAGAGAAGAATCAGAGACTCACTCTGGGGGTTCATGTTTGTCTGTGTGTGCCTACGTGTCTAAATGATAAGCCAATGAGAATGCGGATGGTCAGTCGCCGAGTTAAAATTGTTCCAGTCCAGTGTTTACAGCTTTAAGTAGGAATGGTGCCCTCGTCTGGAAACAGGAGCTCTGGCAGCTTCAATCCAATCGTATTTTACCAGGCAAGCATGTGCACAGGGGTCTCCATGTCTGTCCAGTGTTGGAAATTTGATTCCTTCCCAGCCCCTCCTGGAATTCATGGCCCTTGCGCCGTCTGTCAAGCACGTGATTGGATGAGGCTGTGAGGGCTGTAAGTCCAGGGTGATGCATCTATGATAAGAAAGGAAAAGGTAATGATGATCCTATGAGTCAACAAGATTGAGTAGCTAGACCTGCGATAGATCGAGTATTTATACAGCCAGGCACACGTGTACAGTCGACCCTTCCGCCTTGCAGTTTTGTTATGTTGTGGGGTTGGCATGAGAAATTCAATGGGACTTTTCCAAAAGGTCAGCAGATGACACACATACAAGTTTAATGAATCATAAATGCAACATTTTTGTGCCGTTTCAGTGCCCTACACTGTACTCAAATGTGAAACGTTCCGCTTCATTCACTGAGCCGACCCCAAGAGGGTCTGGCTGCATGCTTTTCCCAGATTGTGGTAGACCCGCTCCCCTAACCCCTACGATGTGGAAAGGGCCGGCCGCGCTTGCAGGAGGTAGAACGGCTTACCGGGATGAACGCGGGCGGTGCAGCAGAGTCCGTCTCCGCGGGCTGTCCGGTAGACGGGCGAGACGCAGACGCGAGTCCCGGCGGCGGGCAGGTCAGTCAGCAGTGTGGAAAGCGTGCCTCGTGGGAGGAACCGAGACGAGCTGACGTTCCCACCGGCACCCTGCCAGGTGACCCAGTAGCCCTGAAGGCCCTCCACACTGCCCTTCCACTGAACCTGCACCGAGTCATGACCCGCTGCAGTCAGCTGCAAATCGGCCAGCGGGAGCAGCTCTGGGAAGGAGGGGCCAGGTGAACACAGAGCAGAGGTTAAGGTGGCTGTTCTAAGGCTAAAGGGCTAAAAACATACCATCCTGTGACGCCCAGCATGTCCGGGCTGGGCTTCTCTTATACAGCAAGTTTGATTGCACTCTACCAATACATTGAATCAATTCATCTCAATACTAAGGCTGTGTATTGAGCATTGCAAGCATTTACAGAGAAATAATATGCCTTGTAATTTATTGCACACTTCTCAGAGCAATTTTGTGTTAAAAGGGGGACACTAATGAAATCCTACTATGTTTCACCTGGAAAACTAATCTAATCATTGCCATCATGCTGTGTAATACAGTTATGGATTGTATTCGGATGTTAATGTGTTTAATATTTTTTTTAAACAGTCATGTCAACAAAACAGTAGAGTGTACATATAAACACACATAATCACGCATAAGAATGCACAATGCTCCTTACCCTCTTGAGTGCACACCTTGACAGACATCGCCCTCTCTTGGCCGGATGAGTGCAGCGCACTCACGGTGACGAGGTACTGCGTGTCAGGCTGTAGCTGGGTCAGCAGGGTGGAGTTATGGTCCCGGGTGACTGTGGTGGCACGCACTTTCCCCTGCGGCAGGGCCGAATACTCCACCACATAGAGCTTCACCGATTCTGGCTGCAGGGGACCCCAACTCACCCTGACGCTCCGCATGCCTGGATTTGAAACTGTCACAACGGCTGGGCTCAGCACCTCTTGGTCCGGTGACACTGGGGTAAAAAGAGTAGAAAGGACCAGGTGGATGGGGTGATGAAGGAAGGTAGAGGTGGAACTTTGAGCCCAAAAGTCATCCACCCGAAATCGCTTGGCTACGTCACTCACCTGACAGAGTGGTAAAGGTGGCACTGAGGGGCTCCATTGCCGCCACACTGGGCTGTGTGGTCAGAGTGACCTTGTAGGTGGTACCAGGCAGCAGGTGACTAAGTTCAGCCTGACTGGCATCTGCCGGGCGAGTCAGCCTCTGGTGCTGAGGCCCTCCAGTGCTGGAGCTGGTACCCAGCCCCCTGTCCGCCCCTCCAGCTCCTTCTCCTACTTCCCCGGGTATAACCGGGTCGAGTTGAATGTTGTAGAAGCCGGTACCGCCGCTCAGGACAGGCCGCCAGTGAAGCATGGCGCTTCTGGTGGTTACGTCCCGCACATGCAGTCGCTGGGCCCGGATGATCTCTGATCAGTGAGAGTTCAAAACCAGTCTTTACGTTATGTTCCCATTAGTGCTATATATTTATGTATAATATTAAAAGTTATTGTTAATTTTTTAACAATAGTTCCGGAAAAGCTGTTTTGTCACTGAACATTATTCCGGACCTCTGACGTAAAGCAAAAATCTGCAAAATTGTGAACTCACAATGTCTGAGGACTCCTAGCCTAGACTGACATGTTGTTCAGTTTCCTGTCCTGAGCATTTAATTTAGCTGTATGTTGGTGCACAGACTTACTGCTATGTGGGGTCTCTGCATTTCAGTCGGTCACTCTGCTCCTGGCCATAGAGAAGCCCTCTATAAATACCCCCACTAACATACACGGCGCAAGAAATGGTGGCCAAGGTGGGGGGGGGGGTCTTTATTAATAGACCCTCTCTTCCATTCCAGTATTTCTCTGTCTTCTGCGGCAACTTGTTTCTGGCAGGATGTGACCGTTAGCTGTGACTTACAGCCCAGCTCAGTGTATCAGCGGCATAATGTTTCAACAGATGCTATTAATATGAGTCGGTAACCCCCACCCGCCCCCCCCCCAGCCTCTCCGGGCATGTTTCCCTCACCGATGATGGCATCCCGCAGTTCTTTGATTATGATGCTCATGTCATCGATGTCCACGAAGTAGAGGTGGCTGTCGGCGGGCGGGGTCACCACCTGCTGCAGCACCCTGTAGTTGCTGTGTCCCGTGGAAACAGCCAGCACTGCCACACCCTCCTGCCTCAGAGCCGCCATCAGAGCCTCCACGGGGCCGGGCTGCAAGCCGTCCGTGAGCCACAGCAGCACCCGCGGGAGCCCCGGCCGCGCCCCGCCCGGCCGGAGCAGCCGCTGGGCCATTTCCAGGGCCGCCTCCGTATTGGTGTCACCTCGCACCTGTTTGGCGGCCTTCAGGGCTTCCTGCAAGCCTCGCTGACTCGCGTGCGCGTCGAAGCCGAACTCCAGGCGCGGCTGGGTCCCCACCTGCAGCAGCGCCGCTCGCACCTGGCCGGCGCCCAACGAGAAGGGCGACAGCAGCTCGGAGAGGAAGCTCAGCATCTGCGAGTACTCGTAGGACGAAACACTGCCCGAGGAGTCGAGCAGCAAGAGGAGGTCACCCTCGCAGCAGTTCAACACTGAGGAAGAGGAGGAGGTAGAGAGAAGAAGGCTGGATTACTGATGAGGCTGGGGGGGGGTCAGATTTATAGATAAATTCCCGAGACTTAGAGACAATAGTGGCGGCAGGAACGGAGCTGTGCAGGAAGGTGCAGAGTAACAGACAGACCAACGAAACGACCGGTTGAGTCAGGGCATGTAGCAACACTGGCTACTTTGTTTTCCTGTTGGGTCCTCAGAAAGGCGTGTAACAAGCTCTCATCATTTGACTTATAAACCTAATTATTTCCATAAAATTGGTTCAGAAGGTCAACAGTTGGAAATTAAGAACACTACTTCCATGATACGACTATGCATTCCAGACCAACACTTAAAAATGAACCGGTAGATTCATAATTTATTAAGAATATATTCAATGTTTCGCATAATTTCCATAAAGGCTAACGTTATGTAATAATGTCCAAGTATAACTGGTGTTTTGTCTTTAAGGGTGGCTAATTAGTGTGTAACATTGTTAACCTGCCCTTCCCAGGTTGAATCCCACAGCAAACGTGTGTGGAGTTTGGACATTCAGTCTGTGTTGTCTCGAGTACTCTAGTTTCATTCTGCAGTCCAAAGACATGGTGTTAGGCTGACTGGTGTGTGTATGTGTGTATGTGTGTGTGTGTGTGTGTGTGTGTGTAAACGGCCTGGAGTGTGCATATATCCCCCCTGGAATCCCCTGCTCTGGGCTGCCTGCGAAAGACCCCCCCCCCCACCACAATGGAACTGGCGCTTGCTAAATGGATGAATGGGTAAGTGACAAAACATCCTAAGGCAAGTCATAAAACAACTAGATGTATGGAGGGAGAGAGCAGAGATGAGGGACAAGCCGTCAGTTGGTGCCTGGAGACGGTGCTGATGAATGAAACACAAGAGCTTCTAAGGGGTTTGTATGAGGTGGAAAACCTCTCATCCCCGATTTGCCTCATTTCTGAACAAAAAGAGTTTGTATATAAAAAATGGCCTTCGGAAATGGGAAATTTTGACGAGGGACTGGAAAAGTGACAATTTGGACACCAACTGTTAAGAAATAGAGGGCTGGATGTGCTGTTATTTTATGTCATTATTTGTACTGAGAAGTCAATAGACACGTGTGTAAACAGGTAGACCTGGACGCCACCTTCCTCCACATCGACAAAGATGCGGCAGAAGTAAAGCACTAACACTTTGCTTTATCAGTGAGAGAATAGAGTAAGAAAATCAAAAGAGGGAAGGAAATCAAGAACCTGGACCGAAAATGAACAACAGCATATGAACAGCAGCATATGAACAGCAGCATATGAACAGCAGCATACTGAGAAAACATCCAAAAGAACCTCTTTGGTAGGAGGGTAGCTACAAGAATTGGGGAAATTCGAAGAAAGCAGAGGCTGCTACATAAGCGAGAAAAGCATGAACAGGATATTGTGCCACCAAAGGCCTTGAAGGGAGCGATATCCAGCATGTGTGTCTATGTTTGCTAGTACTCTAATCCTCTACCAACAGTGAGGGGGCCAGAGGAGAGTTCATCACACAAAGACAAGAAGAAGAAAGGTGAAGCTTAAACACCATCAATCAGTCCAGACAGTGAGGTGCTTCATATAAACATGAAGGACAGAGAAAAGCACAGCAACACAACCACACAAAAGTACAGTGGTGCCTTGACTTACGAGTTTAATTCGTTCCGCGACGGAGCTCGTAACTCAAATTACTCGTATGTCAAATCAATTTTTCCCGTTGAAATGAATTGAAAGTCCATCGATCAGTTCCGGACCCGCAAAAAACACTGCATTTTTTTACGTTTTTAAATAAGAAAAATGTGCTTAGAAATAACGATTGCAGATTGTTGACGTGCTACGCTCGTACTGCTTCGCCAAGTTGACTACACGCACACCTTGGTCATGTTTTTCGACAATTTCTTTCTTTAATTCAATACACATCATCCGCTTCTTCTCAGCACTGTCCTTCGCTTTCACTTTCTTCGGACACATGGTTAGAAAAACAAGGTTTTGTAAAATAACTGCAAGCACAAACGTGAGCACAACACTGATGTTTCCACTGCGGGCCTACAGCTAAAGGTAAACGAGTGAGACGTGGGATGCAGGGCGGGTGTTGCGGCGTTCACTGTGCCAGCTAGCGGTGGGGTATCTGAAGCTGGCTCGTAACACGAATTCTAGCTCTCGACTCAAAGCAAAGAATCCGCAGAGAGACGACTCATATCTCGAAAAACTCGTTAGTTGGGACACTCGTAAGTCAAGGTACCACCGTAATACAAAATTGGAGGCAGTTTCTCTAGTAATGAATGACAACACTTGGCAGTCCAAACGTAATGGGGGACAGAGCTGTTGTACCTTTGAGTGATGGACTTAACCTGAAATACTTCAGTATAAATACATATGGGGGCAATCTTCAAAATGGTATACAGTACAGTCACATTGTCACACTCTTTCTCCTCAAAATACCCTAAATGGAATAAAGTCATGTCCATTCATCAATTTGTCCATTTATCCATTGAACACCTTCATGTTGAAATTCTACATGCCTGTCGCTGCTCACGAATTGTCACATTAGGTGAATCGTTATTTCATTAGCTTGTCCGTACACAACCCACACTGCAAACGAAACGGGATGATGACCAAACGGCTTTTGTCAATCTCGTTCCTTTCCGAGTGAGTCTGTAAAAGGACAGACCTCGAGATCCCCTCCTCGCATATAATCCTCGCTGTTTACTCGCACTCCGTCTTCGCCGAGATTGTCAGCCCTTTGTGGAATTTCACGGCTCTGGCCCTGCCTGAGAGGACTTCGGCCTTGAGCTCCGAGTGGGAGGAGGAATGCAGCTTCTGCGCTTCATACGGCTCTTCAGCCGTCCGCCGGTTCCTGCTGCCTCTCCACCTCCGTTTGGATGCCACACACCGGTCATTAAAAATGTAACGTACACGCTCCTCTACATGAGATATCATTGGGTCATTATGAATTGTATTCTAATAAGCATTCTCATAGTTCATTTTCATCTATATGTGCTCTAGTAGTCATGTATTAAAATATTCATCAGCGGCTCATTCAGCAGCCAGTCACACAAAGTCACGGTTGAGAACCTAACCACAATCGTCGAACATATACGGTTAGGAATTTGATCTAAACCCTGCAAACTACGCAAGCAGTTTTATACATGCTAGTCCATACTAAAGCGACTGCATTCATGTTTTATACCTTAAGTATCAAGGGTTTGGGCACATTGCAGTATTCTATAAGCGTAACCTCTTCTTTCCACACTCATCACCCAGAGATAAGATGCATGAACTTCTTGTTAATGATAAACCTGAAAAAGCACACAGGGACATAGTCTTGCTAGTGAAACGGTGGAATCTAGTGTGTCAGCTCTGGCCCAAGTTAGAGGAACTTTACAAGCAAGGGGAAGGGGGTGGGAGGGTGGAATGAGTAGACACTTACTTCATCTCCCACTAAAAGCTTCCATGTTTCTGAGAAGCACCAGGGGGCCTCAAGTGGGATCTTTAACCTTCTGCAGCAACACAATCCTGATTCCCAATGGGACGCGGCCCCCTGACTCATAAATGCTGCACAGTCATTAACGTCCAGCAATATCTGCCTCATGACCTTTAGATGTGCAAGAAAACAGAGCTTTTGCTGTTGCATCAACAATGAATTCAGCTCTCTGTTCTAGGTCCAGAACTGCAGTAGCACAGCAGAAAATCCCATTTTTACTTCATTCGTTCCTGTCCAACCAGCTACCAGCTGAATGACAGGGAGCCTGTGCTGAGTATCACCACATGCTTCTTAAAAACTCATCTTCCTTAGACATTCTCATGGACATTAATTGCCCTTGGTGGTGAATTCAATTTTTAATTCTAATGTTTGTAGCAAGCGACCAGCCGGTGAAGTCAGCTGTAATTAATGATTTTTTAAGTCACTGTATCCAAATCAACACTAGTAGTATTACACAATATACATTATTAATAAACTACATACCTCATTTAGAGACAACATTGAAATCTAAGTATAGGCCTACAGGCGAGCGCACGGTCCTATAATTACTCTAACCGGCCACCATCTGGTATTTACAGTAAGTAGTTCATTTGGTTTTCTAGTTGATTCTTTGGTGTAACAAAACTATTATTTCCTTTAGCTGCAGCTAAACACGCGGCAGGACCGGCTGCTTGACGAACTTGCCGAGTCCCTGACTGTTGACTCACTGTGTTTATGAGTAACATCACTGTACTCAGTTTAATTTACCTTCAGTTAAAAATCCTTTTAGTCAGTAATCATACTACAGAAAATTATACTGATCAGGTCACTGGCGTT
>JAODKF010000044.1:3800550-3818137 GCA_026779585.1 Mormyrus proboscirostris | reverse complement strand
CATAAGAACAAACGCCCCTCTACTTTCAACTTACAAACTTTCAGACATACGAACGAAGAGGACTGTAAGTCCAAATTCCCGTTTCCTGTCTGCAACATGAAGTTTTTTTTTTTCTGCGCGATAGTTCCACCTAGTATGACTTCTGGCCGCTACTCCCGCGCGCAGCAGCGTAGCGTGCGTACTCCCGGCACCCATGTTATTTATACTTGCGTATACCCTTAAAATTATGTTGAATAATGACTTACAAACATTTCAACTTACGAACGGCTCGTAAGTATTTCGTTCGCAAGTAGAGGAGCGTCTGGACACAAGCAGGGCTATTTTTTTTTCAAGGAGCACTTGTGTCCCTACGTTAAAAGATTTAGGAGCACGTACAAAGATTAGGAACCACAGTCAGTTCTTCTTAAGCACTTGATGAATCATTATAATACAATTTCACATACAAGCTAATGGAATGGAAAGGTGAAGAAAGACAGACAAAACTGTCAAGAAACTAGATTTTTATTTTCGTATTTTGGATTTCTTTTGATGTTGTACCATATTCCACACTTACATACTGTAATTAAGACCGAGTGGCTTGGCCAGTCTTTGTATGTATACAGTGTATGTAACCGGTTTATTTGTGTTTTGTCAATTTTCTATTGAACTCTAACGCCGTGTCCTGATGGCAAATTAATATTTTAAAAAAAGATTATAAGGCAAAAGGCAAAAAGCTGTAATGTTTCTAACAGAGTGGCTAACAGTGTTTCTAACAGAGTCTTTAAGCCATAAAGATAAAAAAAATTCCTGTTATTTTGCACTGACAAAACTTCTTATACTGCAAAGGTGTGTGCTGGTTCTGAAGCAGCCAATTCTAGCGTGAAATACAACTGGCATGCAAATATGTAAATGTGGCGGTGTGGGCAAAATGTCTGAGAGGGCTTTTTAAAGTTTGAGTTTTCCTTAGGCGATATTACAAGTAACTGGCACCAGCGACCCTAAATCTTTTTTCACGTTCGTACACCAAAATTTTCACCTGCATACAGTATGCTAGTGAAAAGGGCGCACTGTAGAGCCCTGACAAGGATGGTGAAAATGGTCTTGCCCCGCCCCAAATATCAAGGATACAATGGTTACATCCTTGGTGAACAAGACCGATCCCGTGATTCATTGCAGCCAAAGTTCGTCATTGGAAGGCAAGTTCACAAGACCAGTCTTACCGAGACCATAAGTATAGTTTCTGCATTCTTGGTATTGAGATTCACCCAAGAAATATAATACTATTGCGGCTCTGTCAGTGTGCCCCTAGTGCTCTGGTTCCCCCGACCAATATGAGGTTTGTCCAGTCCACATGCTGACCCTGGGTCAGCTCAGTAAGCTGGACAGTGAATTAAGGGGCCGCATCTTTGGAAGCATGCAGTCCATGTAGCCTTTGTAGGCTGTATTCTATAAAGGTTCATGCAATAAATCTTGGGATCTCAGCAAAAGAATAACACATTCCTAGGTTGCATTTGAAGGAGGCTTCCAAATGGGACGGCCTTGTCGGGCCGCTGCGCTGCATTTGGTCTTCAAATGCAGCCTTAGAAGGATGCAGCCCGTGAATTCACACACAGTCAATGACGAAAATAAAGTCGAAAAAAAATGGTGTCGATAGTAAGCACTCAAAGCAGGTAACCGCTGTTTCATGTGAGTAGTACATGTAAATATTAGTCAAAGGAAAACGTACAAATATACAAAACTCTGGCATGCGCCTCATATATATTGTAGCGTCACCGGGATAGCTTCCATGCGGGGGAGCTTTTTTGAATACTCCTGCCATGCTCTGCAGTATTTGTAAATAGCCCTTGTCTGCTGTTGTAAATCGCTATGCTGTGTTCCTGGTTGTCGTTTATATATTTACACTAGTCCCTAGTGTGTTGTGTTTTTCTTGTTTCGCTGCATAGCTCACTGGATTGTTTCCTGAGCCAGAGTCTTGGATTTGAGGCCATTCTCACTTGTTTGATTTTGTTTTTTTCTAGTGTTTTGCTTGTTTATCCTGCAGTAATTGGGACCGTTAACCTGGTCCAGAGCAGGCTTGTTCACTCACATTTACGATGGTAGCTCAGTGGGGATTCATCTAAGACACATTTATTGGAATGGAACTCCCACTTAAATGAGCCAGACAGAAATAAGTCAGACTTTCCCTTAATCTTGCTTCATGGAATACCTCCCTAGTGTTAGCCCTCAGTTGTATGTCAGTATTCCTAGTGTTTATTTCCTGGGGGGTATTTTCCGTACGTCACTTATTTACATCCAAGACCAAATGCCTCATCTTAGATGAGTTAATGCCTCATTATTATCTTATTGTCATAATTACAGATCAAATACAAGCACAATCATGCAGGACATGGGAACACGTTAAAGTGAAGTACAAAAATATACGTGCGTGTGTTTGTTAATTTTATGCATATGAAATAAAAGCCCAAACAGCCTTGCAATCTGTACTCTAATATATATTCCGCGTCGCCTACAGTTTACAAAAAGTGCCGCTTGCAAAATATCTCAAGCCAATGCACATTGTCTGTGTGGCAGTGAGAGCCCGACTACGCCTAGTTGGACTTCTACTATACGGAGCTAATAAATCTTTAAGATATAATATTCAATCTCGGCTGAAGCGGCATCTTTCGAAAAGAATATCATCCGGCAACAATGAAGGATCTTACCTATCGTGCGAAACCCTCTCAATTTGATATTATAAGCGCACCGATTGCAATTGCTCGCTCATCCATGAATGGCGAGGCCATGACTGAATGGATTTCCATGCACGGACACTGATTAAGTGTGTGACCTAAGCCTTATTCAAACCTCCGAGCAGGTTTGAGGATTTGGATGTGCTGCTATGACAACACATCCAGCAAGAGTTTCGAAAAATCGACAGATCCAAGATCATGCCGAATCATCGACAATTACATCCGGCTAAACGAATATTCCACATATGAAAAATAGCCCCCTGGTATGTAGTTAATGTTTATCGTTTTGGTATCAAGTTACCTAGTTTCTGTGCATGTTAGTTGTTAAGTTTCCTCAGTCTGCCATTTACAGTGTGTTTGTTCCCTTGTTCGATTCCCTGTGGTTTTGTTTCGTTTGTACTTTATTTCATGGTTTTAGTTAATTCAGTATTTTTTCCCTGTTTGTTTCCTGACCCCTTGTGATTTTCGTATTGCAGTTTTACCCTGCGTCTCCAGTTTCTTTAATAAAGCCCCGTTTGTCCCAGAACCGCAAGTGGATCGTCACTTTAGTTCCCCACCTGCACCTTGCTCCACACTACATAAACTTTACATTCTGTCTTTGACAGTCTGTTAATACCAGCCACATCCCTCATCTCTCAATCAGTTCCTGTTGGAATATTCCTGTTGCCAAAAAAAGTGTTTTATTACTATTAAGATGGACAGTAACAGCATCCATCCATTTTCTGAAACTGCTTGTCCTATTCAGGGTCCCTCAGAGGCTACAGCCACAAAACAGGGAACAACCAGCAATCCGACTAGATATCAGTAACTTTTTGGAGAACAGAAGAAATTCTTACTAGTATATATTGTGGTACTCTTAATTTGCATATATTCTAATGCGATATTGTGTTTATTGTTCTGAGCAAGAGTGCACTTACTACCCAGATAACTAGCTTTAAACATTTCTTTTAACTTGCCTAAGACTTTTGCACTCTACTTGGTGCGTGTGCCGTGGGTGTGCCCCAGCCTCAAGATTATCACTTACATTAATGTTTCTAAAAATAAAAGCATCATGCGTGGATCCTGGCCAACGTGCAACATTTGTTAAAACCATGCTGTTGATACCACGACTTGTACGTTAATGAAATGAAGCTGCTTTCTTTTCACAAAAGTAGCTTTCATTAATGGTGCTTTTATTGCGATGTGCGTGCAGTTAATAGCACTGAATACATTAGGATAGCGAGTCATCGCTGTAAATTGCCATATGGATACTTAATATACTGTCCCGATAGTCGGTAACTTGAGGAGTAATGGGACCCAGTGTGGGCTGGGATGTCCCTAATCTGTCAGGCAATTCCCGCTGGTACAGTAAGTTCCTCACACATCACTCACTTCCATCAGAATCACTCTTGATAAGCCACAAATAATCATTAAGATCTCGCCCCTGCATTGATATTTGGTTGCGTGCCATGTCCTCTAACAAAGCTAATTATGCCACGATAATGTTGTGTCGCATTCTTACACACAGCCTTTTTATACCTATTACATGTGGATGCATGCATGTTGGTGCGTATAATTCAGCTTTTCACTACACACACCGCTAACCTAGACTGGACACAATAAATATATTTTTTAAAATATACTGGCGTATATAAAGATATAATGAATTATATTCATTCACTCAACACAAATGCTAAATGTTAGATGTATATCAGATATAATAAAAATGTTTCTGTATTTATTAAGATGCATTTCACCAAGCGCTAAAACTAACTGCAGATGCATCTTAGAAGAACATTTCTGTTGGAACATTTCTGCTTTTTCTATTCCCTCCAAAACATCAGTGTGGATGGGACCATCCCTAATTTTGTAAATGTGTCAACTTTTTCAGGAACAGAGAAAGTTTCCATGTAAATGCCAAATTCTTCGGCGAAATGTGTGTGCAGATGTTTTTTGTCTTTTTTGTTCGTATATAGCCTTTATAAAGGAGCTCCTGGTTTCTAGACTACTGACCGCTAACTGGCGATGTCTGCAGAACATCATCAGTCGCCACAGCAGAGCCGGTCCTGCCAGCGACCTCTGCATGTTTACATGGATGCTTAAACAGTCATTCCTTCCGAAATGCATCTTCCAAAACCTGCTCTTATTATCCTGCACAAACACTTCATCAAAAGCTTCCTAAAGTCCACAGAATCACTTTCTCTTTGATCAGTAAAAACACTGGATCTCTTTAGACTTTAAATTAAACCTTCAATTTAAATAGATCTTGACTGTGTTCAGTTATGCACTGACTTTATTCATTGAATGTCATGTTTGCCGCAGGGCTGGACAATGTGACGACATTATTGGTACCGGTAATTGATGATATTGGACAAGAAACCTGGTGATATTTGATAGTGACTAATTAGGATTATCAACTTTGCTGGGCAAGTAGGCTTAAGCTATACACAAAGCAAGATAATAAAGATTTATATTTTGCTTTCAGTTTCCGACGTAGTTAAAAATACGAACATATATACACACACATTGGCATTATTTTTAATTCCTCATATGGTACGCAGAAGTGTCAGTGTATGTAAATCTCAGTTGCAATGAAGGTGTAATTTATGGTGGTATACTGTATGGTTAGGGTGAACTGTAAGTTTAACTGTAAGTTTAAGACCCACTTCTGTATACAGCAATACGTTTTTAAATTATAAGTAAATCGGGCCTGTGGACTGAACATTTTCCACTGAGACTAAAATATAATGATGAGCAGCACTAAGCAGCACCGTCAACATCCTTTCCAGTTGGCAACTTTTCAATCCAGCTGTTAAGCACGTTATCCATACGATGTCTCCTTTTCATGCTTTCACGTTTTTCTTTTGGCTAAAAAAAAAAAAACATCGAATGCCTTTGCTGCGTGTTTACATTTTTGATTTATATCTCAGGTTTCCTCTGCAGAATCCTCCTTCTTCACACCTGCCCGTACATGCAAGCCACTTCACTCTCATAAGACAGTGATGCATGCGTTAAGTCTTGGGGGTAACATTCATAGTCTCATCAGAATGTTAATGTACAATCATATAGAGCAGTCAGCTGCATGCTCATGCAGGCAGACAGGCACAGCTCTTCTTGTTGAACTGTGTACATTCCTGGGTTATATATTACACCCTGTTTGAAGTGGAAATCTATGGCCTGGTGTAAGAATATATTGGAAGGAATTATGGGTAAATCTCCATAAGAATATACTGTGCTTTTCCCAGTGTGCCCTGGGGTATGTTTATACAGGGAGTCATCTCTGCTGAATGACTGGACTCTTTCTGTGAAAATATAGTGCTGCGCATGCTGTACAACTTATGAGTCAGAAGCATGCCTTTCCTCAAGACTCGTGAAAGAAAGTGTTCATCCCCCTATCTCTCACTCTCACGGTCTCTCTCTCTCGCTGCCTTACTGGAACGAGAAGCAGTAACACTGAACAAAGTGTTTGAAATGTCAGTGAGACACAAACCACTTCAGTGGTCTGGCAGCCATTTCTGTATCTCAAAATGAAGTGGTCCTTTCACTTCTTTCCCAATAACAAAGAATAATCAGCGGTATCATCACATGGTGAGCCTGACCAAGAGAAATCATTATGCCATGATAAGAAGTTTAACTCCATTATTATGTGAACATGATTCAAGTTGAAATGCAAAACTATTGCCTTTCCATAACCACTTATCCAGTATAGCATCATTGTGAGGCCTGTGTTAGGAAGCACAGACTATAAGCTAAAGGGCATCCCGCCCAGCCAGTTGATCCATCATATCATAGTAGTTCATCAAACCATAGGCCTATTTTCACCTGGGAACTGAAGCTACAGCCCTGGAATTCTACTGTGGCACCCGACAGTAAACGGTATATTTAATATGAGTGTTTTACATTTTCCAAACTGAGGGCTCAAAAAGCATGTCTGTGAAATCACTGCATAGTAATTGATATGCTTATGCATATCGTGTGTTAACCTGTGTCGTGAATCTGATAGGGGCTGCATTTTGCCCCTTATGCAGTATTTCAGCTGGAAATAATGCTGCAATTTTTTCATATCTTGCACGTTGGAATTTCTTAATATTATTCTAACAGCCTACTGTATGAAATTAGCTTTATTGTTGGTTTATTGCAATGGTTTGCTCTAAGTCAATTATACTGTAGAAAGATCCCATCTGTTCCAGGGGTTCTGGGTATCTACAGTATACTGTATTATACTGTATTATACTATACTGTAGTGTTTCTGTTAGTTTTGCACATGGAGCCAGGAGAAACACAATTTCGTTCTACCATGCACTCTCAAACTGTGTGGTATGAATGACAATAAAGTTTACTTGACTTGACTTGACTTGACTCTCTCCTGTAAATGGACAGCTGGACAGCAGCTTGGTGACACCCACAAATGTTAAGCAATGCGGTAGTACTCAGTTCATTTTGTAGGCACCCCTTACTACTGTGTGTGTAAGAATGCCACACACAACATTATCATGGCATAATTAGCTTTGTTAGAGGACGCGGCACGAAACCAGTTATTTCTGTGCTTAACTATTTTTGTCACTGAGTATTTATACATAATTGGAAACATTTTTTGTTTTGTTTTACATACACTGTTTCCTGTTCCTTTAAGATCAGTACTCATTGTCCCTGGACAGTTATAAGCATGCGGTACAGTAGTTTCCTGTTAGAGTATTGCACGAAGGGCCTATAATATCATAAAAAAAAGGTTCTAGTTGGTCATTCTGATTGTCATATAGATCCACACAGCAATAACATTTTACCTTCACTTTACTTTTTTGTCTCTCCAAGGTTTGATTTACAGTTATTCCAATGTGCCAAATTACATCTTCTTTTGTATTCATAATTGACTTGAAATGACTAATTATTTAGCAAACTCTTTTATCCAAACTTGTAACATGCATTTGTAAGCAGGGCGAGAGGGTCTTGCTGAATGGCCCGAGGGACAGATCACTCTGCCAGCTATGGGATTTGAAACATTGACTTTCCAATCACAAGTGCAGCATCCTAAAGCGATGAGTCACACATCGCCTCCAAGCAGAATTAATTATGTTTTTTTTTGTTTTGAGCTTGTATGAAGCTACTCACAACTCAGATTCAAGTACCTGACTGAAGACAGATGTTTCCAAACATAGTTTAAAGTCTACCCTGACCTTGACTGCAACCAAATTGCATTTTGTTTTCTTTTTTAAGAACATATTTTCAGAACAGAAAGAATTCTATGAAGGAGTAATTACCTGTTTTGGATCCGAATAGCATTTAGAAGAGATTTAATAAAATGATGCCTTTGCAAGGAAAGATCAGCTGGAAGCTTCTCCTTTATCACTCATATTTGCAGGCTCTTTGCTAGTTAGCCCCTCCGATGGGTCCAAGGTCTTGAAAACGGAGGTAAATATGACATGCATAGTACATAAACACCATAAACAGGCAGCCTTCTCTGTCATTCATCCGGTCTAACAGGGTTCAGCAGCTCAATCACAACATTAATCCTGCTCTTCTTCATCTATCATTTCTCCTTTTATAGCTTATGCTGCTATAAAATATTATGTGTTATGTTTCCACTGACATACAGGAACCGGGAAAGGCGTTGCAGAGTGTGGGGAGTGACAGTGACGTAAAACCGAAGAGACACTTACATACTGTTCGCACGGCGTACGTCTTGATTTACATGTCTACTGTAGAATCTCCATGTTATGTTAGCATCATAAGCTAGCAGGATTAGCATTCGCATGTGTGAATTTAGAATCCATTCCATTCAACTTTCTATAGTACTTTTTTAAATGGTTGGAAATTTTCCAGTTGCGAGTTGTCAGGAATGCACCAATACCTCGTGATGTGTGATACTACTGCCTTGTCCACACATACGCGGGTATTTTTTAAAACTGTGTTTTTCCTCCTCCATTTAAAAAAAATCCCCGTCCACACGAACATTGTCTTCTAAAATATTTCCATCCACATGAAACTGCTAAAATGCGCTGTCAAGAGCATGCCAAACCAACAGGCGACATTATAACTCTAACCGTACTGCCATGTTAGCCAGTCAGAAGCCTAATTGCCAGTTCTGTTAAGTTGAAAACCATGGCGCACAATCCGACGCCTGTGTTGATCAATATAATGCGAGAGTGACTCAACATTTATCTGTACACATGTAAGAAGTCCTGTCAGCAAGGTTAGCACAAGCACTATTTCAGCTAAGTCCACCATTGCTCAAACTCACCTATGTATACAGCAAACAGCACACGCTCTGACGTTAAACAAAGTGGACAACGCTGCACAACGTGACGTTGAGCCAAAAACTCTGTTCTCCCTGTTTACAGTACATGTCGACGCTGAAAACAGAGTTTCTTAAAATCTTTGCAAAAGCTCCATTTTCAGTGACCTAAGACGCCATTTAAGTGTGGACAAAATCCCAAGACGTATAGAAAAAGGTACATTTTAAAAAATACCCGTGTACGTGTGGACAAGGCATACTAGTATTGATTAATATATGGAATATGCCCTTTTTCGCTTCGTATAATCCATACATCTTGATGTTGTGTCCCTCTGAACTTCAACCAATCAGGTGGTGGTGACATAACTAGCTCAGTTTAGTCACGCTATCAGGCTTGCTAGTAAGCAGGGCCATGTCAGCATGGGCACAGCTCACATACCTGTAATTTACAATGGAAAAATCGTCTGTCCGCATTAGTTTCACACTCTACTCTTGTATTATGGTTTCTCTGTTTTACTCTTTTTTTAGCTATACTTCTCAAAATGATTTGACTCCAAACTTTCTGCATACACTGAAACCTGCAAATTACACCCAGGGCTACGCCCATGACCTCAAACATCTCCAGATTTGTCCTCCACCCCAAGCCACATGCATGGACAAAGGCAGGCCTATAAACAGCCCTCAGCCTGGGGTGTTTGGTGGGTATGGCTGGGTACTGTAGTATCAGCTGTTGCAAAACCTTCCTTTGGTTTGTAGTTTTGGTGCCAGAGATGCCTCTACCTGTACCCTATTTCAAGCAAGCAAGGGGGGGGGAGAGACTTAGATCCATTAAGACGCATCACATACATAAATTTCTATAAAGGACACTGAAAGTATTTTGGTGTTTTCCCCTGTTAGAGCTTAAACTCCTAATGAACATGTATGTGCGCGTTATACAAAAACATATCTGTGCTCTCCACTGCCCCCTAATGGCTGCTAACTACCATCACACATGCTGCCAGTATGGACATGCATTTATCTCCTTCATGCATGAACATCCCCAGGAGACACACTGTTGTGTGTTGTGAGAATAAGGAACTGCTCCATCTCTTCATATATCACAATAGCAGTTGTCAGTTCTTTTCTTGGTGACACAGAGACACATCTTGGCGTTGATATGTTGTAATAATCCTTATCTTAATTCTCCCATTCCCAGTGGTTGGTGGGAGTGGGGTTGGCCAGATTATACTGTGTGTACTCCAATATCGTTGTACATTTTCCTATCTTTATGAAACAATTTAAGTGGATGGCAAACTTGGAAGGTAGCTGGTTTTCACCACAGGGGGAGGGGGGCTGTTTTTGTCTTTGGGTGAACAATGTGAGATGAATGAAAGCATGAATAAAAGATAAAGGCACTGTGGGTGAATGTGTCTTGGAGGTGTGTCTGGGCCCACTCACCTCACTTATTTATGTGTCTGCATGACATTTATGCATCTGCACCGTAACGGCCCATAAAATCACCAAAGATGGCTAATTTAAATTATGATGCGCTATGTATTCGGGGACGGCATGTGGCACTGCAGTCTAAGCCTCAGTGACAGTGATCAGAATGATGAGGATCAAGACCCCAGACTTGGCAAAACAGTCACATTTCCAAAGCCCATCCAAGCCCCACTCCCTGCCTAATCCTCCTGTTTCCTCCCTGTTGATTATTTCTCATATCTCCCATTTCCTGCCCTCATGTTAACCACTCACAGCTGCCTCTTGTCTGCCCATTCATTAGTCAGTATTTAAGTGCAGTCTCAAATTCCCCAGTCTGGTCATGGTCTCCGGTAGAGCAGGGGGGACGCCGCTGGCACCGCAGGGTAAGGGGGCACCACCGGGACTTTCAGGTTGGAACCCATGGCACCACCGGGACTTTCAGGTTGGAACCCATGGATGCCGAGGGGATACCTGTTGGGCAAAATTAGAGACAGGGACAAGAGGGCCCTGAGTGGCCTGCCGGGCAGGAGCCAGAACTGGCATGGCTGCCACGGACGATGTGTCCCCGCCACCCTTGAGCCTGTCCTTCTTTGGAACATTCCCTGGTACTGGGAACCACAGGCAAGCAGGCAGGAGTTGACAAAGCATCGCCTAAGGGTAAGCAGGCAGACCAGCAGGCGGGAGCTGATGAGGCAGTGACAGCCATGGACAAGCAGGCAGGCGAGTAGGCAGGAGCCGTCCGGGCGACGACGGCCGCAGGCGAGCAGGCAGGCGAGCAGGCAGGCGAGCAGGCAGGAGCCGTCTTGGTAGCCCCGGCCTTGGGCGAGCAGGCAGGCGAGCCAGGGCAAGCAGGAGCCGTCTGGGCGATGGCGTCAGGCAGGCAGGCGCTGGCGTGATTGCCGGTAACTGTGTGGAATGGGTCTTCTGGGCGACTGAGTCAGGATCCTCTGTAGACAGGCAGAGCACGATGGGATACTCCAGCAACAAGCCAGGCACAGCAGGGCAGCGAGCAAGGCACTAGTGAAACAGTGACAAAGTCACCTCCTCTCGGCCGTGGTGTGACAGTAGTGGCAATCTCTCCCGGGATGGACACTAGAGGAGCGGCAGCAGCCTTTTCCGGGTAGGATGATAACGGAGCGGCAGTGGCCTCACTTGGGCCGGGCGCTTGCGGAGCAGCGGCCTTTTCGGAGACATTCTGGTCTCCGCGGAATGTGCAAAAATTATAATAAACTCCTTTCACCACCAACAACAGCACAACCAGTAGGAGATTAGGACCCAGAACGTGGATCCAGCAGACAGCTGAACAACCAAACATTTATTAAACAAATACAGACATTACCTTTTCTTCTCCCAACTTTATGCAAGACAACAAAATCCTACAGCAGATGCCAAGATGGAAGTTCAGCACTAATATTAATGCAAGCATGGTTTTGAAGCCATACATAAGAGAAATTAATAATGTTATGTTTTTAAGATCAATACTTGTTGAACTGGTTGGTAAAAAGTTATCACATGCTATTTGCAAATATAGGTTGCCTATGACAAAAGATTGAAATATTAAAAATGAAATATGTTATTACGCGTAGTTTGTTCGAGCTTTGCGACATTCAAAACCAGCAGCAATGTTTTTGTTCTACTGTATTTACTATACATAAAGTTCAGGTTTTTGCTTGCAGCCTGTGCACAACCATTGTTTTGAAATGATTCTAGTGTTCCAAAAACAAAAGTTGTTTCAAATGTCTCTAAACTTTGTTTGATGATTCGAAATTGACATGTCTACCAAACACCTTCAAGAAACACACAGTAACAAAACACAACAACTGGCTGATAAAGAAGGGGAGGGCAGGCCCCAATATACAGAGGCAACAAAGCAAGTCAAGGAACTGGTGTAAGCCATTGTCAATGAACCAAACACGAGGCACTATGAGTAACAAGAAACAGGTGAGAGTAATCAATAATCACTATAAGCTCAAACACTGGGACAGACAAAACATTGCTACAAGTAAGGATAACTAAGAACAAAAGCACAAAACGACCAATACATAAATACATGAACACAAGCAAATAACTAGCCTGGGGAAAAAAACATTAAAGTGTCTGTCTGGCTTCAGACCCATGACAGTTAGGGATGTCAGTCACCTGTACAGCAGCTCAGGGAACAGGAGAACAAGCTGACAAGGATGCCAAACCTAATGAAACATAATTTAAAGGACAGGATGGCCAGCGACACCTGCTGGCCAAACAAGGAGATGATGGACAAGAACGGGACATGACAGGGACTCATCCTGACAGGAATATTAATGAAATAAATAACAGAGCATCTATTTGCACAGGGGTGAAAACAGTAAAACAGCATCCATTCAGATATTTACACCCGGCCTTCCCACGTCCCACCCCAGACTTTACAAACAATATAAAGACTGTCTTACATGCATACTCACACATCACATCAATGGCTGAAAGCTCAGAAGTGGGATACAAATATAAATGGTAGGGTACATTAAACACAAAATGTACAGTACCCTTGTTCTAGCAATAGTTAGTTAGCGGATGGGACACAGTAATCTTGCTGTCCAGTGTTAGTATTAGCCACAGGTCTCGAAATTCATTTTAGACAACGGGAGAGGATTTCCCTACTAGGTGTATAACATTGGGAGAAATTTTAGAGTGGCAGGGGGAGCAATTAAAAAACTGCAAAGATTCAATAGCATTAAGCACATAATTTTTAGGAAAATAACACAATTGGCTACTGACGCCAGGGTGCAAAAAGTGTCTGCCTAATATACACCCCAGCTGCAAGTACATTAGCTATCCATGCACGGTAAAACAGCATTGTTAGCTAATGACACCTATAAATATTAAGGAAAAAACATCGTAATTGTTATAAATTAGGATATGGTAATATGCAATTAACTGGGCATGTTCCATTGCTTGGATGGGTAGCTTCCTGGAGCGTTATTGCTGGGGATGGAGTGTTACTGGTGTGGGCCATGGTACAGGCAGGGAAGGGAAGGTGACGACCCACTTGCGGTTCCAAGTCAAAAAGGGGTTTATTAAAGAGACTGAACACAGGGGAAAACTACAGAACAAAAGGACCACAAGGGGTCAGGAAATAAACAGGGGAAAAAATACTGAATTAACTAAAACATGAAATAAAACACAACTAAGAACCTAAGCAAAACCTCAGGGAATAGAACTTGTATCATGTAACATTCACAATAGCAGACTAGGGAACAGGACAAATGCAGGCACTTAACTACACCTACAGTAGACCAAGGACTAACAAGAGGCAGGTGTGAATCAAGACAATTAACCAATGAGCACAGTGCAGGGAAACAGGCCACAGGTGGCTGATGAATGACCTACATTACAAAATCATGCTGTTCCTGGAGTGACAGAATGATGCAGTGGTTAGCACTGTTGCCTCACACCTCTGTGACCAGGATTCGAGTCTCCGCCATGGCTCCATGTCTGTGGAATCTGCATGTTCTCCCTGTGTCATCATGGGGTTTCTTCTGTGTGGTCTGGTTCCCCCCCACAGTCAAAATACATGCTAAGGTTAATTGGAGTTACCAAATTGCCTGCATGTGTGCCCTGTGATGGGTTGGCACCCCATCCTGGGCTGTTCCCTGCCTTGTGCCCTGCGATGGGTTGGCACCCCATCCTGGGTTGTTCCCTGCTTTGTGGCCGCAGCCTCTGAGATAATCTCCAGACCCCTTGGGACTCTGAATAGGATAAGCAGTTTCAGAAAATGCATGGATGCTGTTACTGTCCATCTTAATAGTAATAAAACACTTTTTTTGGCAATATTCCAACAGGGACTGATTGAGAGATGAGGGATGTGGCTGGTATTAACAGACTGTCAAAGACAGAATGTAAAGTTTATGTAGTGTGGAGCAAGGTGCAGGTGGGGAACTAAAGTGACGATCCACTTGCGGTTCTGGGACAAACGGGGCTTTATTAAAGAAACTGGAGACGCAGGGTAAAACTGCAATACGAAAATCACAAGGGGTCAGGAAACAAACAGGGAAAAAATACTGAATTAACTAAAACCATGAAATAAAGTACAAACGAAAGAAAACAACAAGGAATTGAACAAAAGAACAAACACACTGTAACATTCACAATGGCAGACTGAGGAGCAGGACAAAAAGAAAGCAAAACAAGTGAATTACCCTCTTCAGGTCAGGGAGGAGGTACTGCCCAAAGTGGAGTGCAGTTTTGCAGGCGCATAACCGGTTTGTCGTAGCTAAGAAAGAACTGAGCCGGAAAGCAAAGCTCTCGATCTATTGGTCCATCTTTGTCCCGACCCTCACCTAAGGTCATGAGCTATGGGTAATGACCGAAAGAATGAGATTGCGGATACAGGCGGGCAAAATTAAGTATCTCTGCAGGGTGTCTGGGCTCTCCCTTAGAGATAGGGTGAGAAGTTTGAATATTCAGGAGAGTCTCAGAGTAGAACCACTGCTTCTCCACACCGAAAGGAGGCAGTTGAGGTGGTTTGGACTCCTGGAACAGATGCCAGGAGAAGGTTTTCCGTGCATGTCCTACAGGGAGGAGGCCCTGGGGCTGACCCAGGACTCGCTGGAGGGATTATATCTCTAAGTTGGCCTGAGAACGCCTCAGCATCCTCCCCGAAGAGCTGGTAGAGGTGGCTGGGGAGAGGGAGGTCTGGGTATCTCTCCTGAAGTTGCTACCCCCACGACCCGAACCCCGGATTAGTGGATGGTAATGGATGGATGTAATTTCATCAGTATTATTTATTGTGCTTTTTATTAAAAAAAGTTTACTATAGCCTAGGTGTGTACTAGGCCAACAATGTCGAAAACAATGTCTAATATAACGGATGGAATATTTTACAAGAATGGTACACTTCATTTGTACTATATTGCCAAAAATATTGGGAAGCCTGTTTTTATACACATGTGAACTTTAATGAAAATCAACCCCACACCATAATCCCCCCTCCTCCAAACTTTTACACTTGACAGAATGGCAAGTACCGTTCTCCTAGCAACCACCAAACCCAGACTCCTCCATCAGATTTTCCAGACAGAGAAGCGTGATTCCTCACTCGAGAGAACACGTCTCCACTGCTCTAGAGTCTAATGGTGGCGTGCTTTGCACTACTGCATCTGATGCTTTGCATTGCACTTGGTAAGGCTTAGATGCATCTGCTTGGCAATGGAAACCCATTCCATGAAGTTCTCTACACACTCTTCTTGAGCTAATCTGAAGGCCACGTGAAGTTTGGAGCTCTGTAGCTATTGACTCTGCAGATAGTTGGCGACTTCTGCACACTGTTTGCAAAAAAATTGATTGTCTGCAAGTTTCCGAGGACAGGATTGGGAAACACAGGATCCTCCCACCACAACAAACCCTCATAATTTTGTAGGTGATTTTTTATACATTATATAAATTAAAGCACTAATTAAAAGGAAGAGGACAAGGAGCCACATCAGACTATTCAGTGAGGGGACATACAGGGAGGACCGCAGAGATATAGGTTCATGCAAGACTATCTCTCATATCAGTAGGCCTATCTGATCATATGCACTTGTGTATTGTCCTCTAACAATTTGGCTGATGCGTCTGAAGATGAAGAAGACCCATTTACCTTGACAACACAGCTGAGCCCAGTATGAACTTATTCCTAATGTCTTGTGTATAAGTGATATAATATTTACAGATGCAGGATTAACAAAATGTTGTCTTCCTAGATGCCTTTTTAAGATGCCATACATGGTCCATAGAATGTTATCTCCAGATGAAGCATGACAATCCTTTTTTAAAAATCTAGTTTAGAAATTGAATTTTGCGGTTGTCAAAAGATGGATGACTATTAATTGTTGTGAAATGACTATGGCATTTGTGTGTCATTTTTATGTGCAGGCAATAAAGAACACATGAATTAACGTGCAGTGGATTTGTATTTATTGCATTTATCTTGGTGGTTATGAGTAATGACTAAGAAAAGCGGTGATTTGCACTGATGTCCCTGGGAACTCTGCCATCTCTGAGGTCTGCAAAGTGGAGCAGTTGTTCTTCCTCTGGCTGAGTGTGATGTACAGCAGGATGGGACTCTCAATTTAAGCTACAAATACAGACGTTACAAATCCTGCGCAAATCTGTAATAGAATGTACATTCTCTATAAATCCTTGAGTCATGGACAGAGCCTCGCCATATTGCTTGGACGTTGAATATCATTTGCGCAATCTTGACAGTGGACACAGGTAGGCCCTAATAAGTCACAAGACATTGGGAAATAATTTTTGAGTTGGAATAAAGTGATGACACTACCTGCATATTTATACTGTGTAAAGCCCTTATTTGTGGATCATTAAACCGGTTAAACGCACAGTACTGTGCAACCGCTATCTGCAGGCGTGTTGCTACGGTGTTTTTATGTGCAGAATCATGTAATCTCCTTCATTTACAACTTTATTACAGTCAATGTGAATTCCATCTAGACATTGAATGATATCTGTGAATCCTGCAATATTTGGACGGCTATATTTTTTCATTGTGAGAACTCGATTATTGCGGTCACCAATAAATATTTATGTAATGACTAACTTGAAATCTCAAGAGGGTCCAGCTGCAGACGCCAATAGAGAGGAGCTCCACCGGAAATACGTCACCTCCACAGGTGGCCTAAAGTGGAGCTCTGGTTAGGGTTAGGGTTAAGGTTAGTGTTTATTCGCTGTAACAGAGAGTTGAGATCACATGTTTCCTGTGGAGCTCCACTCTACAGGCTTCTGCAGCTGGACCCTTCTCTGAAATCTAGTGAAACTATCCTTTAATTATTCTCCGAGGTTTATGTTCATAAAAAAGGAGAAAAATATGTAGCAGCCTTTTGTGTGCTAAGCATAGGCACTATATACTTGCTGTGTTCGGGTGTTCTTATAAATAAGATAAACTTTTATCAGACTAAATCAACCTTTAACCAGCGTGGCCAACATCTTGTGTGACAGCTTTCAGACTCTCAAGCAAGAAATCTTACAGCAAATCTATATTATTTCATTATAAACCTAAAATTTGCTACATCAAAAGCAGTAATTTGAAAGCCCTGCAGACTATTTACAAGGTAAAAATTACCGTTACATTCAAGTAAATGCGTGTGCATATGCTAGGGTGACCAGATAATCCATGTCAGGGAGGACACTTTGAGCTACTTCGGGTTTTACAAACTACTTTCAAACTGAA
>JAODKF010000044.1:3778055-3800450 GCA_026779585.1 Mormyrus proboscirostris | reverse complement strand
GCAAGAGCTCAGTGCTCAAGTGAAATCCAGGTCCTTTTAATTGAAATGGTAATTAACAAATCCTGTCCTAGCTCAGACTGTCCTCCCTGACATGGATTACCTGGTCACCCTAGCATATGCGTGCAGACTTGTCTCGAAAATCTCACTCCAGCCGGCTGACCAAAGTTGGCAACCGAACTACTCATTTCGATATCAAAATTCTGGCCAAAAACAAATTTAAATGAAGTGATGATAAGAAAGTAAACTAGTGAAATAATGTGAGAATCAGAAGAAAAATTTGGAAGTACGGCAACTCTCAAAATACATTAAAAGCACACCCTGCAAACTTGCGGATTTCACCGCCAAACTGCCACCGTGCGGAAATAGCACAAAAATAAAGACGGCGAATAATTCGACTTGTCGTAAAAGTTCCGGCATGCGCGCTGCAGAGACTGGTGAGGGACGTTACGTGTTTTATGATTTGTCACTGTTACGTTACGTCTATGGGAAGAGGTGGGGCTTGGCTCGGTGCCAGTGAACTGAAGTTGACGTCGGAGTTACTACTGTTTAAAATTATTTGTAAAATTAATGTCATACTTTCAGGCAAAAAATGGACGTAACTGGAAGTATCGACTCGGGTCTAACCGCAGCTTCTGGTATAGTAGATCTTTTTAAGTCGCATGTATATTAATGTACATTACTAAATTGATTTAATGTGATCTATGCAAACTTCGGTTGTCAGAAAGTGGTTTACAGAGAATTAATAATTGTTTCCGTTATTTGAGATGACGCTGTATTGTTAGGTTACCGAATGTTTAAATTCATTACTTGCCCAGAAAATATATGAACTGCGTCTGTGGTTGTATTCTTGACTCCCTTTTTTAAAAAGAGAAAGTTCTGCATTCTAGCCCGATACCATCAGAACTTTTTTCTTTAAATGCACACGTAGAGAGCTGTACACAAGATGAAAAAGTCCAACCAGGCTCCGTTGGTGTGATTGGCCGGCAGCTTGGCGAGCCAGCTCGCTTTGCATATGCCGGACTTTGCGGTGTCTCCTTGGGGCAGCTGTTCAAAGGATCGGAGCACAGGTACAGTATAAAACAGTATATAAGTTTGGGCAGATGATCTGGGCATTTGTTAGAATCTATTAATTCTGATTGACTCAAATATTCAGCACTTGGTTTAGCGCAAGCACTATAAATTGCATTATAATTATGCATTATAAAAGTATTTTTAAGTATGCGCTATTGTGAAAACCACGTGACCCTACATTGACAAATATGCAGGTGCTTTCGGGAGCAGTACTTGGAGGACCTGGTGCAGTGGCTGGGGCTGGATCAGTCGGTGATGCCTGCTATGGGGGCCTTCTTGTCAGGACTGGGGATTGAGGGCAGCGACACCTTCCTTTCCATACTGCATGGGGAGCCACTGTTGAGTGTAGGGGCAACGCCAGTTGTACAGGTGACTGACACCTTCCTGCCAATGATAATGTAACACATACAGTGCCCTCCATAATGTCTGTGACAAAGAAATATATATATATTTGCTTCTATACTTCACAGTTTTATATTTTTAGTCAAACTGCACATTCCCTCTAACCTTAGTTAACTGGCATTGTTAGCAGACTATTGTGTGCTGGTTTTTCTGTAGCTGCAACTTCAAGCCACCTGATTGTTCTAGTGTCCAAATGACGCGTTTCCTTTCACTTCCTAGGACCTGGTGTCCTTCTCCGTCAAAGACGGTATGTAGCTGTGTGTTCTGTGTATCGATTCTATGGTAATGTTGGCACGGCCATTTTGCATACCCCCCTGTTCCTTTGCCGCATCCTGTTCCTCTATCTCTCTTTTTCCTTAACCCTTGTCTGTTATTGCATCCTCCTCCAGGCCAGTATGATGCACGGGCCCGGGTTCTGATCCGACATGTCAGCTGTTTGCTTCGTGTGCCGCCCCAAAGCTTGGAGGAGTTTGAAGAGACATTGGGAGAAAGGCTGAGGGAAGGAGGAGAGGAAAGCGAGTGAGTGGTGGAGGAATGGGGTGGAGGAATGTGGTGGAGGAATGTGGTGGAAGAATGTTTGAATATTGAGCAAAAATTGAAGGATACATAGTTTTTATTGCATGTTGGATGAAGTTTGTGTGTGAATGTGCTTGGTTTGCATGTGTAAGGGTAGGTGTTGAATATGCTAACTGTCCTGCCTGTGTTTCAATGCTTTCCAACAGGATGACTTGTTACAGTAAGTGTATTTTTTATGTTTATATTAGTATTAAGTGTGCATATTATTTTCTGAATGACTTCCAAAGGCAGGCCATCTTATGAGTAAAATGTTTGCATGAATGTTGTAGGTATTATGCCAATATCTTTTCTGCAAAACCGAGGTTGGCCATGTGTGTTCAAACGTCTCCGCTCTTCTTATCATGCTTCTTTAGAGAGGAGTCATTTCGGAGACGCAAAAAAGAGAGGGGCAAAAAGCTGCGTCGCTACCTGCTGATTGGTTTGGCCACCGTGGGAGGGGGCACTGTGATTGGTCAGTATGCGTGTTTCCTGAAGTCTGTGTTTGTCCCAGATGTGTGTACAACTCTATCAAAATCAAGTCATTTCCGATGAAATTTTCCATAGTGCATCAACATAGTAAATCAGTGTAAAATTAGCCAAAGATAGGGAAAACAGTTGGGTAATAAAAATAAATTTAATTGTTGCGTATGTCCTGGTCATGGGAGGCAGCCTCCCAGAGTACATTCAGAATTTGCCAACCAGGATCAACCCACAGCAGAATAAATATCTGTCAGGGTCTCCTAACTGCCCACATTAGTGTTACTGTCAGGCTGCTGATAATGAGAGCTTCTGTCCAAGGGTGCTTAGTTTGAGAAGGAACGGCTGTATCAGAATAGTTTGTGAACGAGATACCATGTAGATATGAAAGGCTGGCAGACAGCAGAACACTAGTGCTGTGTTCAGTTTGAACTCGTAACTCCTACATTCCGAGTTCCTAGTTGGAAATTTCAACTGGAACGCCCTCCGAGGTCGGAATTCCGAGTCGCGAAGTAGGACGAAATTGACACAACCGCGAGCTCAGAATCCAAGATGGCTGCGCCTTTTATCAACAGAAGTTAAAGCTGTAGTTTTATAATTAATAGTTTATTAGCATCCATGTCTTATTTGTGGATCATTAAACCGGTTAAACGCACAGTACTGTGCAACCGCTATCTGCAGGCGTGTTGCTACGGTGTTTTTATGTGCAGAATAATGTGTTATTATCAACTAATATTGCTAAAAGTGGCTAACAGTTAAACAGGCAAGAACTAGGGTCCTTTTCATAAAGCAGGATTTCTCGCTTAACCGGGGAACTTGTCGGATTTAAGGGTAAATGTAAGTGAACAAAGGTAAAGGCCATTTAAACGGGGGTAAATTAAAGTCAATGAGTTATTCAGCTCAGCAAGAAATTTTGGTTTTTGAAAAGGGTCCCTGGTATCACTAAATGGCTTTTCGACTTGCTGTACTGGAACTCTGTTAACTCATATGTGACGTCATTCCCAGTTCCGAGTTCTCACCTCCGAGGTAAATGAAGCGCAGTATAAGAATATGGAGACAGGATTTTGGCAAAAAGAAAATCAGCGTGTGCATCTTCACCCGATGAAGCGTTCTTAGAGTGGCCTGGAGTTTGATAAAATAATACTTAGTATGATTACTATATACATGTGCTTAATCGTCAAGAGTAAGACTATGCGGAGGACTGAGGGAGTATTTTAATGAACAGGCTCATGGCATCAGTGCTGCATTGAGAAACCCTTTTAAACCAGAAGTAGACCTGAAGTCTAAGAGTTTGCGCCATTGTCCAATCATTGAATGTGTCTCTTGTTTGTCCATATTTGATTACTGCGCCATGCACATTCCCAGTCCAAAGTTTGGACAACCCTTACACATAGAAATGTTCATTTGTACCATTCTCTGCATTTTAGAATAACCTTGAAAACATCAAAATGAGGAAATAACTTATAGGATTATGCCCTAACCAAAACAAAAAGAACGTTGGGGGTGGGCGGCTCTGTGGGTTGGGACTCAGAAGGTTGCTGGTTCAAATCCCTGCGTCAGCAGAGTGATCCCACCACTGGGCCCTTGATAAAAGGCCCTTAACCCCAATTTCTCCAGGGACTGGCTGACCCCACTGTCCCCTCTATGCCAGTTCCATGAAGTGGCCTCCTGAGATGCTTCTCCAGCTGTCCTGAAGGAGGACCCACATATGCTGGGCACTCATTGGCCACTTCACTCCCTGGTCAAATTTCTCCGAAACTATCTCTACTGTGTTAGGTCAGGTGACCAGGTCATGTGATCATGTGACACTATCACTTTCCATTGTTGGTGGTTTGGCATGTCTAAACTTTTCACCGGTACTGTATGTAATTCCTGTAAGTGCTTTCCAAAGAGTTCTATTAAGATGATTATTATCCAAGCTCCTTACTGGTGTGAGCTTTACGTACTGGAATGTGTGGTGGTGTATTGTGTATGTGTGCATTCCCATCTGCTCTCTGGTTTGCAGGTGTGACGGGAGGTCTGGCTGCTCCCCTGGTTGCTGCGGGAGTAGGGGCCGTGATTGGAGCAGGGGGTGCTGCGGCTCTGGGGTCAGCCGCCGGAATCGCTATCATGGCCTCCCTGTTTGGAGCAGCGGGGGCAGGATTAACTGGTGGGTTAAACGGGCACAGGCGGGTTAATGAGCAGGCCAGCAGCAAACGAGGTGTAGGCGGGTTAATGAGCAGGCCAGCAGCAAACGAGGTGTAGGATCATGGCAAAAGAATGAATCGTTCCCACAATGTTCTGCGCTGCTGTTTTTTTAGCTTCCCTTTCCTGCTTTTGGGAATATTTCACACTCTTCTCAGGAATATCTTTTTTCTTTCTAATTGTAATCTTAATGAGTAATGATTTAAGTCAGTTTTGCGATAGTCTTCCCCCCACTGTCTTTCTCGTTTAGGCTATAAGATGAACAAACGGGTGGGGGCCATTGAGGAGTTTGAATTTCTGCCCCTGAACTCCGGAAAGCATCTCCACCTTACCCTGGCTGTGACGGGCTGGCTGTGCAGCGGAAAATACAGTTGGTCAAACCAACGCACCCAGCACACATAAAAAGAAAACGAGCAAATGACGCACAAAGAAAGCCGAAAGCACACAGTGACTGACACGCAGTTATGACGCACAAAGAAAGCCGAAAGCACCCATACACAGTGACTGACACACAGCACTGCTCAAGCTGTTTGAGAGATGTTGCTAGGTGGGGCTTACCGTTAAAGAGACAGCAGGCATCCAAGGCTGGCAGGGTCTCCGTTTCTGCTATTAATTACAGAAAAAACACACTTAACGCATTAAAACACAGCAGTAAATCCTCTCGATTAAGGGGAGGCATTGATGAACATGCAAGGGCACCGCAAGGGAGGTCAGATGGGCTGTTTGCGTTTTCTCTTCAGCGACAACCTGAATGTGACTCTGCTAACTCTTCTTCCCACCGAGGTTCTTTTCAGGCCCCGTGGTGCAGCCTGGGCTCCTGCGGGGAGCAGTACTGCCTGGTGTGGGAGTCCCGGTACCTGAGGGACCTCGGTTCTGCCCTGGACTCGCTGCTGGATGGTCTCTTTAGCATGGTAGCCCAGGAAGCTCTGAAGTACACTGTGCTTTCAGGTGGGGACGGTTCGCGAGCTGACATTCCGTCACTTATACTCATTACAGAGGTACAGGCGGTGCCCAAGTTACAAACCAGATCTGTTTCCTAACTCTTTCTTTAAGGCGAATTTGTAAGTCGGAAAAATAATACAGTACATAATAATAAATATACAGTAATAATAAAATGTATGGTACCTCAAGCCGTGCAATGTTTTCACGTGTAACAAAGTACTGCATGTGGTCGTATTACGAACCATTGTATTTCACATAAATTTTTAATATGATGGGCTTTATGGCAGTATGTTCATAAGTAAGTTGGACATCCTTAACCCGGTGACTGCCTGTATTACCAAGTATAGAAATATCTATACTTTATTTGTTCAGGTTATGCTTTCATCACTGATGTTTCACGTACAAAGATCGTGTTTTGTTTTTGTTGCCGACTGGGGCATGACCCTCTGAATGTGACCGGCCAGGCATCATGACGGCACTCACGTGGCCCGCCTCCCTCCTGGCGGTGGCCAGCGTGATTGACAACCCGTGGGGGGTGTGTCTGAGTCGCTCGGCCGAGGTGGGGAAGCACCTAGCCCAAGTCCTACGGAGCAGGCAGCAGGTGCGTCGACCCCGGGGGGGGCGAGCTCATTATCAGACTTTTCTCTCGTGGTCTTATGTGTGATGTGTCTGTGTCCAGGGCAGGCGTCCAGTCAGCCTGATAGGCTTCAGCTTGGGAGCACGAGTTATCTATTTCTGTCTTCAGGAGCTGGCAAATGACAAAGGTATGGACAAGTACATATGTAAATCCACATCTGTACTGAAAATAAATCTTTCTACGAACCAGAATGGCAGATGTATGTGGAACACATTCAAGCCACAACAACCTGGACTGAACAGATGGTCAGACACGAGAAAATGCCTTGGAATGGTACACACATGTAGAGCAGGGGTGGGTATTGTCTGACCTCTAGGCCTTATGCGGCCTGCAAGACAGTTTGAGCGACCCATGAGGCATTTCATAAATACAAAAAGTGAAAAATGTAAAAATAATAATGATTCAAAAACTCTACTGTAGTTATTTACAGAAGCACATTTGCATTCACAAAAGAAAAAATAATCTCGTAGTTATGACTTAAATCTCGTAATTACAAGAAAAAATCTTGTATAATCACTCTTCTAGACAGGGTGGCATGTAACACCCAGGGGACGCCCTGGACGGGATGCCAGTCCTTCACAGGGCACGAGATACAGGACACCCAGGACGGGATGCCAGTTTTTCACAGGGCACGAGATAGGGGACACCCTGTACGAGATGCCAGTCCTTCACAGGGCACGAGATAGGGGACACCCTGGACGGGATGCCAGTCCTTCACAGGGCACGAGATAGGGGCCACCCTGGACGGGATGCCAGTCCTTCACAGGGCACAAGGCAGGGGACACCCTGGACGGGATGCCAGTCCTTCACAGGGCACGAGGCAGGGGACACCCTGGATGGGATGCCAGTCCTTCACAGGGCATAGTCACACATTCTAGAAAATATGCAACTGCAGACACAGAACCACAGATCTACAACCCGGGGTGTGTAAGGGTGCAGTGGTAACCTATGAGCCTCTTTGCCTACCATTTTGAACAGGAAAATTCATCTAAAAATTTCAGAGCACCTTCAGAAGCTGATCATGTTGTCTTAGCATACAAGTTGTTCTTTTTAAAATGCAGACAGATCCATAGTACACACACAGTTCTTAGATCTGTTATATTTTGCAGGTTGCGAGGGCATCGTGGAGGATGTCGTCCTCTTGGGGGCGCCAGTGGATGGCTCAGCCAAGCAGTGGAAAAGGATTTCCAGTGTGGTCGCTGGAAGGATTGTTAATGGATACTGCAGGTGTGGGGAGGTTATAGGTGAAGAAATGGGAGTTTTCCTATGTGGACAATCACAGCATTAAGTGCAGAGGAGGATGCATGGCACCGTTACAGTGTGATTTGTTATTGTGCTTGGCAGAGGGGACTGGCTCCTTGGGTTCCTTTACCGTGGTTCGTCTGTCCAGCTGACTGTTGCAGGGCTTCAGCCAATCAGTTTGGATGATCCTCATATGGTTAATGTGGACTTGTCATCTGTGGTGAGTAGGGCGGTCTCAATCTCTTAAAACATAAGAAAAGCCCTCCATGTTGGCTTTGCGTTTTGTTAATATTTATCCATTCTTTTAAAAATTAGGGTTAATAATAATAATAATAATGATTTATTCACCTCTTAATGGAAATTGGGTTGTTTTCATATATCCCATCTTTCTCTCAATAATACACACGGAGATATAGACACAGGTGAGAGCAAGTTGTTGGGTCAGAATCTCTGGAGCGATGGGGGTTAAGGGCACGGGTCCAGAGGTGACATCACTCTGCCAGCCAGATTTTTTGAATCGGCCACCTTCCAATTACAATGGGTTAGATTCATTTTGTGTTTTTACGTTGCTTATAGTGAAGGGCTGCACGATATATCATTTTAACGTCATTATCGTGATGTGTGCATACTGAACATCACATTTGTCAGTACTGTCGATACGGCGACGCCATCAATTTATTTGACGTAGTCTATTGGTCGATAATTAATTCTATTTGGCTGAAGTTAATATTGGGTAATTATATTACTCACTGAAATTTCACATATCGTGATGTGATACCATGCAGTCCCATAGTGTATGATCCGGAACGTCTACCCCCCCCCCTCCTGACCTGCGGCCCCCGACATGGGCGTCACGCTGACAGTAACACCGTTACGCTGTTCGTAACTTCACACATACATCTTTTTTGTTTGCTGATCAGTCACATTTATGCTGTCACACACATCGCTGCTTTTTACCTAGTTTGATGATACAGGATGCATTCTGTTCAAGTTTAGCTAGAAATCCATCCTTGGTTATGATGACTCAACTTATAGATCGATAGGTAGATTCCTTTAATCGTCATTGTGCAAATATACAACGAAATTCCATCGCATCCACTTAAAGAAAATGGCTCCCATCGTGAGAACTGCTTTACTGAGTGCTGAGCTGCTGTTTGTGTTTGTACCCATAGACATCTTATCTTCATTGTTATTATTCCTTCATATTTTCCTGTGTTCCCTTTTGCTTTGGTCATCTTGTCACTAGTATGAGTGATAAGTACAGAATAGCCTTGATTAACATTTGTTTTAAATTTATGTTGTCATATATTCATGGTCTGAAAAATGTTTCTGAGAATCTACGATTAAAACATTGCATGTAGATGGTCTCAGCTTTGTTCCGGCAATTTTAGTAGAAAGAACAGCTAACCATACAAATCATACAGATTGCACTTGTGAGTAGTATTGACTGTACTGAGGTAAGTTTTCCCCAAAACTTTTGTAACTTCAAAACTAACTTAAGCGTAAACTTTTGTTTGCCTGCCAGCTCTTTATGTGTGTGATTTTTTTATACGTATTTATAATAAAATTCTTTCCGTTTCAGATAAATGGCCATCTGGATTACATGCGTCAGATGGAGACTATTCTCGTTGCAGTCGGAATTCCTACTCGTGAGAGGGCAGGAGACATGAACTGCCAGTCCCCCTCAAGAAATACTACAGAAGAGGGCTTTGCTGAATGCCAGTCAGACAAAGAAGATGGAGATTCCAGAAAGGAAGAGGTGAGGTCAGCTGAAGAGGAAGATGGACCGGTCCTTCATGGAAAAGAGAGACCTACCTTGAACAGTGTTTCTGTATCCAACCTTGCAAAAGATTGCAAAAGCAGTCAAGGGGAACATGATAAAGGGGAAGCAGAAGACTCTGATGGATGGGATTTCCCAGATATCTCTGATTTGCTGGATTCTTTAAATGAGGCAGACGTGTCAATCCCGCAGTGCCCTTCGGACCACGTGGCAAAAAGCCCTATGCAGAGAGATGACGGCGGAGACGGTCTTGTTACTTTGAGGCATCATTATGGAGAAGAAGCAGAGACCAGTGATTTCAGTCCTGAGTTCAGTCATTTGCCCAGGGAGTCTGATCATAGGGACTGAGTTTTAATGTGTTTTCGCACCTATAGTTTGGTTTCTCTGGTCCAAATCAGTTGATGAGTTTGTAAACTTGCAGCACTTTCCCTTTAATTCGGTTTGTTTTCACACAGAGAAAAATCCAAGTGAAGAAACAATGCAATGCAAAACCATGTGAGAATGTCCATTCTGCTTATTGGTCAGATGTGCCTGGCGAGAGCAAGAAAGTAAATACAGGAAGAAGGTCCTGTGTGTCCTGGGCTATGCAGTTGAATGTCTCTCAGTTTTATGTATTGTTGCCTCAGTTTTTCATTTTACTTTCACACGGCATTGTTCATTCAACCAGTCCAGTTCTCTCCTTCTGCCATCGACTGAACATTTTGAAAACGTCAGTGTTTTTATGAGATTTTTCTAGGAGCTGACAGACGTAGTCATCTGCCCAGATTTCAAGAAGAACCCTACTGCTAGATCAAGGACCTCAGTTCATTTCTCCTTCTCAGCTCGCTACTGCTACTTGTTTGCATGCTCTTCTTCATCCCAGAATGCAAAGTACACCTGGCTATGGGAACCGTTCAGCTCAAACTTGTGGAGTGCACCAGGAAGTTGGTTCGGATCGAGGTCTGATCATGTCTGCACCAAAAACGAACTATTCCAGAGTTCTTTTGGGACCGAACTGAGACCATCTCCTCTCAGGGGTCAGTATGGTTGTTTTGGTCCACACTCGAGTACGATTACTGTGTTCACATCTGCCCAAATAATCACACCAAGGGGGAGATCAAACCAGAGTCCGTCTTAACTGGACCAAAAATGCTGGTATGAAAACACCTTTAAAGCCCTGTGGGACTTTGGGCCAGCTAGCACTGGTTCTATCTAGGGATGTTTCGATACCAGAAATTGAGTAGTCAATACCAACTGGAGTGAATTTCCATGATTTTTGTTACCCAATTCTATACCGTGATAAAAACCAAAACTACAAATCTCATTTACTTCAACATGCACACTTTTATTAAAAACATTTGAATATTACATGCCACTTCTGCTGTTGTTTTGTGGCCTTCAAGTAATAAAAAGACACGACTATTAACATTAGGCTACAAAAAAGAATGGCGGCATGTAGCCCTCAAGTATTTAAACTATACGGTGCTTAGAATACAAGCAGCAATCGTGTCATCAATTGCAAGGATCTTAAAAATACAACGTAGACCAGTAAAAACATCATCAGGGGGGTCCCCTGGCTAAGCAAAATGTTTTAATAACAAAAACCACAAAATCATTTAAGGCAGCGCAAAAACTGTACAGTAAAAGTGTTTTTTTTTTTCGCTTTTAGAAATTGATTTATGATATGTTAACATTCGTGCGTCGGGATTTAAGCCTGCCCATGTTTATTAATGTAGTAGATGTGGTTCAAGAGTAATAAGCATTTTATTTCAGACATGTCATATGTTCATATATATGTTTTAATGGAGGTGTATATGGGGCTAATGTCGGGTCCAGAAGGATCGCAGCCCTGGTATCTGTGTTAAACGGGTATCATCGTGTTTTCAGAATTTTTGACATTGACTCGGTGCTGAAGGATCGGCTCACTTGACATCCGTAATTCAATTGCAATTCCACTGCACCCCAGTAGGTGATCGTAGCATCTCCACTGGATACAGAGAAAGACTATGTGCTTGTGCTGTCATACTTTCACCACATGAGGGCAGCAAAATGGCGGATGAAACGCAGGTGTAGCAACTCAAACCACAACATTCGGCAGATTGTACTGCCTTTTTCATTTTCGTGGTTCGAGTTGTGAGGGTAGTTTACTCCCTTTTTTCAGTCAACTCACTGGATTTAAAGCTCTTGTTTTTTTGCCTATCCTCATGTCGCAGTAAAGTGAAAAGCCCTACATGGTTAATATTTACTGTATATTGAAGTGGGTGCTCCGAAAGTGCTCTAAGGACATGCTGAGGCTAATTGGAGTTACTAAATTGCCCATAGGTGTGCGTGTGTGAGTGAATGGTGTGTCAGCCCCTGCGATGGGCTGCTCCCTGTCCTGGGTTGTTCCCCGCCTCGTGCCCGTGGGTTCCGGGATAGGCTCCGGAAGGATAAGTGGTTTGGAAAACGGATGGATGAAGTAAGAGGGACAATTACCCAGCTGCTAGCAGATTTTTTGTTCACTTCCCCAGATGGGTATTCCATGATGGGTACAGATGTCAGTGTTAACCGTGTTAAAAACGCTTTTAAAGCCAAGCTTGGTTTCATTCGTTTATTGTGTTTATGGATGGAATCATTCATTCTAACAGGGATTCCATGATTGATTAAATTTTAAATGTTCTATTACCTACTGCTGACGTGAGTGGTCCTTGGTCTGATCCATGTTAGCATTGTTCACAGTTGCCCACCCCCCCCCATGAATTTGGGAAAATGGTAGGACCCTGAAATCTGTGATGTTTGTTGCTTTCCCGCCGCCCCCTCACTGGCTTGCCTAGAATGGGTGAAGGTGAGGAATTCTGCGACAAATTCTCTGTCGTCTGTCTCACGCACCTCCCTCCCCAGACAGCTACTGCATTTACTTATTTTATCATTTCAATTGTTTCCTGTGAATCTTACACACACACATTTGCCTTTCGTAACATGCACTGTGTTCTCCCTTTGTGAAAATTCCATGTACTGTATAGTAGAAGAGAGGCCAATATAACAGTGGCTACCAATGAGAGGTACTTACTCTTTTTAAGTTGTGATTATCATGAGGTAATACATTTCATATATATATATACATCCTCAAAAAGCTTAGCAGTACTATGCAGCTCAAGATAAAATAGGCCTACATTAATATGTTTAAATAGATGTTGAATGTGAAATTCAATACATAAAATGATGCAAGTATTTTGAGTAGCAGTTATTACTTTCTGTAAAGCACGTTTTCATTAGAAATCAGGCTTCTCTGTGGGTCAGATGCCCATTAACAGTTACACTTTCTTAAATCAATGATATAATGTGTTGTATGTAACACAAATTCATCCATATTAATTTATGCTATGGTCTGTAAATCGTATCTTTTAATAACACTTGCATGTGATCCAGAACGCGAGCCCTTCATCAGCAACACAGTTCCCAACAAATCAGGACATTGCCAAGACAAAACAAGACAGGCAAAACAACATGAATCATTTACTTGTTTTCTGTAAGGATCGGAGGGTGCTTCTGTGTAGTGGAAGATAAAAGAAAATGGTTTAAAACATAATTTATGAATAATTAGCCATTCCAGGAGCAGTCACAGTCATTCCAGTGGTGTCGTCAAAATAAGCCATATTCTCTCCCTCTAATTTTCTATGTCAGTGTTTCCCAACCAAGTGCTCAGGGACCCTCAGAGGGTCCAGGTTTCTGCTTCTTGCCAGGTCCCTGTCAGACTCTCAGTCCACATTATTGGTAGGGAGCTGGGAAGGAGCAAAAACATGGACTGTCTGCAGTCCCAAGGACCAGTTTGGGAAACACTGCTCTATGTAATTGATGTGTTCCTTTCATAGTTTTCCCCCACACTCCTTCAGTCCAGCGTATCCACCTGATTAGGCAAGAGTAATGGCAGCTGGTTCTGAGCGTGCTCTGCATCAACCAGGTTAACGGCATCTGTAGCTGTAGCAGGGGGCTGAGGGGCATCTGAAGTCAGAGATGGGGGCTCCGTGGGGAGCTGGGGCTCCCCCGAGTTGCGCAAAGAGAGGGAGAGGGGCGGTGAGGGCCGGCGGGGGGACTGGGAGGAGCAGCAAGGCAGTAGGTGGGCCAGGGCACGCTTGAAGTCTCGCATGAAGAGTGGGTAGATGATGGGATTCATGGTGCTGTTACAGTAACCCAACCATGTGAGGGCATCGAAGAGCGCATGAGGCACACACTCACAAACTGCCTGGGGAGCGGAGAAGAAGATGGTCAGGAGAACAGAGAACATAGTCCCTGGGTACTGATATAGTCCGATATCTGTAACAAGGAAACACTGATATATTGACTTGGAGATGTGGACAGAGACAGTGGCACGTCAAGACCAGACCCATTGATACGGCAGGAGTAACAAAAATGAAACCACAATGACATGGAGATGTGGACAGAGACTTGTAGCAGGTCAAGACCAGACCAATTGATATGGCAGGAGTAACAAAACCACAATGACATGGGGATGTGGACAGAGATTTGTGGCAGGTCAAGACCAGACCCATTGATATGGCAGGAGTAACAAAACCACAATGACATGGGGATGTGGACAGAGATTTGTGGCAGGTCAAGACCAGACCCATTGATATGGCAGGAGTAACAAAAATAAGACCACAATGACATGGGGATGTGGACAGAGACAGTGGCACATCAAGACCAGACCCATTGATACGGCAGGAGTAACAAAAATAAGACCACAATGATGGGGATGTGGACAGAGACAGTGGCACATCAAGACCAGACCCATTGATACGGCAGGAGTAACAAAAATAAGATCACAATGATGGGGATGTGGACAGAGACAGTGGCACATCAAGACCAGACCCATTGATATGGCAGGAGTAACAAAAATAAGACCACAATGACATGACATACAGACAAAGACTGTGACAGAGTGGAGTGGGAATAGAGCAGAGAGCCGTCCAGTTAACATGAGTAAACATCAGAAGGGAGAGGATGTGCCATTCACACTCCTCTGACGGGGAGGCAGAGAGTCAGAAGTGGCGGTGGGGGGAGGATTTTCTGCAAGGCACCCACTGGAGAGGGGACAGGGACACAGATGGAGAGTAAGATGCCTGGAGTACAGAGAGGGGGAACCATCACTGGTAATTGCTGACTTACAGAGACCTTTCATCTGGACGTCTGCAGTACACTCCAGCCGTCACTGATGGAGGGTTTGTCAATAATTGTTTTTGCTTTTATTATTAGATCCAGAAAGGAAGAATCCAGATCAAGATTTTGTTTCAACCAACCAGCTGAGTTCAAAGAGTCACATTGACATTGGTTGAACCAAATTCTTGGTCTGGATTTTTCCTTTCTGGACATGAACTACCCACTATTGAATTCACTACTACACTAACAATATGGCCTGTTCTACATCACCACAGGAAAGGGTGAACACACACACTGATAAATGCCATGTTGATAAACTACCCAGTCCTGGTGGCGACGTGCAAAGCAGGCGTTATCAGACTGGCAATGCGCACACTCGCCTGTGCCATGTTGGTGATGAAGAAGGGCAACCAGGTGCTGAAGAAGAGCCCCAGCAAAACTCCCAGGGTGAGGCTGGCCTTCAGCGCTCGGCGGCCCTGCCGGTGAGCCATCCTGCGCTCCTGACTCACTGAGGACTGGAAGGAGAGCAAAGCGAGGGAAGATACAGCTGGACAATCTCTCATCCTGCTCTCCTCTCTTTAAACCCTATTCATACATAACATGCACTCCTCGCTCTCTGCGCCACAAATTACCCTCTACCTTCGTTCCTGTCTTCTTCTCCCTTTTTTCTGTGGCCAGGATCGCAAATATTTTTTCACTTCTTTTGCAGACATCAGGTGTTTTTCATCTTTTTAATCTAAAATTGTCCTGCCCTCCCCGTTCATGTCAGTTTTATCTGCCTTTATAAAATGAAGGCCAGCTGTTCAAACGCTCCGCCCGTCTGCAAGGTGCTTTGCTGTGACAGCGCTTAGACTGAAGGGTATTATGTGGGCAAGGACAGTCGCTGGACGGGAGGTATGAGTATGAAGCGATCAACCTTGTTACATCAACACTTAAAAGAACACTTGTCTCGCATCTTCACCTCTGACACACTTTTACAGTTTCAGCATGTAACATTTTTCTTTTCTCAGATTCCTTTTTGAAAAAAGACTGATTGGAAGTTTTCTGCTTTTTAATAGCTGTATGTCTACACAAACAGTGTCATGCCAGAGTAAAGCCACAGTATGCTTGCCATCGCTGTACCACTTTGACAATTATACATTTTAATTTCGAGTGACAAGGGGAGAAAGCGATGGAGTTTTGAATGCAAACTCAAAAAAAAACAGAATAGATAGAAATATAACATTTTCCAAAAGGCATGGACTAATTTTGCACAGGGGAACGTGTAAAGCTTACGCAGGAGGTGTGAAGACAGCAAACATGGTGGCTTCACGCGGCTATTTCAGCACGATTCGGTTTGTATTATCGCTACACTGTGGATTAGTACTGAACCACAGTGGGGGGTAGTGAGTTATTTTCTGTATGTTCTCCAAATATCAGTGAATTAATGTTGTACAAGAATAAAACTACTCAAGCAGGTTTAAATGTGAGGAGAATGTTCCTGCTGTTTTTATATATGTCTTAGGTACTGATTCAGAAACGTGAATTCTCAATGTTTGAAAACATTTCTTGGAGTATGTATATACGGTAAATCTTTTTTCACACAATGAGGCTCATTTACAAACATAAATAAATGATAAAATGGCTTCTGTATATGAGATCTGTGCATTGATTCACATTTACCTGACACAGTGAATTCATACACTGCTTCGTTTCATTTAGTTTAGTGAGCTGGTAACTAACATCCTTTAGCTAGCGAATGCTAAAATGTATTTATTTATCTGTAGACCTGTCCTTGATTAATTCCCATTTCCCTACATTACATACACAGGCTGAACACTAGGAAAAATCCTTCCAGTTTAAATGTATAGCTGCATAATATAATTTTCACTCTTCTAGTGATTAATGCGCTTCTATAGTTTCATGGCTTATATAAAATGCTACTTTTCCTTGTTGACTCATTTACTGCAATTCTGTTTACAAAGATCAGCTCCTATAGATGCATCACTGCCAAAGCTCAATTAAATGTCAGACATTAACACCACTTCATTTCAACCACGGACATGCACGAAAATAGATTGGCAGTACTTACCAAGGAATCCCCAAAGGAATTCCCATTCTATTGCAGCACCTGCTAAACTGAGCAACCAGTCGAGGAACTGTACTCTAGCCATCTCCTAAACTTTACGTATGTATACTGCTGGATATTTAACTGGTTTAGACTAAGATCATCATGGGTGTATCGTCACACACGGAGTTCCTCACATCTAACCTACCTGTGCAAGGCGAGCCGCAGGGACCTCCTGCTGGCTGCAGTAGTCTCCATCCACCGGGGCGTGCGCAGGCGAAGCTGGGCGGGATGCCCCCCCGGGGGAATGGTGTAGATGGTGGGGGTGTGTCAGGGCAGCCACACGCCGGGCCTGGCGCTTTGCGGCCAGCAGGATGCGGCAGTAGGTGAAGCAAATGGCCACAGACGGCAGGAAGAAGGTGAGACAGGACGCCACCAGCGCGAAGGGCAGGCTGACGCGGAGGCGGCACTGGGTGGGCGTGGCGCCGGAGCTCCAGGGGGTGATACCGAGGCGAAGGACGCCCAGCTCCGGCAGGGCGGCGCGGCCCAGGCTGTGCCAGCCCATTTCGATCGGTAGGAAGGAGGTGAGGGCAGCCAGCGCCCAGGCCCCGGCCAGCAGCAGTAGGGCGCGCGGCGGAGTCATGCGCTGCTTGTAGCGCAGCGGCGAGATGATGAGCAGGTAGCGGTCCAGGCTGATCAGGCACAAGTTGAGGATGGAGGCACTGCAGCACATGATGTCAAAGCAGAGCCACACAGGGCAGAAGGGCGGCCAGAGCATCCAGGCACCGCTCAGCGCGTTCAGCGCTGCCGGGGGCATCACCACCAGCGCCACCATGAGGTCAGACAGGAAAAGTGACACCAGGAAACAGTTGGAGGTGCAGCGGAGCGTGCGGTGAGCCAACACCAGGCCGATGAGTAGGACGTTGCCACACGCCGTCACTGCGATGATGACGACCAGCACAGCAGCCAGCAGCCACACCCCACTGCCACTGAGGTCCCACACTCCGTGGGCCCCTGCGTAAGCAAAGCTGCTGTTGTGATTCCCGCCACCGCTGGGCTTGGTGACTGCCACCACAGTCCCTTTGGGGAAGCTGGGCTCAGCCATCTTCAGATAGTCCGTTAACTCCGGGTCTGGAGGGTAATGGTTGAAGGCCAATAGGAAGGGTCCCTCCTGTCAGAGGGGAGGAAGCGGACCAAAGGGGATACGAGGAGTTTCTCTCGCTGCTCTGCACACAAACTCAAGCACTCATCCGCCAGTAGAGCTCAGCTCCTAGGTGCCGATCGCTCAGCAGCCTGCATGCCGGTCCGCTGCCGCGCTCTCCCGTCGCTCCATCGGGGCTCCTCTCCTGTTCGCCAGGACGACGGCGTGCCTGCCTGCGTGTCTCGCAGCTGTGCGTGTGTCACAATGACACACGCCGCAAAAGGGCAGCGCAGAGAAGACTTACCGCGCGCGCGTGTCTGAGCGTATACGTGCACCTGCTCGCCGGCATGTCTGCCGCGGCGTGTGCGCGAGGGTGCGCATATAGAGAGCGGAAAATTGAATCAGGACCAATGGTGAGAAAGAGAGGGAGCAAGAAGGTTGGAAGAGACAGAGATGAAACGTTTCCGATTGTGTGTAATATCTGCTGTGTTTGGAGGAGTGCGCTCGTGTGTGTGAGTGTGCGTGTGCGCGAGAGCATCTTTAAGTGGGCCAGCCCCTGACGCTGAAGTATTTGTGTGAGTGCATGAGATGTCGGCCGCGAGCACTTCCTCCCCCGCTTGGCCTAATCCCCACGTCCAGCACTCCAGTGCCGCCAGCACGTGTCGGCGCATTCAAATGTCAGACGCTGCCAGTCTGGGTTCTCAGGTGTATGAGGGTGGAGTGGTGGGTGGGCAGATGGGGCCAGGTCGCAAGGCGAGCGTAGCTAGGGACCCAGCCTCAGGCTTCCTTCTCTGCCACATTCGCCCGCCGGTGCAGCTCCTCAGTACATTTGTTTTGAGTTTAAATCAGGGACGATAAGCCTGTCCTTACAAGGACAAACACGGCTGTGGTTAAAAAGCTGTGTACGCGGTGTTTTTAAATACCGTCTCCGTGGTAAACATTGAGTTCGAGTTTGAGCTCGAACAGAGAAATTATTTATACATTATCCTACAACGTCATATCAGATGGTCATCTTCAAAAAGTTTTTTTAAATGTATTTAATGGATTGAGTGCTTTTTGAAATGTATGCTAACTTGCTATAGTTCTTTATGAGACTGTTGTAGACCAAGCTACACCAAACTCAGCCAGAGCTCCACAATAAATAGTGGGCAGATTACTAATCTTTTACCATGAAGGTTACACAAAAGATTACTAGTTCTGTAACCAACAGTACAACTGCGCTGCATGACTGATCTTGGCAGTTACTTGCAATCCAGTTACATTTATATAGACCATATTTTTCCTTGGTAAAAAATACATTTTTAGATTATGAAATGCAGTTTTTTATTGTAAAACTGGGTATTAAAAGGCCAAGTTAAATTGTTACTGTAAACTTGGCTATGGAGTGAACACTGGTTAAGGGATCAGGTGGTTTCAGATTCCTTCACTGAGGTTCTGTGAATGATTGGCTGAGAAATGAATCCTTCACAGATTTTGCCTATGCATACTTTGCTGATTAATAGAATAATTTTCGAACTAGAGGGTGACAGTGATGCTTCACACCTCCTGCTGCCCTTTTGTGTGTGGAATCTGCATTTTCTTCTCTGGCAGCATGAAGATATAACGTTAAACTGATTAGCATCTCCGATTTGGCACCATGAATGAATGGTATCCTGAATGTGCTGGAATTCAGATGGAATTCACTAATCCTACTTTATATATATATATATATATATATTCTGAATAGGAAAGATATGTTTAGAGGACTGAAATTAATTAATTATCTGATTTAACTGGTTTTTACTGTGTGGCACATCGCAAATGTGTGTTACAAATATACAAATATGTAACAATAATAATAAAGATGATGTTGTTGTTGTATTTGGAAGCCACAACACAGCAATGTCCTGGAAAACATGGCCGGTGATGGGAGGTTATTGACATAATACAAAAGGAGCAGAAAGAGGGAGCAGAAACCAAAGATTTCGTTTTGATTCATTTAGAGGAGACCTTCCCTACTGGCATTGCATTTAATATTCTCATTTAGTTTGTGCAAGAGAGGAGACTTCCAGAAATGAGAAACCAGGCCCCACTTAGCAAAATGTGGGAACTATTGAGGTTCAGAGGTGTGAAACATCTTTCTCCCAGACCGACCCTTGGACCATCACAATGCAATGTTCGGGGGTGAATTTTATTTTGCTGCCACCTTGTGAGCGTCTGAGCGTATGACAGTTCTCCATCAAGCCTCAGGGGAACCACAGATAGAAAAGGAAGGCAGTAGAAAGAGGTATGCAGGTTACTTCCCACTCTCAGTTTGCTTGTAAATCTGAGAAACTATCTATGCACTACAACCACACAATGATCAATTTGGTATTCTTGTTAATATGGCCATTTCTAAACCAATCAGAAACATCTGCACATGTACCGTGAGCCGTATTGTTTTGATAAGAAAAGGGCTGTTTCACACAATAGACCCTTTTAACATAACTCAGAAAATATTTGATGGCTCTTTCCCAGCCTTTGCAGACACGTTATAAAGGTCAAGATCTGGAAAAATTGCTCCAAAATTGAAGCAACGCTTAGTGACAGGAAAGGGAAAGATAATTCAGATAAGATGCTTAACCTTGTGAACAGGATATTATTACTGTATTAACTCTATTTGATCTTTAATGGATATTATCCATTTCACAAAACATTATATGGATGAAAATCTATACCTGAGAGACCCAAAATCACCACACAATTGTATCTGCAGAACAGATGGCAACAGAGGCCGAAAACTGAGGCTGCAGCCACCATCTTGTGAACAAAGCCATCTGCCATTTAAATGCGTTCTGTGGATCATTTTTGCAAAATTCTGAGGAACATTGCACAGGTCAGTGATTCTCAAAATGTGGAGAGAGATGATTTTCGGGATATCATAAAATAAAGTTTGTATTTTTTTTTATTGCCAGTGTCCCACTTGGTAAATTTTATTGATATCAGTCCAGCAGCCCGTTGCCAAAGTTTATCATGTTACTAAGCCCTAGTTAAAGTCAGTGGTGGTATATGAAAAAACAGGCACTGAAGCCCGACTTAAGCAGAACAGTCACATGTCTGTGGGTCCTGGAGCAAGGCCCATAACCCCCAGGTCCATGGACACTGCTGCAGGTGGCCGCCCTTCACTGCCAAGCTCTCTCACCTACATGTGTCTGTATGTCATGAAAAGCAAAGTGGGCAAGGTGAAAAGAGAATTTCCGCACATGGGATCAATAAAGAGTCATATATCCTGACAGTATGATAAAAACATTATTTTGATAATGAAATGTAATTTTATAAAAATCTATGAATACCATTAAAAAACCACCCATCCATCCATCCATCCATCCATCCATCCATCATCTACCACTTTTCCAGGTCGGGTCGTGGGGGCAGCAGTCTAAGCAGGGAAACCCAGACTTCCCTCTCCCCGGCCACTTCATCCTGCTCCTCTGGGGGAATTCTGAGGCGTTCCCAGGCCAGCCGGGAGACATAGTCCCTCCAGCGTGTCCTGGGTCTTCTCCGGGGCCTCCTCCCAGTGGGACATGCCCGGAACACCTCATCAGGGAGGCGTCCAGAAGGCATCCTGACCAGATGCCCGAGCCACCTCATCTGGCTCCTCTCAATGCGGAGGAGCAGCGGCTCAACTCGGACTCTCTCCCGAATGACCGAGCTCCTCACCCTATCTCTAAGGGAGAGCCCAGCCACCCTGCGGAGAAAACTCATTTCGGCCGCTTGTACTCGCGATCTTGTTCTTTCAGTCACTACCCACAGTTCGTGACCATAGGTGAGGGTAGGAACGTAGATCAACTGGTAAATTGAGAGCTTTGCCTTTTGGCTCAGCTCCTCCTTCACTATGACAGACCGATGCAGTGCCCGCATCATGGCTGACGCAACACCAATCTGCCTGTCGATCTCCCGCTCCATCCTTCCCTCACTCGTGAACAAGAACCTGAGATACTTAAACTCCTCCACTTGAGGAATGACCCCCTCCCCAACCCGGAGAGAGCACTCCACCCTTTTCCGGCTGAGGACCATGGTCTCGGATTTGGAGGTGCTGATTTTCATCCTAGCCCATTCGGACTCAATGTCCCCTACCTCCCTTGGGACATGGGAGACGTTCTGCTGGAGGTAAGAGTTGAAGCTCCTTCTGACAGGGGATTCCGCCAGATGTTCCCAGCAGACTCACACTATACGCTTGGGTCTGCCAGGTCTGACTGGCTTCCTCCCCCACCAGCAGAGCCAACCTACCAGCAGGTGGTGATCAGTTGACAGCTCCGCCCCTCTCCTCACCTGAGTGTCCAATAGATGCAGCCACAAATCCGATGACACGACCACAAAATCGATCATCGAAATGCAGCCTAGGATATCCTGGTGCTTAGTGCACATATGGACACCCTTATGTTTGAACATGGTGTTTATTATGGACAATCGGTGACGAGCACAGAAGTCCAATAATAAAACACTACGTGGGTTCAGATCAGGGGGGCCGTTCCGCCCAATCACGCCCCTCCAGGTCTCACCATCATTGGCCACGTGAGCACTGAGGTCCCCCAGCAGAACAAGAGAGTCCCCAGGAAGAGAGCGCTCTCCAATACCCCTTCCAAGGTCTCCAAAAAGCCTATATCTAGTCGGAACCTCACATTACGCCACCAGGGAGGTGACATTCCATGTCCCTAGAGCTAGCTTCTGCAATCGAGGATCGGATCGCCAAGGTCCCCGCCTTCGGCCACTGCTCAACTCACACTGCACCCGACCCCTTTGGCCCCTCCTACAGGTGGTGAGCCCATTGGAGGGGGGACCCA
>JAODKF010000044.1:3755411-3777955 GCA_026779585.1 Mormyrus proboscirostris | reverse complement strand
CAAGGGAAATCGTGGATCCATGTTGTAAGTCATCATAAAAGGTCTTGTGAGCCGCACTTTGTCTGGTTCCTCACCCAAGACCTGTTTGCCTTGGGTGACCCTACCAGGGGCATAAAGCAACTTTGCTCGTGGGATCATTGGAACACGCAAACCCCTCCACTATGATTAGGTGTCGGTTCCACAATTTTATAAATATCTATGAATACAATTAAAAAACTAAAAATGACAAAAGTCTTGCATTTTACTTGGTTATTTATGGTTAAGGTAAATGCGTGTGGTATTTCTGAGGAGGAGAGCAATTAACGATGTTCAACCATTCATGAGCATGAATTTAGCCATCAGGAAAGGTACACTAACTGGAGCTTGTGTGTGTACAGTCAAAACCTGGCCAGTAGTATTCGATCTGTATGTGTCTATAAGACATTACATGGTAGTTACTTAGTTATACCGAAGTTATATTGTTTTATTGTTGTAAAGCACTTTGGTCAACCACTGGTTGTTTTTAATAGTGCTACATAAATACAATGACTTGACTTGAGTGCTGGAGTGGCCATGGACAGTTTTTTCTTTTTTATTGTCCACACAATTTTGCTTAATGTGCCTACGAAATACTGAATTGAGCTCAAAGAATATAAATAAAATGTGCCAGCAAAGCAAGAAACTGGAGTACTGGGTCTGCAGTCAAGCCATCAGCACTTAGTTTATGAGACATACTCACTGGCCACACCTTGCAAGCACCAGGTTGGACCCCCTATTGCCTTCAGAAGTGCCTTAATGCTTTGTGGCGTAGATTCAACAAGGTGCTTGAAACATTCCACAGACACTTTGGTCCATGTTGATGTGATAGTATCATGTAGTTGCTGCAAACCTTTCAGCCATTAGACATCGGGTACTCTGTGGTCAAAAAGGCATGGACGTGGTCAGCAATAATACTCAGGTAGACTGTGGCATTAAAATAATCCTCATTTGGTACCAAGTGGGTCAAAGCTAGCCAGGAAAATATCACCCACACCCTTACACCCTCAGCACCAACCTGAATTGTTGATACAAGGCAGAACAGATCTGTGCTTTCATGTGTTTGGTGTCAAATTCTGACCCTACAATCAGGGAAGGGTTGATTGAAACCCACAGCAATACGCAAATGAAATGCTCAAAACAAAAAGCTATATAAATACACATATATTTTGTATGAGTGTGCCCCTGCAGTTGCATATACATTAGTATTTTATTCATTAACAGAATCAGCTCTGATCAGGTATACTGCAGTGAGATTGGGGACCAATGAGAGGCAAACAGCATTGATGCAATCAATGTGCGGAGAAGGCTGTCACTCTTGGAATTGCTACTGCTCCTGCAGGAAAAAAAAAAAAAACAAAGAAAGGCAACTTCATTCGTAGCTGGTCTCGTGTGAACTCTGCGTGTTTATGATTATGTCTGCCTGGAATAACATACTGTGAGATGCATGGGCTATGCCACACTGGTGAGTGCGTGATCCCAAATGTGTTTCTGAGATATGCAAGGTACACACCAGCTGGCATACTTACTTTGACCAGCTGACCATGCAGAAGGTAGGGAGACCTGAAGTCATGCTGGCAGTTGGAGTAAGCCATACCAAGCCCCGACCCCAAGCCGAATGAGATGGGCCATGTACGACCTGTGGGAAAGAGAGTGCTCTAATATGGAAATCAATCTCTCTCTTTCATACACACACACACACACACACACACACACAAGCATTCCTATCTTTGGCAGTTCTTTCCCAGGTGACTCATTTTAATTTGGGATACACCAACATCGACACTGGTCGGTATTAGGTGCGATGCCCGAAACAGATACCAGGTAACTCATCACTGATATTATCAAGCAAAATAAACAGATCCAAACATCAAGTGTGGAACGTATAAAAACTGAAAGTTAACAAGGAACTTCAAAGCATAGCAGATCATGGTATACAAAAAAAAAAACAGACACAGATCTGGTGAATCTGATTTCATTAACAAGTCAAACTAAGTGCTTGACTAAACTATCAAGAGGAAGAACGAACGAGTTCATAAAATACTAGTAATTTAATTAAACAACTAAAAACTAAAGAAGTAGTATGATGAAATTGCAAGCAGCAGCAACACTGCAGCAAACTCTAGTGCACAGAGAGAAAATGTCAAACCCTTGCGCAGTTACACAGTATATTGTTCATTGTTCTTGACGATCAAACATTATGCCATAACTGCGGTACGTGAACAGCATAAAACTTTGAGGAGATACACATTATAAAATGTTTATGGACCACTGCTTTAGACTGCCTGTGACATGCTTTTAAATCATAATTAAATTCAGCTCGCCGATCCATCATTTTCCACAGACTAAAAAAAAATGCCGATTAGGTTTAGCACCAACTGTCTAGACCATTATCCTTATACAGTTTTTTTTTAACCCCCCCCCCATGTTGGTTTTTTTTATTTATTTATTGGTTAAAATTAAGTGCACTGTGTGGTAATTTTGATATTATTGTCCCAACTTTTTTTTTAAAGACTTCACCCCATATCATTTTAAGTTCCGTAAAGAACACACGTTTTATGGTATCATTTCCACATCTTTCTCATGAGTTACTGCCTAACAACATTTCCTAATCAGCCATCAGAAATCCCTCCCAATAAAGAGAGGATTTCAAAGCATGCAGTTACACATCTGGCCCATTGCAGACCCGCCGCCAGTGGGGCATGTTCAAAGATGAGCAGGCAAAGCATTTTCAGTGCACCATTCATCTGACAAATGGGGGTGACTTCACTGCCAAAAAAGTAAATGGTTCTAACCTAAGAAAAAGAGAACTCACGCTTGAAGAAGACAACGGAGAAGACGATACCCAAACCCAGGCCAGCCCCTAGAAAGGAAGGGAGAGATGGGATTTTCCGTAAGTGGGGGAAACGTAATTTAGCAGCAAAGCTGCCATCCACAACTCAAGGGGGAGTTCATGAATATTATTAGAGAATATTAGGGAATGCAACAAATAAAACAGCACATAGTCTTCCTGAGACACCTTAGGTCAGGGGTGTCAAACTCCAGTCCTGGGGTGCCAGAGTCCTACACAGTTTTTGGTTCACCCTCATTTAACACACCTGATTCAACTCCTTGTGCTGATTACTACACAACTCTTGAACTGAATCATTTGTGGTAGAATAGGAAAGAACTAAGCTACACAGGAGCTTGACACCAGGTCCTTTCAGGGAAGATTAGATAGTTAGATAAATAGTTTTGAAACAATCAATTAGATAATCATTTAAAATCTTTCCTTAACAACTACTTTAGGATGCTTAAACCAGAATTGGGCAACATAGACAAAAGTACAAATAATGAGGGTCAATCATTCAGCAGAATGGCAAACACCAGGCTCCGTGTTCCAGAGACACCCAGGGTATGTGCTGTGCACGTTCTCTCCCAACTTCCCCTCTTATTCCTATACCCAATAACCCTCCTTGACTAACTGAGGTGAAGAGCACTGCTGCTAAGGCAGTATCCATGTACTGCACCTTAACTGTAGCTGGAGAACGAAAAATAAGTTCTTGGTGAAATCGAATGAGAATTTAGTGATTGTCATTGTTTACACACAACAATGAAAAGTGTTCTCTGCACTTAACCCATATGTGACATAGCAGGGGGCAGCTAATTCAGCACCCAGGGAGGGTGCTTGGGGGCGGTACCTTGCTCAAGGTACCTCAGTGGTGCCTTGCTGGTCGGGGATTCAAACCTGCAATCTTTCAATTACAAGAACGCTTCCCTAACCATTAAGCCATGGTGCAGCCACTATGGTATAATGTATATTGATACTGTGCTGAATAAAATTCTTTGTAATATTCCAAAGGTGCACTTCAGATATGATTATTGCATGAAATATTTCCCAACATTTTTGTCATGAAAGCATATTAAGGAATTTACCCAAGAAGCATAACTAAAATGTCAATTTCAAAAACTTTTGGGGTGAGACGTGTGACATGTTTATGTGCCCTAATCAGTTCTGCATCATTTCTCAATGTTTATGAAGCTCATGGCCAACATATAAATACATGTGGTGTGTGTGTATATTTTAAATACAGGTACTTTGGGGACAGGGGATTTTTATCAGTATTTGAAAGAGCACGTAAAGAACAGGAGTGGGGCAGGATTTCGGCTGTAGCAGGCGCAAGCCAGAGCGGCATATCCGAAAAACACTCTTTGAAATATATTTCTTCTTGAATGTGAATGTCTGCTCAGTTAGCCAAGCTACAGTTTACGCTAAAGAAAATGCAGATTGTGCTCTTTTTTTGGAAAGAGCGATGAGCAGTTTCATTGGACCAGGGTAAAAATTGAGTGGCTGTGAGTGAAGGAGTGGGGGTAGCACGTCGCTCCATGAACGATATGTAGAAATTATCAACACACTCTGCTCCACTCACATTTTCTGCTACTCGTCAATGGAAAAAGGAAAGTACGAAGCACTGTGTCAGGTACCAAAAGTGTGGTACCTGAAGCAGTGAAAAAGCACCCCTGTAGTACCTTAACAGTTTACCAGCTAAAGTCTTCCTGACACAAATGTATGTCATTTCCTTTGGCAATGTGCTTCACATCAAAATTTTATACAGACCAACTTAGAACACACCATTCTCCACCAAACACCTTCTATGGCCTTTTACACACCACAGCCTGATTAAGTTTCTTGAAAGGGACATATACAAAAATTTGGTTGCCTATATTGGTAACGGGTATTGCAGATATCTAGGAATACAACTCTTTGGAAAGTAAACTATTGGATATTTTTAACAGCTAGAGACTGCAGATGTAAACAAAAACACAAAGTTTGCACTATTTCAGCTATTTACACGCTTCAGTCAAACTGCTACATTAAAAGGTGGCCACATGCTTCAGATGAAAGTGTTTTTTTTTTCTTTTTTAAGCAATACGACATACGAGTAGTGATCACCACCTGTGTAAGGAAAACTTTTGTATTTGTTCTGAACCCAACTACTGTCCACTATTAGCCAACATGATGTGATGCCACAGGACTAATTATGCAGTTACCAGCAAGCTTTGCGCCACACAAATGTAGAAATAGTGTTAATTAATGTGTATTGATGTATTTATGTTGCAGTCTTAACCATGTAATGTTTGCTGTAGAATGTGTGTGTTTCATTAACATGTGACCATGTCATGTATATTGTTGGCTTCCTTATCTGTTTCGCTGCTAATATTAGGCCAACAATGACTGTTAATAAAGAAAGCAAGTACTACATCAAAAGACTGTTTATTTGTGCTCTTTATGTGGCTCTGGTGCATGGAAAACATTTTGTGCCTTGTAGGGTTCTGGAATAGTTTTAAGTACAGTACGCTAAGATTGAACATATTGGCGAGAACAATCTAGAACAATCTAGATGTGTCCAGACTAGTTCAGTGTGTGGTCACCTTGAGTTACTGCACACTTGACTTTATGCACTTTCAACCTTATTAGTTTAAAGCTAATTCAGGTATACAACAACTCTCTTATTTATGAGATGTTATAGTCCAGTGTTGTGAATTTTAGTATATGAACAAGTTACAATCAGATCTCTTTACGAAACCAGTTCTAAAAGCTACAAATGCTATTCTTGAGAATGCATATACTTCCCTTGTGAATAATGGGCATCATAATGTGGCCTTAGTATAAATATAAATCTTTTACTTTCCATTTAGTATCCAAGTATTTGTGCATTACCAAAATGTTCTCAATAACATATTACATCAGCTCTTAGTCAGAAAAAGACCTCTACATGCCAGCACATTACGGCTAATTATACCTTCTTACCGTAAAGAAAAGCGTTAGATAACAGATCGGATTCTTTACAGCAAGTTGCTGATACAGTCCCCTTCTGTTCCACAATGTAGAAGCTATCATTTCATGAAGTATTGTTTCAACTTAGAACAAAATCTAAACCTTAGTCGGAAGTTACAAGTCAATTGTAACCCAATATCCCAAGAGAAAACGTTTTCAGTATTTACATAATGGAAGCTATAAAGGAATAAACAATCGCGTAATTCTGTCTTAGTGTTAGCCGGAGCATTGTCAACTAGATGAATGCAGGAAATCAGTGATAACGTTATTCGTTAAACGTGCAATTAGATTTGACATTACTTTCTGAACAGTCAAACCAAAATGCACCCACGAGGTGACAAAACATATATAGTTAAACTACTACTTCTATCACTAGATGTCCTAACATTTCCAACCCACCAGCTATAGCATGACCTACCTTCCCAACCTTCAACTGGACCTCATTAGCCACAGTAGCCGATAGTGGAATCTACGGAATTATACGTTTCTTGTCACCGACTTCTTGTACCCCACATATCGACCGTTTTGTAACTACAAGTTTCGTGTTAAAAAACAATCAAATGAGGCATAATAACAATAATTACCAAGTTTGACTGCCGTGTCCGCGAGACAGCGGTCCCACTTCCTCCCCAGCTCTTTCTCAGACATGTTTCAATAAAATGCGAATCGCGCGAGATGCCACGCACTTAATAAAAACTAAGTTATCGCGGGAATTTGTGGTTGGCTGAGAGAATTTAGGAAATTGTTACGCTAGTAAATGTTAAGTAAAATCTTTATTTCGCAGTTTTACTACTATAAATAGATATATCCCTTAATTTTTTGATCAGCTGTAACAGCCAAAAGAACTGTATAGTCATGCATTAACAAAAAACGTTGAAAATATCCAGTTTGTAGGACGCAACTAAGTATATTTTAACCAGTGTTTTAGATACAGCATAACATATAAATCAACATATAAACATTCTGGATTTCTCGCCTTACATAATGTAACTAATCAAACATAATACTGACGAAATCAGGTTCATTAACTGGGTTTCCGGGGAAATAAAAATTGAGCAAATTCCTCCAGTTACCAAGAATTAAGAGTCATTTTTTTTCTGCTCGGCCGACTTATGCTTGATTGACCACACCCTGTTGGTTTCCATATTTGGCAATGCCTTGGTTACTACTTTACGATTGGTTGTTACAGAGCAACCGTATGGTGACCCGGATATGGATTCCCTGCAGCACCCCCCTCCCCCCCTCCAGCCTCCCCCCTCCCTGTCGTCCAGCTTGAGGAAGTTCGATTCGCTGACTGAGCTGGGTTGTGAGGGAGTTGGACGAAGAGGAATTACTCAGAAGGAACAAAACATTACAGATAAAACAGAAAAAAAGTTCAAGCTAACTAATCAGGCGAAGCCGTAAAAGAGAAATTTCCATTAAATCTGAGACCGAAAGCTGCAGACATGGTAAGGCCTTGAAATTAAAAACAACTAAAGAAACGAGTAGGGTACGCTATGTAGGCTAGTTTAAGGTGGGGTGCAAGTAAGATTAGTATGCCCTGTGGGAAGTCTTCTAGGTGCGTGGCAACACAGGATAGTCGTTTTGTTTGCTCACCGGTCGACCAGCATTTTTGCAGTACGTTCAACAAGAAGTGATTGCAGTGTTTTATGTGGTTGATATACTTGGTGAATAACTCGGAATGTGGCAGTGTCAGGAATTCCCGAGCTACAGGGGACTCGGAGGGGTCGCCAACTTAACGCTATACTAGACTTGCACTTGACTTCCCTACCTGACAGCATGTGCCTCAAGTTGCAAGACGTGTACGAGACTCAAGTTGTTTGCTGCAAGAACACAGCAATCAATGTATTCTCCTTTTCTCTTGTTTGATTCGTAACGTACAGTGTGGTTTTTGCTGTGCAGTCGAATTTTTAAAAAGTCTCAATTTTCTTCATTAAGCTGCTATAAAATATACTTATGCAAGTTTATACACCTCGTTGATTGGAGGAACGGCATTTCGATCACTTCACTCGGACTCTAATCTCGCTTTACCTCGAATGGGTTTAGATTGTAGTATTTATTCGAAGCAATTCCTTCGATTTTTGTAAAGTTGAAAGTACGCAACTAAAATTCAAGCCATAAGGCTAATATTTTATAAGATGGATACTACGTTTGACTGATGATGACTAAATGCGTTCACTACATTGTTTTAGTGTGCATTAAGTTGTTTTCCTTGTATTGATGAAAATTAGTTCCGGGCTACTTTTAGAAACGTCGATACAGACAAAATAATCGGCCCATGGGGAATTACATTGTGCTATATGATTGGATCAGTAATCGCTCCCTTATTCCCAAGACTAGATTTAAGTCTTTGTATGATAGTTCGGAAGAACATGGGACCATTCTCTCTTCTTGATGAATTAGCTATATTACAGGAATACCTTTTTAAAGGTGCTGGGACCTTGTCTTTACAGGCTCCTGTCTGATATAGAATCTGCATTCCAGGCATGCGTTCTGTAATTTCCTTCAACTTTTTTAACACTTTGTTTAACCTGTGCCATCATGTGATCTGCAATTATGTTTGTAAAGAGTATTTATTTTAAAATCTACGGATTGAATGATTCACTTTTCATAGTTCCACAAACACTAACTTTTCATTCAGACGTTGCCATTTTAAAGTGCACTGTTTTTGTATCGTTTATTTCTGCGAGTTTTTTACTTAATTGCTTTGTCATAGGCTTAATTTTTAATGGATTTTGGCAAATATCTCTCTTCCCCTCTAATGATTTTAGTGTCATTCATCTTTTGGATTTGGTTATTTAGAGTAACATGAAATTTAGCAATTCAAGATTGTTTAATTGTCACATACATAGTTAGGCTAGTTTAAGGTGGGGTGCAAGGAAGATTAGTTTACAAGTACAAAGTACAACATGTAGTGAAATGCACCCTGAACCGCTCTTTTGTAGACTGAGCAAGTAAAAAATCCAGGTGGTTTAGATGTACTTCACAGTGGATGTAGGCACAGACTGAGTGCTGGTGAGTGATGGTTCTTGCTGTCATTTGCTTTGCTTTCAAAACTTGCATTTTCAGTCTCTTTTTGTTGTGCTTTGCAGAATGACCAGCAGCTGGACTGTGCCCTTGATCTGATGAGGCGTCTGCCTCCCCAGCAGATTGAAAAGAACCTCAGTGATCTCATCGATCTAGTGAGTGCAAAACTCTGCAGAATAGTTGGAAAGGCAGACATGTCTAGGTTACTCACATAACTTTCAAAATGTTGAGAAAATCTTAGGCATATACATCATTGTATATGTTTGTGTGTGCTTGTAGCAGTTTCTTAGAATTGCACCAATAGTAGTTTGCACACTTCTCTTTTAAAATTACATTTCCACTTCCTTGGCACACACAGCCGTAATATACATGATTTGCTTGCTGTGACCTCTGAGGTTTCACGCATTTTATATTTCAGTGGCTGATTGGAGAAACTAAATGAGAGCTTTCCTCAAATCACAATGGTTTTTGCATTTTGTTAGTTTATACTGGAAGAAAGCTTGAGCAACTTCAACTGTGTGTAGTAACTGTGCATTTCCTATATGCATAGGTTCCCAGTCTTTGTGAAGACCTGCTGTCCTCTGTGGACCAGCCACTGAAGATTGCACGCGACAAAGCTGTGGGCAAGGACTACCTGTTGTGTGACTATAACCGTGATGGTGACTCCTATAGGTCAGTTAGGGAATAATGATTCAATCACAAATATTGCTCTCTCTTTGGCTGGTGGAGTGACTGATATACAGGCAGTCCCTGGGTTAAGTTCGTACCTATGAACAGACTGCCACAAAGCCTATTATATTAAAAAATTGAGTTAAATAAAATGATACTTAATAACACATGCACACACTCCTTTGTGATACTTGTAAAAACATTGCATGGCTTCAGTGGTTTGCTTGAGGTAAGTACAGTTCAGGATGTAGTTACTTTTATTATTATTGTGTCATTATTGTTATTGTATCCTGTATTTATTTTACAATAAATTAGTATTTACAAATTTGTCTAAAAGACAGACTCGGGGATGGATCTCGTGCGTAACCTGGGGGCTGCCGGTAAATAACAGAAGTACCAGAACAAAACAGAGGTGCAATAAAGGTCCAGGCATGTTCTGTCTCAGAGTAATTTGTCATTGTCTGTCTCCATGTTGCCTAAGGTCACCGTGGAGTAACAAGTATGAGCCGCCCATAGACGATGGCGCTATGCCTTCTGCCCGCCTGCGCAAGCTGGAAGTGGAGGCTAATAACGCATTTGACCAGTACAGAGATCTGTGAGTGTTCTGCTCTGCATTGCTAATTGTACTATGTAGACTTCTGTTCACAGCCTGCAGGGTTTACTGTAACTCTGTACTGAATAAGCATTTACCTTGGGGTCAGAACAGTAGCTTGTATTTATGATTCACAAGCAAAGAATAATTCCATGCAGGAGTTTAATAACAAATGTACTATCTGCTAGTCGTACTCTATACCGGCATTTCCCACCCTGGTCCCTGGGACCCCCAGACGGTTCACATTTTTCCTCTCTCCCAACTCCCTGCCAGATAGTCCACATTTTTGTTCCCTACTGGGAGCTGGGAGGTAGCAAAAACGTGGACTGTCTGAGCATCCCCTGGAACCGGGTTGGGAAACGCTGCTCTATGCTATCCCACCATTACTACAAATGAGCTGGGCAAATACACACATCACCTGAGTAGCATTTCTGTAGAGGTGTGTGGTCAAGACTGATAACACATAACCAGTGATTGGTGAATATGTGGTCTTTCCCAATAACCGTGCTGTTTTGGGTAGGTACTTTGAAGGTGGAGTGTCATCAGTGTATCTGTGGGACTTGGATCATGGCTTTGCGGGGGTCATCCTCATCAAGAAGGCGGGGGATGGCTCTAAGAAGATCAAGGGCTGCTGGGACTCCATCCATGTGGTGGAAGTGCAGGTGAGAGACGTAATAAACGGGCCGATGAAGAGGGGTCACCCAGGACAACCCTAAAAGGTGCTTCACGCCTCATCTTTGTCATACACAGGAGAAATCCAGTGGACGTACAGCTCACTACAAACTGACCTCCACTGTCATGCTCTGGCTACAAACCACCAAGACGGGTTCCGGCACCATGAATCTGGGCGGCAGCCTGACTCGACAGGTGATGTAACTAGGCATGCCACTTTAGCGAAAGAAACATGGTTATAGATGAGCAGCCTGTGGGAAATAAAGATCATCTTCGCTAGTGTGATGGGATTAGATGTCAACAAGGTCAGCAGTGCAATAGACCAGGGTACTTCGCTAGCTTATGTGCTGTTAAGTTGGTTTGTAGCACACACATTTTAGTAGCAAGCGTGCAAAATTGTAGCACTCATAACAAATTTCAGTAACACACTATTTTATGAGGTCCAAGAAACATGCCGAGACTTGCTCCAGTAATAAAGTTTTTATCAAGTTCATAAATCGGTTAATAGTCCAGTTTTATAAAATTATTCAAAGTAGGGCACTAATTAGCCAGTTGATTTGAAGACACAAAAATAAACACAAAGGGACCCTCCTCTGATATACACATGCTCACAGACACGGTGTACGAGTAGACACGGTGTACGAGTAGACACGGGTGCGCACACACTTGCAGTCTCTTGGTTTCTTTCACCCTATAACTTTGTCTTTTGTACTTTGTAAAGAATGTTTAGTGCATCATTAAATTCCAGCCATGGAAAGGTCTTAGACCAGTGGTGTCCACACTTTTACAAGGAATCAAATAATCTGGACGGTTCTGGGAGGGGGGGAGGGGGGTTCTCCTCGATAGATTACATTGTAACTTGTTTTTCAATCAACTACAAATGTCTCTTAGTTGAATTTGTAGTTGAAAATTTCTCTTAGGGTCTACTGTGCTTTGCCAAGCATTGCTAACAGTGCTGCTAGCATTATCATTACTACCCCCTGAGACCATGTCATCCTGGGATGCATTTTAACTTTTATACCGTGAAAGCAGTATGCATTAGTCATATAAAAATTAAAACGCACAGTAATTTCTTGTCATAGTGGCGTAAAATATGTACACGTTTGCACTATTATGGCAAGAAATTGCTGCATGTATCTCTTTCGCGAATGAATACTTGCACACCAATTATGTGCTTCTCTGATGTCAACTCTGATCCTCCATGACATCATCAGCATCCCACTTGAAATAATGAGTAATCGATTTCACTTTCACTGTTTAGCTACTACCAGCCCGTTACTGATAGGCTTCAGCCATTTAAGTATCTGTCACTGAGGTAGTTATTTTGTTGAGCACAAGTGGCAGTTGCTTTGTTTCCAGAACGCAGTACTGGGTCATTTAACAGCGTGATGCATGCTGGGAATACTAGTTTTAACCCTCCTAATAGTTTCTAGTCAGTTCAGTGTAGATTTTCAAAAAGCAGAATAGGTTGCGGTGATGTGTCATGGCTCAGGCCGTCGCACGATCGCAAGTTGTTTTAATTCACTCATTAATTTTTAGTCATGTTCAAAATGTCATACTGTAGAAGCCTGTCTCAGTATCAGTTGCATTCTCAGTTATTTTTCAGTTTTAGCTGATTTTTCCTGTGTTCTTGAATTTAAAAAAAAATCCTAATGTTAGTGCAGTTTGTTTTTCGGCACCTTAATTCTTTTTATCCCTTGACTGCACAGATGGAGAAGGATGAGACCGTAGGAGAGTCTTCTCCGCATATTGCCAACATTGGCCGTCTTGTGGAGGTGAACCATCCTTTAACTTGGTGGCGGTGGAGGGGGGTGCCGTACGATAGGATTTAATTAATATTGGTTGTTTCGTTTATGTAATTACTTATTCGTCAGTGTTTAAGTAATGTGTATTCATGTTTATTCTGTTAGGATATGGAGAATAAAATTCGTTCTACCCTGAATGAAATCTACTTTGGAAAAACAAAGGACATCGTCAATGGTCTAAGGTATGGATTAAGTGTTTCACTGTACATCGTCTTGGCCATGCCAGTGTCTAATGTTAGTTCAGTATCATAACTGTACCCTTTATGTTTTCTGCTGATCACTGGCCGTTTGGGGTACAGTAGAATTTTACTTTCTGTGTACTGCTGCCCAATTCTGGAATGTATACACCCCCAGTGTTAAGTACACTATTGAGAATTTCTTTTTTTGACCAGTCATTGTGTTGCTCAGATTTACTTAAACTGAAAGAGATGAGAAATTAGACATAAGCTGAGAAACTACAAATAGCCCTATTTATGTAAGTTGCCAGTGTGCACAGACACCTTAGCACTTTGTTCAATTTGGCGAATGTTTTATTTTACGCCAGGTGGTAGAGTGAGCAGAATGTTGGTTAAATCCTCCGATGGGTAACCTGTAGGTTGTGCGCCAGGTGGGGCCTGCTTATGTCGTCATAGCTTGATATGTCAGGGCTCTCAAGTTAAGGCTAATTAGTTAAATTACTTAATTTGTAATGTTTATGGATTTTTGTAGTTTCATCTTTTTAAAAAAGGGGAGAAACTCTTCACTGGTCCTGTTCTTTGTGACTAAATAAAAACTAAATAAAAAAGTTTTTGGTAATGGAAACCCTATTAAAGAGCACACACGGAATCTTGGCGACACGAGGGAACTCTCTTATTTCTAGAGGTTTTTATATCCAGTATCTCCCCCTCCCACACTTTCTCTCTTACCCTTTTCCCTGCTATATGATTTTTTTTTCCTTCTTACCCTGATTCTGTATCACTTCCTGTCCTTTTTTCTCCTCTCCGTCTCCTCCTTCCCTCGCTCTACCTGCCCTCTTCTCCTCAGATCTATTGATTCTCTGCCTGATAACCAAACATACCGTCAGCTCCAGAAGGAGCTCTCCCAGGTCCTCACGCAGCGCCAGATCTACATTCAGCCAGACAATTAGGGCTGGAGGTATATCCTGTCTCTTCAGGGCCTCGAGGCATCATGCGATTTGTGTGACTGTAGGCCTCAGCCAAAGGCTGGAATGGGGTCTGTGTGACTTTCAGGAGGAGAGTTGCCATTTTGTATGTGTCTGTCTCATGGACTTATTGAGGTTGCGTTATCTGCCTTTTTCTGCCCGCTGGTGGGAATGTTTACCAGGTCACTAGTATGTCATGTGCTCATCGGGCTGTGCTGGATGGTTCTGCCTAAGAAGTACATAACATGATAATACATACATGAATTTTGTTTATATGTCGTTCTGAGTTGTGATTGTGCTTATTCTCATGGTACTTGGATGTCCTGTATTCCTCACTGACTGCTTGAGCGTTGGGTTGTGTTATAATTAATGTTATAATTAACCGCATAAAAGTATATATATTTTTTTTTAACTTTGCAAGATGCTTGTGCATCCCAGGAAAACCAGCAACTTAATACTTATATGGCACTATCTCCCCCCCCCCCCGGGAACTTTCTATAACGTTTACCTTGCATACTAACATCAGTTTCCAGGTACAACAATGGTTCAGTATCATTTCTCACATCATATGGATTCATGTTTTGGTTTGCCTCCTTACTCTGCATATGTGCCGCAAATTGTGGCTCCATTGAATTTGCCTCCACCCCTTTGCTGTGCTGAAGATCTGTCTTCTGTCTTTCAGGAGTATACAGGCTCTGGCAGACAATCCAATGAGGAACCCTCTGGCAAAGGACCTGATGGTGGCGCTCAAACGCAAACAGCAGAGTTAGAGTGCTCTGTCTTCATTTCTCTGTTGCTGTCTTCCATGCTTTTTCGTTTTGTTTCTCCTCCTATCCGAAGCTCTTGGTTTCTGTTTCCCCTTCAGCTCCCGCTCTTGTCATTGCTCTCATCTTCAGCATTCATTTAAATGAACGAAAAGCTTTTTAAATGAGTCTTATTGGAAATGTCTTTTAAGGCCTCATTCTCAGTTTTGATAAGTTATAAATATCGGTGTTACAAATATTCTACACAGTATAGTAATGTTAACTTCCTAATGCTCATGTACCGTTTGTCTCTTGGGGCAGTGATACACTTTTCCCACCTATTGAGGAATTTTGCAACGCATATAAGGGACGGCTGAGTGGTTGGGTGACGCATACAGGTCATTTTCACTATTTATTCTTGTATTGAATATATATGACGTATTTTTACCCCCTATCTCCTTGAAAAAAGTGCACATCACGTTTCCTGCTGTGAAGGGGGTCGGCAATAACACGCCCAGTACTGACCCATTATGATCATTGTTGTCACTGTACTCAGTGGAACATTTCTGCCTTTCGCTTTTTCTGTTGTGAATGCCTGGACTAATGGGCAGGTAAATGGGACAGTGAATGAACATGTAATGAATGCTCCTCTTATTACTGTTTTGGGTCTTGAATTTCTTTGTCTCGGGGGGGGGGGGCTTTTTTGGTTTCTGTTTAGGTACGTGTTTCTATTTTTTTTTTGTGTGTGTTTTTTTTTTTTTTTGTAAAGCTTATTCATGAAATAGAGCCTCCCGCTCCAATAAACCCAGGTTATTATATGGCAAGACTACTGATGTATCCTGAGTCCTTGCATCATACTAGCAGTTGTAATATATTTTATTCAAAGAGTTGATAAAATGATTATTGATGAGCACTCTAATCGCCCATTTTCCATTTACGTTTATTCAGTGTCAGGTCTTGACAACTGTTATCCAAACGTGATTTGAGTTGGGGTTGCAGGGCATCAGTCTGAGCAGACATACCCAGACCTCCTTCACGCCGGCCAGCTCCTCCAGGGGGATACCCTGGTGCTCCCTGGCCAGCCGAGAGAGAAAATCTCTCCAGCGTGTCCTAGGTTTGCCCCAAGGACTCCTACTGGTTAGACGCGTCTAAAGAACCTCCCCAGGCATCCAGTAGGCATCCTAATCAGACATCGGAACCACCTCAGCTGGCTGGAGATTACAGCTCAATGAAGTGAATTGGGCCACAATCCTCAAACCCCAGTTGCACCATCCCTGTCCTGAATCTATTCCCTCTGAAGAAGGTGTCAGTGGGATTCAGTAGCTCCTCATAGTGCTCCTCCTATCCCTGACTATGTCCCCACGTGAGATCAATGGTACTCGATCCCTGTTTGTCCCTTCCGAGTAACCTGAGAACTTGCCAGAACCTCTTCAAGGCCGACCAAAAGTTGTATTCTATGGCCTCACCAAACTACCTCTGCAACTGCTAAAGCCACACCCCGCTTCTCCTGCTGGTTCCCGTTAGCCGCCACCGAGTGCCACGAGCTAACCAAGCCCGGAAAGCCTCATACTTCAGCCCGACGGCTCCCTTACTCAGTGCTGTCCGCCAGTGAGTTTGGGATTTACTACTACGACAGGTACCAACGGCCTTATGGCCACAGCTCTGCACAGCCACCTTAACAATAGAGGTACAAGACATTGTCCATTCGGGCCAAATGTTTCCAGCCTCCCTCAGGAAGGAAGAGGTTCTGCTGGAGGTGTGAGTTGATCTCCCCACCATGGGCCTCTGCCAGCTGCTCCCAACATAATCTCACTATGCATTTACCCCTCAATTTGATCCTACACACCACCAGGGAGTGATCAGCTGACAGCTCAGCACCTTTCTTTACACAAGTGTCCAGATCATACAGTCACATCTGGGTAAAGAAGTATGTGGGATGATTGAAAATTCCTCAGATACATAATTACATGCTTTTAGAAGGGGGAACCGTGTATTCTAGCATTAAAGTAACAACGCTCCCCCTTCGTATCTATGCACAAATGTATGATTGATGGCTGTTTTCATGTAAAGAGATTTGTATGGCCAGTTTGATGTTTTGTACTTTCTGTACCTTTAGGAAACCATGCACCATGTTGTTTTAATAGAACTGGATTATGCTTGAAAGGGCACAAAGTCGTCATTGTCAGCAGTAATTGATGAATGATCATCTTAAAAAAATACACACATATACCGAAAACACATCCAGTGTTTTTGCATGAATGGTTCAACTCACAATGACAGAGAACGCAGTAGCGGGTTGCGTAATGATTCAAATCAGTGCCCGACAAGGGGAACATCTGGACGCCAGCCCGGGAAGAGCGATTCAGCATAGTAACGTGTTTAAAGCGTAATGTTTGGAATCTGTTTTGCATACTCTCTCACACAAGTGGGAGCACACGCGACACTTAATACGCTCTCCATAGCTCCACCTGGGAATGGTATTTAATCATTCCTATCCAGTACCGGTCCTAGACGAGCATCACTGCCGGCGCCCCCTCATAAGGTGATGCCCTAGGCGGCCGCTTGTGTCGCCAATAGGATTGACCAGTGCTGGCATTAGTGGCATTAAAACCCAGCGAATAACAGGACCTAAGCCACATTATAACTAAGCAAGAGAAATTACACCTGACTAGCATTCAAGCATAAAAAAAACTCATTCAATGAGCACATCCCTCACGTGATTTTTGTTAGATATACATATAAGACTAATCAACAATAAAACTGCAAAGGCTTAAAACCATTAGTTTATAAATGGGGGATAACATTACAAGTTGCTATCCGACCCAGTGGATGAATCATGCAGGTGCAGCAACACACTTAAAAGAAAAAAGTATTTCTGAAAATTATGTTGTGCATTCCCAAACACCTTGAAAAGTATTTCCAACTTTCCCTAATTAATTTACGTACGGGGAAACTGAAGTTAACTCTGGCTATTGATTAAATTAGCAAATGTCGAAACGTCCAAAGTATTCTATAGTTAACGTACACTCCGCTCCACGGACCACAGACAGTATCAGGGTAATCACTCTCACTAGTCATGATCACCTCTGTCTTTTTCCCATTTTTCCTCTACTTCTTCTTCATCTTCCCCTGGCACCAGCTGGGCTTCCGTCTTTTTTTAATTAGATATTGGTAATTGTATCACGGTGTGTGATACGGAGGGTAGGGGGTCGCCCGGCAAACCAAGAAATACCTATTTTCAACAAGACTTATTTAATGAGCTTTTTATCATTTCGAAATAATAGTGTGAAATGGTATTAGTAAACAAATATAGTAAAAGTAGTTTTTTTTTTTACCATTTTACTCACATTTTCCTTGGCTCAGCTCTTCTATTATCTGTCATTAAACAAGCGGAACAAAGTCTGTTGGCTGATTTATTTACAGTAATTTTCATTAACGGAATGCCTGTCTTGCTGACTTCATGGTCTAATGTTTTAATAAAGATGGGCCTATCAAGCTTAAGACAAATATCTTAATTGAAACAATACAATTGAAGACGTAGATGGGGATTGTAATCTACAGTCGAAAAGTATTGGCGTTAACGTTTGATCTCAGACGCAAATGTTTTCAGTGTATAGCAAAAACAATTGAATAGCCTTGCCGCACTAGACTGAACGTTGCTCCTTAAATCTCTGTCCACTTCAAATGTGTCGAGGCCAACTGCAGTGACGCACCTGTAAGGGGAGACATTTAGTATGGGGGGTCGTTGGGGTCTTTATTAAGGTGCACATTGTGCTTGAAGACATGCTTGCATTACACAAGCATGCAGAATGAAGTGACTCTTGGTGATTATTAACATGCGACACAACCTACTTTTCCTGAAGTTTAAAAAGTACATTCGAAACGAAGTCACGCATACTCTACATAATATTTTAACATCTAAAACATGACTAACAAATATAAACACAGTAAACACACAAAAGTTCACTTCTTCTCTGTTGTTCTTTCTTCATAGCGCCATAAAAAAAACCACATACACAATGAATACTACTATTCTTATCCAGCTACAAAGGAGGTTAAAATTTCCCTTTAATATTTTAGTTTTTTGTTGGCATTCAAGAGCAGTTGCTTCTCAAAATTGGCATCACCAAGCTTATTTCTTCTGGGCCTTAAGTATTTGACCACCAATGATGAAAAGCCTCCCCACTGAGATGTTAGAGGAAAGTGCGGTGTTGTTTTTTTCTGAACAGCTTTTTGAGCTCGGGCAGCTGAGTGTATTCCCCAAACCCATCTGTGGTTGGTGCATCCAAGTAAGTGTCCACTTCTGTTTTTCTAAGGTTCTGTGGGTTTTGATTGAATAAGCACACGGCAGTGTGTTTATTGTCAGTGATGCCACTGGACTGAGATTGATCAGAGCTTCGTGCTTCTGAGTCATCAAAGTTAACAGTTTCAAATTCCCGTTTCAGCATTACTCTGAACCGCAGCCGTTTTTCCACATCCTCCACCCAGTCGAGCCTCAATGTTGGTAGCAGAATAGCTGCTAACATGTGTTACTTCTCCTCAAGCAAGCCTTCAAGAATCATTTTGAGCGACGGGAAAATGCCGTGGGTTTTTACGAGGGGACAGCATATAATCAGACCATGTGTAGCACTGGGTTTCGTACACTCACCCAACAGACTATTCAGATCACTTCGCAGTTGGAGGATGTTTAGTGCAAATGCTAAGGGCCTCATTGCATCCACAAACATGTGTATGAAGCTAATTTCCTCTGGAGAAAACTGGGGAAAACCAAGCTCATCACAGACAGTGTGCAGGATAAGGTTGTCATGTACAGGAATGGCAGTGTCAGCACCTCACTGGAATCCGCCTTAGGAGTTAATGTTGCTGTGTGAGACAATCGATGCATAGCAAGATACACAGAGTTCCATTGTGTATCATTTGGAAACACAAAGCTAATCCCAAGCTTTTCCTCAACAAAATCTGATGCTTTAGAGCTTTGTTTAACCCTGTTCTACAAAGCAGACAACTTTGCAAAAACAGTCCTTGGTTCATCAGTTAATCCAATGTCATTGTTAATATCTGGGTCTGGATAATCATCAGCACTTGTGGCGATGTCTTCTCCAAAACAGTTGAATGCTTTAACAAAATTTGCAGCATTGTCTGTCACTGTGCACACAATCTTGTTTTGAATTTTGAACTCTTTATGCACCACAGACAATGTTTTTGCCAGCACATCATCACCCACAATATATAGTCCACGACAAGCTTGTCTACCTGTTGCTGGGGTACGAAGGCAACAGGTCCTTCAGAAAACGCTGCAAGCTTCATTTGGGTGAATGAACTTTGTAGTTGTTTTTTCATAGTCTTATACTTTGTTAATGATTTTTGTGCTCATGATTATGATGAATATATTCCCTAAAACTGCTTTGATGCTTTAATTAGATGTGTCGTTTCAAATTGAATGCAGACATGGCTGATGTCCGGACTTGTTTTTTTAAAACAAGTGGGCATAATTAGCATAAAACGTGTAGTTTTTCCCATCTAAATCTACACTGATTTCTTAAAAAAAAAAAAAAAAAAAAAAAAAAAAACGAACTCAAATGTTTAAACTGCCTTCAGCAGAAGCGCCCGAACTCGAAGCACCAGCCATACTAGCCTGTAATCGGCAAACTTTAAAACTGTCATAAAACATGAGCGGCGTTCAGTCTCGCGATAGCGAACGTCACTCACGTTCACGTTCATAATTTGTAAACTGATTCGTACAGTTCAGCGTTCATGAAAAATATGAACGCGTTCAACTTTGAGTTTTAAACCATTGCAACTAATGCAGATCTCCTACACCACACCATATGTTACCTCCACGGACTTCCTGTAGCTGCCCGCATCAGATTCAAAACACTAACACTCGCCTACAAAGTCAAAAATAGTCCAGCACCCACCTACCTAAAAGAAGCCAGCACTGCACCACACTCTCTCCGATCCCCCAGCGCCGTTCAACTGGTTCCACTATCTCTCAAGGCGCAAGGAAGACATTTATCCAGACTCTTCTCTGTTTCAGCACCTACGTGGTGGAATGAACTTCCACTAGATGTCCGAACAGCTGAGTGCTTGGATGCCTTTAAACGACGATTTAACACCTAAAAAAGTAATTGGATTAAAACTTCCAGGATTATACTCTTATTATAAAAAAATGAATAAATAAATTGTATTACTTGCCAACAGAGTTTTTTTTTTTAAGTGACAGTATTCTTAGCCAGGTTCCTCTGAACCAGTATTGGAATGTATTCACTGCAGATGATATTTCTAAGCACTTATGTAAGTCGCTCTGGCTAAGGGCATGTGTCAAGTGCCATAAATGAAAATGTTAAACAGTAGCTGCAGCCATGATTTCCCTTCCTAAACCAGAACCCTGTAACTAGAGACATAGAAATTGCTGTGGAGTAGATATGACACAATAAATCGTTTCCTTGGGAATGTCACCCATATTTAGGGACATTACAGAAACTGAAAAAGGATGCACTGGACTAACTTAGAAGCAGTGATGACCTTGAAGCTGTGGAGCCCTTCCTGTTGATATTTACAGAACCAGAGGATCTTAATATGACAGAGTATAACACAGAGTGAGTTTTTAGTTAAAGAAAAAAAGTTCTCATGTCTCAAGATTGAAAACATTATTTTGTACTCCTTTCTACCTTGCGAAGGAACATAGAACAATAGGTTTTCAGTGGTACAAACAATTTAAAACTTTGAGTTAATGAAAACTATTGCAGATGTCAGTTGATCGTTCCCAGGTGGATTTGAAGGTGAAGAACACATTGGGGCAGATATACTACAGGAGATATGACTTTTAGGCATCATGCCTATCATTTAAAAATCTGTATTCAATGTTCAAATCCATTTAACTCCTTGAGCACCTGGATGAAATTTGCTAAATAATGCCAAGTTGTATTTCCCAATATGTATGTGAGCAAAGCATGTAGACCAGGCGTAGCCAATCTTATCCGCAGAGGGCCGGTGTGTATGCAGGTTTTTGGGATAACCTGTAGGTCAGCTGTTCAAACCCAGGTGTGAGGACTCTTCAGCCAATCAGTCCTCTAATTAGTAATCTAATTGGGGAGTTGCAGAGAAAACCCGCACACTGTACACACCGGCCCTTTGCGGAAAAGATTGGCCACCCCTGATATAGACAGTCTCCGCGTTTTAGACCGTAGAAGTGTAGATAAACTTTCTTAACTCACCTTTTATGCATGTTGTGTTCTTTATACATGACAATTATTCTGAAATTTGATTTTGCCTTGTTTGCAGTATTGCAGTGTATTGAACTGTAACACTTGCATCATGATACATTTCGTATTGTAGTACTCGAGACCGGTCTTGACATCAAGAGCACTTTTTCTGAGGTCTTGGTCTCTTCTTGGAATCAACTTTATTGTGACAACACCTAGGACTGACTTGGTGGTCAATCACCCCCAACCCTCATTACAATCTTATTTATTAATTCCAGGAATATCTCTGCCTGCTGTTGCACTGCTTTACTATTGCTTTAGTATTTGCACATACTACCGCACATCTGTCCCTTATGACATCTGTACCCCCCTCCCCAGGTGTTAGATTCCTACATGTGATTTATCTAACTCTGCCTAACCCTGCTACATCTCTATCCCACTGTTTTTATGTCGCAGTGCTGTGAAATAACATTGCACTGCGAGTCATACTGTGTATGGTTGGTACGTGACAAATACAATTTGAATTTTGATTTGCTAATCAACATTGTCTGACAGCAATAGCATAAGTACACTACCAGGTATCAGTTTCCTTTTTTAGTAAATGTTCCTGGCTTGATAATTAGGCTATTCACTTCTGATTCACAACTGTGAATACTTTTATCAAATGAAATTGCTACAGTTACAAGGTACGCATATATTCCATTCAATTAGATCAGTGGTTCTCAACATGCGGCCCGTCACAAATGCAAATGCGGCCCGCGATGCTGACCACGTAAAAAAAAATAAAAGTAAATTAAAAATAAATAAAATAATAATAAATGTATCCCATTAATGGTAAGTAGAATTATACTCTCTAA